>NC_069470.1:30379587-30423546 GCF_026875155.1 Cherax quadricarinatus
ATGTAAGGGAAAGTGAGGAGGATTTTGCATTATATGTTCGAGAAAATATAATTGTTGCATAAAAACAGGTAAAAAAAATAGATGGAACAGTACAGAATCTTTTTGGGTAGATTTTATAGGGGGTCAAGAAAAACTAATTCTAGGTGTAATATACCGACCTCCTGGCTTGGATCACGATAGAGGGAGACTTCTTTGGACGAAATTGTTAGGGCTTCTACACACAATAACATAGTCATAGTAGGGGACTTTAACTTTAGTCAAATTGACTGGAATTCTTGACAGGTAATCTAGAGTCCAGTGACTTTATGGAAACAGTTCAGGACTGTTTTCTGAAGCAGTGCGTAACAGGCCTACCAGGGGTAATAATTTGCTAGACCTAGTCTTGTCAAATAAGGAAACACTCGAAAATTTAATCTGGAGATCACTGAAGAGCTTGGCGCAAGTGATCACAAATCCATCACTTTTAGCATTAACTGGGAATGCAAGAATAATGATAATACAGTAAAAATCCCTGATTTCCGTTCTGCCGATTACAATGGACTTAGGGAATACCTGTCTAATCTTGATTGGAGTTATCTAGCTAATGATTTTTTTTAAAGATGATCAAACTTATTGATTATGAAGGGATTGCTTTTATGATTTTTTTCTTAATAATGAAAACCCGTGCCCAGAGAAAAATACATTCCCCAGAGAGAAATTAGGTCTAATAATAACGATCCAAAGGGGTTTAACGGGAAGCTAAAGCATCTATTGGGGGAGAAAAGGGGAATTTACAGGCGCATCAGAAGAGGAGAGGTTAACCTTACTGACCAATATGTCCAACTTAAAAGAGAAGTAAAAAAGGGGATTAGAAAGGCTAAACGTGACTATGAAATTTGAGTTGCTAATGAATCAAAGGCTAATCCAAAGAGGTTCTTTCAAGTGTATAGGACGAAGGTGAAGGAAAAAGTAGGACCTCTGAAAATTGGGAATGGACAGCTGACAGATAACAAACTGGAAATGTGTTCCTTATTTAATGACTATTTTTTGTCAGTTTTTACACAGGGAAAATGTAAAAAGAGATTCTAGTAATTAACAATTATTTAGTTCCTGATGAATTTATATTAACTAATATTACTGTCACGAGGGACATGATAATTAAACAGATTGACAAACTGAAGCAAAATAAGTCCTCGGGACCCGATGAGCTGTTTTCCAGGGTACTTAAGGAATGCAAATGGGGCCCTTTGTCAGCCATTAACGAGTGTGTTTAATGCGGGCCCCTCCTTACCCGGTGTTGTGCCAGAGTTGTGGGAAGATGGCTAATGTGATTCTTATATTCAAATCAGGGGATAAGTCCGTTCCTTCAAATTACCGTCCAATAAGCCTGACATCTATAGTGGGTAAGTTATTAGAATCAATTATAGCTGATATTATCAGAAGTCACCTTGAAGAGCATAACTTGATAAATGAATCTCAACATTGGGTTCACGAGAGGTCGTTCCTGCCTGACAAACTTACTGACGTTCTTCAATAGAACATTTGAGGCAGTTGACAGTGACAAGGAATATGATATTGTTTATTTGGATTTTAGTAAAGCCTTCGATAGAGTACCTCACAAGAGACTCTTAAGAAAAGTGGCAGCTCATGGTATAGGAGGTAAAGTTTCTAGCATGGATAAGGCATGGCTTACCAATAGAAAAAAAGGGGAGTTACCATTAATGGAGTGAAATCTGAATGGGGATTAGTCACAAAGTGGCGTTCCACAGGGCTCAGTTTTGGGGCCCTCTCTTGTTCATAATTTACATTAATGACCTTGATGAAGGGTTACGAGTGACATAGTAAGTTTGCTGATGATGCAAAGATAGGCCGTATAATCACTCTGAGGGGGAAATACAATGAACTCCAGGAGGATTTGGACAAATTAATGTTTTGGGTCGAAAAATGGCAGATGAAGTTCAATGTGGATAAGTGTAAGGTACTTGCCCTTGGTAATGAAAATAACCCCGAAGCTATAATCTAGGTGAAGTAGAGCTTGATCATACAGAATGTGAAAAAGACTTGGGAGTCATGGTAAGCAGAAATCTAAAGCCAAGACAGCAGTGCCTTAGTGTGCGCAACAAGGACAACAGATTACTTGGATTTATCTCAAAAATATAAGAACAGATGCCAAAATTATTTTACAGCTCATACTCACTAGTGAGGCCTCATTTTGATTATGTCCCCTCATTTTTGGCCCCCTTACTACAGGGGGGACATGACTCTTTAAAGGAACAACAGAAAGAATGACAAAATTTTTTGGTAAGGAACCCCCCGTATGAAATGGATTTAAACCCTTTAAAAACTCCACTCTCTGGAGAGGCTAGAATGGGGGGAGAGTGAAGTGTAGATGTTTTTAAAATTGGTGAGGGTAATTTTGGTATTGTGAAGATCATTAATAATTTTAAAATTCATTTACTAAGAAAAAGGGGTTGTAGTCATCGGGACTTTCAAAAAAACAGAAAAAACCCCAACAAAAAATACCATTGAGTTTATTAACAATGGAGACGTGTTTTTCCCACAAAATTATGATACCGTTTTTTTTTTTTCACAATTTTTTTCAGTCCGATGGTTTTTCGTCCAAAAACTCGGGGGGCTTAGGTGGTTTTATAATATAAGGGGGGGGCCCCCCTTGACCCGACCTTGTGGCTATAAACTTTAAAAAAGGGAAAATGAAGGATCGGCTGAGGCAACTGCAGCGTAAACAACTAGCTTTTGTGTAAAAACTGAAATTACAACAATTTTTTTTTACAATCAGTTTTCATTTGTTTACCGGGAAATCTTTTTTTAAAATTTTTAATTTTAGCATAAAAACAACAAAAAACTAGTTTCATTGTCTGTATTAATCCCTAAAATATTCTTAAAATTTTTTAATATTACATACAAGATTCCTACAAGATTCATGCTTTTCGTAAAGTTTGAGATGTTTATTTTTGTTGTCTGACATTATTGCTCCAACCTGAAAATCAAAACTATATTATGTTTTTGCACTTTGTGCATTCCCCCACCTACTCTGTACATCATCTATGACAATTTTATAAATCTATTCCACTTTGCTTCACAGATCTGTGCTATCATTCCTCACCAGATCAAAAATTTTTTTCAGGGCTTTTAAACTAGCCAGGCTTTTCTCATGGTCTTCGGAGAACACTGACAATTTCTCTAAAAAAAAAAATCACGTTCTAACAAACATAACAAAAAAAATCTGATTTCTTTGCAAAAGTTATAATTTGTGAGTACATTTTTTTGAGAGTTCTTAAGTACAAAGGAAGCTACTAACACCCCGGGGGCATTTCAGGCAGACTAATTCTAATGTTTACAGACTACTTAAAACTAGCCCAGGATAAAGAGTGATAAATTTTAATTATTCATTATTTTTACCTTATTACTACAGTCATGTAGCCAAGTTTTATAATTGAAAAGATTAATAGTAGTGAGGTAGCACATAGCAAATAACTGTATTACAATTAATACAAATTTAAATGATACAACAGCACAACTTTATGTATTCATTTTTCAAAATGATTAATGGGTCATAAATTTTTGCACAAAACTATGAGTCTTTTCCCACACGGGTTAAATGATTTAACACAGTGTTCGTATGACAAATTTTTGGGGAGATGAATGATTTTTAAGTATAGCCCTTAATTGATTTGCAGACAGGGGACCTCTTACCCAGGGTTTTAAAAATATTATCTTCAAATCTCTTAAATTTTGGGCTCTAGACAACTATCCAGAAACAGAGATATTAACTTAATGAAACCAGATGAATCTCACACCCAGCCAACAGACTTTTCCACAACCTAAATATCTTCTTCTCTAAATGAAGGATCAAAACTAGAGAGTAAAATCCCAAACTCAGATATTCAGGGGAAAGATTAAAATCACTGGAAATTACCCAAATACTCTATATCTAGCTCCTACAAATCCTAGTGAAATTTTCACTCATTATTACTTCATTAAAAGACAAGGCAGGAGACCCTGGCCCGGTCTGTGACCAGGTATCGCAGTGGATCAGGGAGTGGGCAGCCGAGCTGTACTGCTGGCCACCCCTAAACTACGTACGAACTACAGCCTAGGGGTCTGGTGCTTACTTCAGGTGCCTCTCCAGCTCCATCTTTAAGACAACAGGGGGTCTAAATTTGGGAATCGCCCTTATGTATGCTGGAGGCAGTTAAACAGTCTTATGCCCCTGACACTTACTGCATTGTCTATTAGCGTATTAGTGATTTTCCTGCCTTCTTATTGCAGGGATGTTGCACCACTTGCTGATCTTTTGCTTCTGTAAGGAGGTTTTTCGTTTGTAAATTTGGAGCTAATCCTTTTAGATTTCAATGTGTATATTATCAGGGATCTTTCCCGCCGCGTTAGAAGGAATACAAATCAAGGAACCTTCAACTGTTCTCCAAAAATTTAGATGTTTTTGTAGTTAAGTGTACCGCGAAGGTTCTCTGTAATTCTCCAGGTTTTGTAATTTTTCACTTGTCTTGAAAGGCCCGTTAGTGAACAGCAATATTCCCCGCCTAGATAGAACGAGCGATTTGAAGAATACATAATAGGCTTGACGTCCCTAGATTTGAAGGTTTTTATTATCCATCCTATCATTTTTGTAAGCAGATGTGGTATATGTATATATATACTTCTTTGTACATATACTGTATAAATAAAAATATATATAAATATACTTCTTTGTACATATACTGTAAAATATATATATATAAATATATATATATATATATATATATATAATATATATATATATAATATATTTATATATAAATATATATATATATATATATATATAAAAATATATATATATATATATATAAATATATTTTATTATATATATATATATATATATTTTATATAAAAATTTATATATATTATATATAATATATATATATATATATATATATATAATATAAATATATATATACATATAAAATATATATATATCATATAAATAATATATATAAATATATTTATATATATATATTATATATATATTAAAAATATATAAAATATTATATATATAATATATAATATATATATTTATATATTTTTAACGAGGGAGTGACCAGTCAGTGCTTTCCACCCCAACGTCACAGGGGTGGGTGGAAGAGGTGGGATGTGTAACTAGATGTGAGTGAAAAAATTGGTCACAGTTGCCAATACCCCATTGTTCATAGTGTAACATGGAAACAAATAAAGTTATGTGTATTGTAAGACAGTGTGAACAATATATAGTGTGCAAGTCCATGTGTATTGTACTCCCCGGGATAACCCCACTCAACCTGCGCCTCCCCACCTAATTCCCAAGGGAATTTTTTCCCCTTCCCCTCCCGGCCCCTCAAACTCCACCAGGCCACTAGGGTTCAAGTTCACTACCTTCCACGCACCATACCCACCCAGCATGTCATATTCCACTCCTATTGTCTAGTCTAGCAAGAGGGACCCAAACCAGGAGGAAGCAAGCAGCCAGGGAAATGGCACGGCTGGCAATACTAGGCAAGGCAAGTGTCGGTCATGCTTACAGCTTCGTTGTCTCAACTCTAATGGTTTCCTCCGCAAACACGGTAGTTGCCCTGGTTCAGGATGTCCTCCTGTGGAAAGTGATGATCCAGAGCCACCTCAGGCACCTGAACCCACTCCAACAGATTTTCTCATCAGACAATCTCTTGGAAGCAATCAAAGCAACAGGTACGAGGACACTCACACATATTCCCAAAGCAGCCCGCCCACACGCAGCTGGGAAACTTACAGACCTCCTGAAAAAAGTAAACGATGGTTCCACTATCTTAAATGCTCCACCAACCATCAAGGCATGGCACAACTTGCACTTTTTGGCAATGTCTGCTTAGCTGTGCCGGAAAAGAAGGGGAACGAGGCTAGCCTCAATGATAATTAAATCCTTAAGAGATTTTCCTAGAGTTGAAAACCTCATTCACCTTCCCCGTCAACACAAAAAAGGGAGAGGCAGAACCCCCAAACTCACCTACTGACAGTAAAAAAGTCAGAGTCCAGGTGAGCAAGAAAATTGAAGAGGGCAAAAAGTGGGGGCAATAGAATTTTTACCAGTGAAGATACAGTTTGCTCCCAGGGATGCGACAACGGCTGAAGCACTTAGAGGAAAGCACCCTGCCAGGGAAACCAGTGGCACCAACAGTTCCAACACCTCTGTCCCCACTAGGGGAACCATTGATTGTGGAAGACTCAGACATTTACAAAGCAATAATGTCGTTCCCCATCTGGCTCTGCTGGGGTTACACTGGAATAAGGCCACAGCATTTAAAGGAAATGGTTTAATCTAGTTATTGGGGAAATTGCGAGACACTGCTTTCAGAGATCACAAGGTTCGTCAAAAATTTCCCTTTGGGCTGGTCTGATTCCTGATGAAATTAAGACCTTTCTTTTTTGGTGCAACACTTTTTTCACTTAAAAAGAAGGATGGAGGAATTCGGCCAATTGCAGTAGCAACACGTTACGCCGCCTCGTATCCAAAGCTGCTGTCCGAAGTATTCGTGCACAGGCAGCCATGATGCTTCAACCAAACCAGCTTGGCTTTGGGGTCTCTCAAGGAAGTGAAGCAGCGGTTTTATGCAACAAGGGCATATATCAACAACCTGCCTGAGGACATGCAGTGGTAAAATTAGATTTCAAGAATGCTTCAATTTTCCTAAAAGAGACGTGGTATTAGACAGCAGTACAAGAACATTTCCCTGGTCTCTTCCCCTTTTTTTTCAGCTGGGTATAGCAAGGAATCAATGCTTCTCTTTGGAGAGCATGAAATCACATCATCGGAGGGGGTCCAACAAGGAATCCTCTTGCACCATTTCTCTTCTGTATTTCAGTTAGGAAAATCACAGTCAGACTGACCACGAGCTAAACATCTGGTTCCTAGATGATGGCACACTAGCAGGTACAAAGGAGTTTCCCCCCTACTTTACCTTACACAGGGAATGACACGGGGACAGGAAATGGGTCTCATCCTGAATCCACCAAAAGTGAAATCATCTCAGTCAGTCAACAAGTGATAAATGCCCGTGAGATCAAAACTACCAGGAGCAGCAGTCATTACCCCCACAAATTGTGTCTTGCTAGGAGCACCTCTGGGGAAACAATGCCATTGACACAATTCTCAGGGAAAAAATTGGAAGAGTTAAGGAGAATGGAACAACGAATAGGCAATCTGGACTCCCCCGATGCCTTTAAACCCTTTTCACAAAGTGCTTGAGTCTGCCCAGGTTGACATAAATTTCCTAAGATGTGCACCTTCAAGAAAAACCCATACTGCACGAATATGACAGTATTCTGAGGCAGATTTTTACGAAAGTACTTAACCTTACTCTAAAGACGGGCAGTGGAACCAAGCTACACTTCCCCGTCAACTAGGAGGCATTGGTGTCCGCAAGTCAAACACAGATTGCGTACCTGCTTTCTGTCCTCGTGTATTGCATCCAGAGGCCCTTTTAGCAGCGATTCTCCCTGAACATCTTAGGGACAAGATTGGAGCCCAGACCAAAATTCATTGACGGAGCAATGATCTGGGATAATTTTAAAGGGGTCAGAAACCAGACCTGCTCCCCCCAACAACCTACAAACAATCGCACTGGGATGGTCCCAATAGTGGAAAACATAGCCTCAACGATGCTTCAGAGTGTGTCAGGGGAAAGGGTAGAGCCCGCCGCTGGCAGTGAGAGCCCCTCATGCTGGGGGCTTCTGTTGGCTGTTCCCAACTCCAGCCTTGGCACACGCCTCGACCCACAGACCATCCGCATCGGTGTTGCCCTTCGACTTGCCGCCCCTATTTCGCCGAACACAGGTGTATTTGTGGGAGTGAAGCAGCAGACCGATTCGGGTACCATGGTCTTGTGTGCCGTAAATTTCCCAGGAAAGATTGCAAGACATGAGGAGGTTAATAAAATTATCAAGAGGAGCCTCACAACAGCTGGATGCCCAGCAGTAAGGGAGCCACCCCAACTATGCAGATCTGATGGCAGCCAGAAGCGTCCAGATGGTATCACCCTTCAAGCCTTAACAGATGGGAAGCAGGTGGTGTGGGACTATAAAATGTGCAAACTACCTTGGCTGATACCTATCTCCAATACACCAGGGGAAGGAGGGGCAGCTGCCAGCTTTAGGGAGTCCCAAAGTCTAGAAAATATGGAGAACTTGCCCTCATTATATGTTTGTTCCCATAGCTCAGAGACCCTTGGCTCATGGGGAAAAGAGTGCATCTAATTTCCTTAAGGAGCTGGAAAAAGACTCATCAGGGTAACTAGGGATCCCAGGCAGCTATTTTTTTGTTCCAGCGGCTCAGCGCGGCTGTTCAAAGGGGTAATGCATGCTGCATTTTGGGCACACGCCCCAGCTCTGAGGAGCTGGATGAGATTTCCCTTATAATCGGTGATACACACGTAACAACATGTATATATATATATATATATATATATATATATATTTTAAAAATATATATATATAATATATATATATATATATATATATATATATATATATATAAAATAAAATATATATGCCACCTTTATATCAACAATGTATCTCTTAAATCTTCTGTGCCATATTATTAATAAAATATTCCTATTGGTAAAAAAAAATAGTTTAAAAGATGGGGTGGTAGGGAAGGGAATTTCAAATGGCTTCAGGAAGAAATCCCAAAAATTCTTCCTTGAAGCCTTTTTATCCACTTCTCCGAGGCTATGGGTCCCACAATTTACACCAGAGGTGGACCCCATCCTATAATAAAAAAAAAAAAAAAAAAATATATATATATATATACAGTATATGTGCGAAGAAGTGGCTTATATACTGTAGACAGGTGATGTGAAGCAGTCGTAAAGGGGGTATTATACTTGTCAAATATCCAAATGTGGAAATAGGTCTTCGTCCCAAAAGGGTTTGGGCAAGTGTTGAGGGAAATTCCTTGTATCCCCAATATCCCATAATGTTGCAGTGTCTGAGAGATGTGACAAATGATTTAACACCACACAATGATGTAAAACCAACAAGTTGATAATTAAGGTATGCAATCACTTAAGCAAACACTTATGCATCACATCTGTCAGACACTGCAACATCATAGGATCTTGATACAAGGAATTCCTCAACAGTTGTCCAACCTTTAAACGAAGACCTACCTTCACATTTGGATTTCACAAGTGTGATACCTCCTACGACTGCTTCGATCATCTGTCTGCTGTATATAAGCCACTTCTTTGCACATATGTTGTATTCTTTTCGAGATTGATGGACTGATTACATCGACTCAAGGCTGAGGGACTGATTACCTCAAACTCGTCATTTTCTTCATCATTATTCTTTGTATAATAATAATAATAATAATAATAATAATAATAATAATAATAATAATAATAATAATAATAATAATAATAATAATAATAATAATAATAATAATAACTTTATTTACTAAAAGTACATGTACATGGTATACAGGCCTAGTTGACATCAAAGACAAACTACTATATAGAAAGCCCTTTGTTATGCAGACCATTTCGGGCAAATTAGGTCCTTGTCCCAGGATGCGACCCACGCCACTCGACTAATTCCTAGGTACCCATTTTACTGATAGGTGAACATAGACAACTGGTGTAAGGAAACACGCCCAATGTTTCTACCCACACTGGGAATCAAATGCAGATTAGTGATGTATTGGATATCCGCATCTGCATTTGAAGACCATCCGCACAATTTCTTACATCCACATCCGCATCTGCATCTGCATTTTACTGTAAACAGATATTCTCATATACATCCTCATCCGAATCTGCGGAACATCCACACAATTTCTTACATCTACATATGTTAATTTTCACATCCACTACATCTCTAACGCAGACCCTCGCCGTGTGAAGCGTGAGCTTCAGCGATCAGGCCACGGGGCACTGATGAAACCACTGTGTGGCGAAATGTTTCTTCAATAAAGATTCCCATAAGTTACGTGGGTGTCTCAATCTTTAACTTGTCGGTTTTAAACCGTGTATCACATCTGCCAGACACTGCAACATCATGGGATCTTGATACAAGGAATTCTTCAACACTGCTTCACCTCACCTGTATTTAGTACATAAGCCACTTCTTTGCACATATGCTGTATTGTTTCAAGACTGATGGACTGATTACATCGATTCAAGGCTAAGATAAGATAAGATAAGATTTCGTTCGGATTTTTAACCCCGGAGGGTTAGCCACCCAGGATAACCCAAGAAAGTCAGTGCGTCATCGAGGACTGTCTAACTTATTTCCATTGGGGTCCTTAATCTTGTCCCCCAGGATGCGACCCACACCAGTCGACTAACACCCAGGTACCTATTTGCTGTTAGGTGAACAGGACAACAGGTGTAAGGAAACGTGTCGAAATGTTCCCACCCGCCGGGAATCGAACCCGGGCCCTCCGTGTGTGAAGCGGGAGCTTTAGCCACCAGGCCACCGGGACTGATTACCTCAAACTCATCATGTTCTTCATTATTCTCCTTTGTATGAACTGAAGAAGCCAGTGTGTGGCAAAACGTTTCTTCAGTAACTAGCTGGAGGATCGAACCCGTGTTGTTTTAGACCGCCTCATGGTGAGCGAAAATTCATGACACTAACCCACTGGACCATAAAATCCTACAAAGATCATGCACCCAGCAGAGCTAGGTGTCGTATCGTGATCCGAGGACATACGATGGTGAGGATGCATCAGAGCTAATTTCATTCCACTCCCTGTTTGGTGTACTAGCCTCCACAAGCAGTATATATAGCATTGTAACCACGAGAGTGGTATTTACTCAATAACAACACTGCCACTAGCTGGGGGATCGAACTCGTGTTGTATTAGCGTGCCTCATGGTGAGTGAAAATTCATGACACTCTAACCCACTGGACCATACAATCATTCAAAGATGATGTACCCAGCAGAACTAGATCTTGTACAGAGTTCCGAGGACATACGATGGTGTGGGTGCCTCAGAGCTAATTTCATTCCACTCCCTGTTTGGTGTACTAGCCTCCACAATCAGTAACAACGAACTAGTGGTATTTAATCAAAAACAACACTGCGACTTGCCGGGGGGTCGAACCTGTGTTGTTTTAGCCCGCCTCATGGTGAGTGAAAATTCTAGGACTGTATGGTCCTGTGGGTTTGAGCATCGTGAATTATTGCTCACTATGAGGCGGGCTAAAACAACACGGGTTTGATCCCCCGGGCTAGTAGCAATGTGGTTATTGATTAAATACCACTTATTTGTGGTTACATATATATATATATATATATATATATATATATATATATATATATATATATATATATATATATATATATATATATATATATATATATATATAAGTGAAATACTGAAATCCCAGTAAGACTCTGTGTTTAGTGAACCACTAATCAGTCTGAGGATCGACGACTTAAATGATTTCTTCATGAATGAGCCTCAAAACTCCATAAATGTATGCCAGATTTCCGACATTACCCTAACTCCGATAGATTTCGAAAAAGTCATTGACAACATGCCCATGCACTCAGCCCCAGGCCCAGACTCGTGGAACTCTGTATTCATTAAGAACTGCAAGAAACCCCTCTCACGTGCCCTAAGTACACTATGGAGGAGGAGCTTGGACATAGGTGAAATCCCACGGTCACTTAGAACAACGGATGTAGCCCCACTTCATAAAGGTGGCAGCAAAGCATTAGCTAATAACTATAAACCAATAGCTCTAACGTCCCACATCATAAAAATCTTTGAAAGAGTGCTAAGAAGCAGGACTGCAGATCACCTGGATTCCCAAAAACTGCACAATCCAGGGCAACATGGGATCAGGGCAAGTCGCTCCTGCCTCTCGCAACTACTGGATCACTATGATATGGCCTTGGATGCACTGGAAGAAAATCAGAATGCAGATATAATATACACAGACTTTGCAAAAGCGTTTGACAAGTGCAATCATGTATTAAGATCCCAGGTTTGTAGATGAATGGTTCAAAGAACCGACACGTTGTTAAATTAGACACATGTGCAACTCTTGGGTATCTTTATTGAGGAAACGTTTCGCCACACAGTGGCTTCATCAGTCCATACAAAGGATAAACTTGAAGAACAGGAGGAGAATGAGGTAATCAGTCCCTCAACCTTGAGTCGATGTGGTCAGTCCATCAATCTTGAATAGAATACGGCATAGGAGCGGAGAAGCAGCTTATGAACCGTATGGCAGGAGAGGTGCCATACGGTTTATAAGCTTGATGGACTGACCATAAGATTGATGGACTGACCACATCGACTCAAGGTTGAGGGACTGATTACCTCATTCTCCTACTGTTCTTCAAGTTTATCCTTTGTATGGAGTGATGAAGCCACTGTGTGGCGAAACGTTTCCTCAATAAAGATACCCAAGAGTTGCACATGTGTCTAATTTAACAACGTGTCGGTTCTTTGAACCATTCATCTACAAACCTGTCAGACACTGCAATTTCTTGGGATCTTAATACTTGGGAATTCTTCGCTTGCCTAACCCTTGGGCACGACCTACTTCCACATTGGACAATGTGACACCACCTACGACTGCTGCACCTCTCCTGCCATACGGTTTATAAGCTGCTTCTCCGCTCATATGCAGTATTCTATTCAAGATTGATGGACTGACCACATCGACTCAAGGTTGAGGGACTGATTACCTCATTCTCCTCCTGTTCTTCAAGTTTATCCTTTGTATGGACTGATGAAGCCACTGTGTGGCGAAACGTTTCCTCAATAAAGATACCCAAGAGTTGCACATGTGTCTAATTTAACAAGTGCGATCATGGCATAATATCGCACAAAATACGTGCTAAAGGAATAATTGGGAAAGTGGGAGATGGATCTTGAACTTCCTAACAAATCGAACACAAAGAGCAGTGGTCAACAGAGTTAAATCGGAGGGTGCCATAGTGAAGATCTCTGTTCCACGAGGCACAATACTCGCCCCCATCCTATTCCTCATCCTCGTATCAGACATAGACAGAGATATACACCACACCACCGTATCATCGTTTGCGGATGATACTAGGATCTGCATGAGGCTGTCATCTGCTGAGGACGCGGTTAACCTCCAAGAAGATATAAACAAAGTTTTCCAGTGGGCAACTGAAAACAATACGATGTTCAATGAGGACAAATTCCAACTACTCCGTTATGGAAAACTGGAGGAGATAATAACTAGAACAGAGTATACTACAAACTCTTGCCATACAATAGAGCGGAAAAATAATGTAAAGGACCTGGGAGTAGTAATGTCTGAGGATCTCACTTTCAAGGATCACAACAGTGCCACGATCGCACGTGCAAAGAAAATGATAGGATGGATAACGAGAACGTTCAAATCACTTGTTCTCTCTAGGCTGGAATACTGCTGTACATTAACATCTCCATTCAAAGCAGGTGAAATCGCAGATCTAGAGAGTGTACAGAGATCCTTTACTTCACGTATAAGTTCTGTCAAGCACCTTAGCTACTGGGAACGCTTGGAAGCACTTGACTTGTATTCGTTGGAACGCAGGAGGGAGAGATATATCATAATCTACACTTGGAAAATCCTGGAAGGAATGGTCCCAAATCTGCACACAGAAATCACTCCCTACAAAAGTAAAAGACTGGGCAAGCGATGCAAAATACCCCCAATTAAAAGTAGGGGAGCCATTGTTACACTAAGAGAAAACACCATAAGTGTCCGGGTCCCAAGACTGTTCAACAGCCTCCCACCAAGCATAAGGGGAATTACCAATAAACCCCTGGCTGCCTTCAGGAGAGAGCTCGACAGATACCTAAAATCAGTGCCGAATCAGCCGGGCTGTGGTTCGTACGTTGGACTGCGTGCGGCCAGCAATAACAACCTGGTTGATCAGACCATGATCCACCGGGAGGCCTGGTCGTGGACCGGGCCGCGGGGGCGTTGATCTCTGGAATAACCTCCAGGTAGACTCCAGGTAGATATATGCCATGCACTGGCATGGCAAGACGTGTGGCAGGCTAGCTGCGGGATTTTCAATTATAACTCCGGATCAAGGAGGCTGACCAGGTTAAGACTGAACAGGACTTATTGTGAATACTCTGGGTAGATTCCAGTGCAACGAGAAGACATTTCAGTGCACTGTTTCAATGTAAATTGTGGAAGTGTTGTGCAGTTTGTGAATGTTGGTGAGTGGTGGTAGTGAGGAAGACGACCAGTGGAGGTGGGGGAGAATAAGGCCTACACTAATGTATGAGTACCGTCCAAGATTATCGTACATACACACCTCGAAAAGCTCTAATAAAAACATCTATCTCCAGCACCATGCACCATGCTTCCAGTTAACTTAGAAATGATCATGTGTCGATGCATGGACTATTTAGAGACATATGTTATGGAAAAACAATGTGAAATTAATGTTAACGAGAGAGTGACCAGTCAGTGCATCCTCCCCCACGCCACGGGGGTGGGTGGAAGAGGCGCGGTGTGTATCTAGATGGCGAGTGAATACATTGGTTGAACAGTGCCCATACCACATTGTTTATAGTGTACATGGGAAACAAATAATGTTGTGTGTATTGTAAGACAGTGTGAATAATATATAGTGGGCAAATCCATGTGTATTGTACTCCCCGGGGATAACCCCACTCAACAGCCTGCGCCTCCCCCACCCAATTCCCAGGAGCAGTTTTCCCCTTTCCCTCCCAGCCCCTCACCAGCCTCTCAAACTCCACCAGGCCACCACGGTCAAGTTCACTACCTTTCCCAAACACCATACCCACCCAGCATGTCATACTCCACTCCTACTGTAGTCTAGCAGATGGATGCCAACCAGGAGGAAGCAAGCAGCCAGGGAAATAGTACGGCTGGTAATACTGGAAGAGGCAAGTGTCGGTCATGCTTACAGCTTCGTTGTCTCAACTCTAATGGCTTCCTCCGCAAACACGGTAGTTGCCCTGGTTCAGGATGTCCTCCTGTGGAAAGTGATGATCGTTCCACCTCAGGCACCTGAACCCATTCCAAACAGATCTCATCTCATCAGACAATATCTTGGAAGCAATTAAAGCAACAGGTACCAGGACACTCACACATATTCCCAAAGCAGCCCGTCCACACGCAGCTGGGAAACTTGCAGACCCCCTGAAAAAAAGTAAAAAGATGGGGCCACATCCTAAATGCTCCCCCAACCATCAAGGCATGGCACAACTTGCTACTTTTTGGCAATGTCTGCTTAGCTGTGCCGGAAAGAAGGGGAAAGAGGTTAACCTTAATGATAATTAAATCCTTAAAAGATTTACCTAGAGCTGATAACCTCATTCGCCTTCCCCACCAACACAAAAAAGGGAGAGGCAGAACATCCACTCACTCCACTGACAGTGAAAAAGTCAGAGTCTAGGTGAGCAAGAAAATTGAAGAGAGCAACACAGTGGGGGCAATCAGAATTATTACCAGTAAAGATACAGTTGCCCCCATGGATCCTGACACTGCTGAAGTACATAGAGGAAAGCACCCTGCCAGGGAAACCAGTGGCACCATCAGTTCCAACACCTCTGTCCCCACTGTGGAACCATTGATCATGGAAGACTCAGACATTTACAAAGCAATAATGTCGTTCCCATCTGGCTCTGCTGGGGGTTACACTGGAATAAGGCCACAGCATTTAAAGGAAATGGTTAATCTAGTTATTGGGGAAATTGCAGAGACACTGCTTTCAGAGATCACAAGGTTCGTCAACAATTCCTTGGCTGGTCTGATTCCTGACGAAATTAAACCTTTCTTTTTTGGTGCAACACTTTGTGCACTTAAAAAGAAGGATGGAGGAATTCAGCCAATTGCAGTAGGCAACACGTTACGCCGCCTCATATCCAAAGCTGAGGCCCGAAGTATTCGTGCACAGGCAGCCATGATGCTTCAGCCAAACCAGCTTGGCTTTGGGGTCTCTCAAGGAAGTGAAGCAGCGGTTCATGCAACAAGGGCGTATATAACAACCTGCCTGAGGACAATGCAGTGGTAAAATTAGATTTCAAGAATGCATTTAATCTCATGAAACGAGACGTGGTATTAGCAGCAGCACAAGAACATTCCCCTGGTCTCTTCCCTTTTGTTTCAACTGGGTATAGCAAGGAATTAAATGCTTCTGTTTGGAGAGCATGAAATCACATCATCGGAGGGGTGTCCAACAAGGAGATCCTCTTGCACCCTTTCTCTTCTGTACAGCAGTTAGGGAAATCACAGTCAGACTGACCAGCGAGCAAAAACATATGGTTCCTAGATGATGGCACACTAGCAGGTACAAAGGAGTCCCTCCTACATGATCTTAAACAGGTTAATGACACGGGGACAGAAAATGGGTCTCATCCTGAATCCATCCAAATGTGAAATCGTCTCAGTCAGTCAACAAGTGATAAATGCAGTGAGATCAAAACTACCAGGAGCAGCAGTCATTGCCCCCACAAATAGTATCTTGCTAGGAGCACCTCTGGGAAGCAATGCCATTGACACAATTCTCAGGAAGAAATTGGTAGAGTGTGAGAGAATGGAACAACGAATAGGCAATCTGGACACCCACGATGCCTTGTACCTTCTCACAAAGTGCTTGAGTCTGCCCAGGTTGACATATTTCCTAAAATGTGCACCTTCATATGATAATCCTATACTGCACGAATATGACAGCATCCTGAGGCAGATTTTTACGAAAGTACTTAACCTTACTCTAGAAGACGGGCAGTGGAACCAAGCTGCACTTCCAGTCAGACTAGGAGGCATTGGTGTCCGCAAGTCATCACAGATTGCGCTACCTGCTTTTCTGTCCTCATGTATTGCATCCAGAGGGCTTGTAGCAGCGATTCTCCCTGAACATCTTAGGGACAAGATTGGAGTCCAGGACCAAAAGTTCATTGACGGAGCCATGATCTGGGTTAATCTAACGGGCTCTGAAACCAGACCTGCTCCCCCAACAACTACAAACAATCGCACTGGGATGGTCCAATAGGAGAAAATACAGCCTCAACAATGCTTCAGAGTGTGTCAGGCTGTTCCCAACTCCAGCCTTGGCACACGCCTCGACCCACAAACCATCTGCATTGGTGTTGCCCTTCGACTTGCCGCCCCTATCCTCGCCTAACACAGGTGTATTTGTGGTAGTGAAGCAGCAGACCGATTCGGGTACCAGGGTCTTGTGTGCCATAAATCCGAGGGAAAGATTGCAAGACATGAGGTTAATAACATTATCAAGAGGAGCCTCACAACAGCCGGATGCCCAGCAGTAAGGTAGCCACCCCAGCAATGCAGATCTGATGGCAGCCAGAAGCGCCCAGATGGTATCACACTTCAAGCCTGGACAGACGGGGAGCAGATGGTGTGGGACTATACATGTGCATCTACCTTGGCTGATACCTATCTCCAATACACTAGGGAGGAAGTAGGGGCAGCTGCCAGCTTCAAGGAGTCTCGAAAGTCTAGATTATTATAATAAAAAAGAAGCGCTAAGCCACAAGGGCTATACAGCTCGAAAGTCTAGAAAATATGGAGAACTTGCCCATCCTTATATGTTTGTTCCCATAGGCTCATGGGGAAAGAAAGCATCTAAATTCCTTAAGGAGCTGGGAAAAAGACTCATCAGGGTAACTAGGGATCCCAGGGCAGCTAGTTTTCTGTTCCAGCGGCTCAGTGCAGATGTTCAAAGGGGTAATGCCTGCTGTATTTTGGGCACACGCCCCAGCTCTGAGGAGCTGGATGAGATTTTCGCCTTATAATCGGTGATACACACATAACATGTACTGTATATGTCACCTTTATATCAACAATGTATCTCTTAAATTTTCTGTACCATATTATGTAATAAAATATTCCTATTGGTAAAAAAGAATGAAAAGATGGGGTGGTAGGGGAAGTGTAATATTCATACGGCTTCAGGAAGAAATCCAAATATTCTGCCTTGAAACCTTTTTATCCACTTCTCTGAGGCTGTGGACCCCACAATTTACACCAAGGGGGGAAACCCCATCCTATATTATTATATATATAATATATATATATTATATATTTAATATATATATATATATATATATATAAATATTTTAATATATATATAATAATATATATATATATATTTTATTATAATTATATATAATATATATGCAATAGATCACAGTAAACAGGTGATTTCAGAATATGCAAAATAACCACTCTGAAAGAATAGAGAAATTCCAAGCGCTTTCGTGACTACTCCCCTTTTTCAAGGAATTCCTTGATAATGTGAGTAGTCACGAAAGCGCTTGGAATTTCTCTATTCTTTCAGAGTGGTTGTTTTGCATATATATATAATATATATATTATATATATATAATTATATATATAATATATATATTATATATATATATTATATATATAAAATATAATATTGTTTTATATAAAATATATAATATATTATATATATATATTAATATTTTATTATTATTATTATCACACTGGCCGATTCTCCACCCAAGGCAGGGTGGCCCCAAAAAGAAAACTTTCACCCTCATTCACTCCATCACTGTCTTGCCAGAAAAGGGGGCTTTACACTACAGTTTTTTTAAACTGCAACAATTAACCCCCCCTCCTTCAAGGTGAGGCACTGTACTTCCCATCTCCAGGACTCAAGTCCGGCCTGCCGGTTTCCCTGAACCCCTTCATAAATGTTACTTTGCTCACACTCCAACAGCACGTCAAGTATTCAAAAAAACAATTTGTCTCCATTCACTCCTATCAAACACGCTCATGCATGCCTGCTGGAAGTCCAAGCCCCTCGCACACAAAACCTCCTTTACCCCCTCCCTCCAACCTTTCCTAGGCCGACCCCTACCCCGCCTTCCTTCCACTACAGACTGATACACTCTTGAAGTTATTCTGTTTTGCTCCATTCTCTCCACATGTCCGAACCACCTCAACAACCCCTCCTCAGCCCTCTGGACAGCAGTTTTGGTAATCCCGCACCTCCTCCTAACTTCCAAACTACGAATTCTCTGCATTATATTCACACCACACATTGCCCTCAGACATGACATCTCCATTGCCTCCAGCCTTCTCCTCGCTGCAACATTCATCACCCATGCTTCACACCCATATAAGAGCGTTGGTAAAACTATACTCTCATACATTCCCCTCTTTGCCTCCAAGGACAAAGTTCTTTGTCTCCACAGACTCCTAAGTGCACCACTCACTCTTTTTCCCTCATCAATTCTATGATTCACCTCATCTTTCATAGACCCCATCCGCTGACACGTCCACTCCCAAATATCTGAATACATTCACCTCCTCCATACTCTCTCCCTCCAATCTGATATTCAATCTTTCATCACCTAATCTTTTTGTTATCCTCATAACCTTACTCTTTCCTGTATTCACCTTTAATTTTCTTCTTTTGCACACCCTACCAAATTCATCCACCAATCTCTGCAACTTCTCTTCAGAATCTCCCAAGAGCACAGTGTCATCAGCAAAGAGCAGCTGTGACAACTCCCCCTTTGTGTGTGATTCTTTATCTTTTAACTCCACGCCTCTTGTCAAGACCCTCGCATTTACTTCTCTTACAACCCCATCTATAAATATATTTAAAAAACCACGGTGACATCACACATCCTTGTCTAAGGCCTACTTTTACTGGGAAATAGTTTCCCTCTTTCCTACATACTCTAACTTGAGCCTCCACTATCCTCGTAAAACTCTTCACTGCTTTCAGTAACCTACCTCCTACACCATACACTTGCAACATCTGCCACATTGCCCCCTATCCACCCTGTCATACGCCTTTTCCAAATCCATAAATGCCACAAAGACCTCTTTAGCCTTATCTAAATACTGTTCACTTATATGTTTCACTGTAAACACTTGGTCCACACACCCCCTAACCTTTCTAAAGCCTCCTTGTTCATCTGCTATCCTATTCTCCGTCTTACTCTTAATTCTTTCAATAATAATTCTACCATACACTTTACCAGGTATACTCAGCAGACTTATCCCCTATAATTTTTGCACTCTCTTTTATTCCCTTTTCCTTTATACAAAGGAACTATGCATGCTCTCTGCCAATCCCTAGGTACCTTACCCTCTTCCATACATTTATTAAATAATTGCACCAACCACTCCAAAACTATATCCCCACCTGCTTTTAAACATTTCTATCTTTATCCCATCAATCCCGGCTGCCTTACCCCCTTTCATTTTACCTACTGCCTCACGAACTTCCCCCACACTCACAACTGGCTCTTCCTCACTCCTACAAGATGTTATTCCTCCTTGTCCTATACACGAAATCACAGCTTCCCTATCTTCATCAACATTTAACAATTCCTCAAAATATTCCCTCCATCTTCCAATACCTCTAACTCTCCATTTAATAACTCTCCTCTCCTATTTTTAACTGACAAATCCATTTGTTCTCTAGGCTTTCTTAACTTGTTAATCTCACTCCAAAACTTTTTCTTATTTTCAACAAAATTTGTTGATAACATCTCACCCACTCTCTCATTTTGCTCTCTTTTTACATTGCTTCACCACTCTCTTAACCTCTCTCTTTTTCTCCATATACTCTTCCCTCCTTGCATCACTTCTACTTTGTAAAAAACTTCTCATATGCTAACTTTTTCTCCCTTACTACTCTCTTTACATCATCATTCCACCGATCGCTCCTCTTCCCTCCCGCACCCACTTTCCTGTAACCACAAACTTCTGCTAAACACTCTAACACTACATTTTTAAACCTACCCCATACCTCTTCGACCCCATTGCCTATGCTCTCATTAGCCCATCTATCCTCCAATAGCTGTTTATATCTTACCATAACTGCCTCCTCTTTTAGTTTATAAACCTTCACCTCTCTCTTCCCTGATATATATATATATATATATATATTATATAATATATATATATATATATATATATATATATATATATATATATATATATATATATATATATACATATATATATATATATTATATATATATATTTAACAAGTCGGCCGTCTCCCACCGAGGCAGGGTGACCCAAAAAGAAAGAAAATCATCTCTCACATAATCACTGTTTTTGCAGAAGTGCTCAGAATATATATATAATATATATATATATATATATATATATATATATTATAATATATATATATATATATATATATATATATATATATATATATATATATATATATATATATATGTACAAGGAATTCTCAAGAGCAGGTGAAATATACACAAACACTGATCTCTGGCCGAAGGAGTCTCCTGCCTGTAAATCTGAAAAAAAAATGCCTTGGTGGCTTCAAACTTGAGATTCTGACTGCATATCTAACCCTGGCTTTGTTAGCAAAAACTCATAAAGCTTCCTGATAATTGTCTTTAACCCCTGGAAAAGATTTAAACAGTTCAAAGGGTTCACCTTTAATAAGACATTTTAGATAGTTTAATTTGGCTGTCTCATCAATATCGGTTCTATATTTGAACGTCATAATCATGACCTTCAAATATAGGTGGTAATGAGAGGTTAGGAAGATTACGTAGTGGTATGCCAGTTGTGGTAAATGTAACAGGTGTCTGACCACTAACTACAGTAGGTCTTTGTGACACAAATTTCTGGCAGGTACAATTGTTGATCACTGAATGTGACTAAAACTTCCTGAAGTTCATCCTCAGATGGATTTAACTGTAGGAATTCACTTTCATATTTCTCATAATCTGAATTAGTGTTCTCCAGGCACTTAATATGTAGAACCAGTTTTCCTTCTGAAACGTCAAAATCATTGTTTGCATTTTGGGTCAACCCTACACAAGTTGAAATCAGCTTTTCTATCTGCATACCTCTCGTTTACAAAGATTTCAACTGCCTTGGCAATGATGCCATCTTTAACTGGAAATACTAAAATATTCTCAACAGAATACAATACAAGTGTTTAAACACTCCACCGAAGTGAACAGCTCTGTGTGATGATTAGTCAATGCCCCACTAACCCTGAACCAAGAGTACATGTGGCCAGACCTTGATGGCTGTTGATACTCTGGGTTTTCTGTTTCAGCATAGAACACTGCTGAGTAGTCCCTTGTAATGATGCTGCTGTTCACATCAGTCATGTGTATTCATTATACATCATATATATACATACATATAAATGTCACTACTAATGGATATGAAAGTTTAAACTTAATATTAGCTTCCTTAAAAATATATAAGAGAACATACACATTCAGGAACTCTGAGACCACAGTCTGGTCTGCGCCGTGGGTGATTCGCCACGCTTGAGTTGCTGCATGAATGAGTGAAACTGGGTGAGGAAGGGGGGGGGTGAGTGAGCTGGACAGAGTGCCCTGTTTTATGTCCTGCGGTGGATGAACAGCGGGAGTTCGCAAATGACTCCTTTTTTCTGTTGGGCTAGTGAGGGACAGCTACCCCACTTATCGTTCTCGTCGCTACTTGCAGTAACTCAAATATTTTAAAAAGACTCCAGTCGTTACCAGTTTTTCGAAGGACCTTAAGTCTTTATTACTTGTAAACTGTCTTACAAGTTCTTGAACCACTATGTGGCCATCCAATTCGAAGGACCAAAAGACTATGGGGAATATTATCAGTTTAGTCTGTTTAAAGATAAAAATGAAATATACTTAGCATCAGTGTTGATTCGGCTGTTTTGTAGCTTCTCCCAAAACGGCCCCTTCGATGTGAATCTTGGTATCCCCACACCGTCGCTGGATAAGAATAAGTGACAAGTAAGTAGTTGCCCCCAAATGAGCATATATTTCAGGATTTATCACTTGAAATGTAATGCTGAATGGAGTTGTGTTTACTTGTTTGGGCACAAAGGCCCTCATATCATGGGGTCGATTGGTAAATCAAGGCAAGAAACGCCCCTATCTATCAGCTGCAGCGAACCTAACTAGGAGCAAGTATGTCTAGATTTACCTGAGTATGTGTATCCGACCCAATTTTTCTTGGCTTTTGGTAAGGAAAATGTGACCCTGGTATAGGTGTCTTGTTTGAAGTACTAGTGTCTCGGGAAACGTTGCACTGTCCTCCACTCAGTCGGAAATGTTGTGCAACACCCACACGGATTACACTTCATTACTCATTTCCAAGGTTTGTCATAGTTTTCATGGTATTTTCACAGCAGGAAGACGAATTACACTTCACTGCTCAATGTTCTACTGCGAATTTCTGAGACTGTCAAATGAACAAGAGTAAAGAATGTACTGATCACTACTGTTCCTGTCCACTCCCGGCAAGAGGGCAATGGCGACGTGACGCGCGTTTCCCAGTTCATTTCGTGAAGCAACCTGAGCTGTGTAATGTGCTCTACCCTCGAACTATCCCTATAATGCTGACATCTGCGTTCTTTCTCTCCTTGCAAAACATTGTCACAGTTTTCAATAGAAGATGGTCGATTTCTTGTTTTCTAGCGAAAGACGACAATTCTTCATAGCCCCACATTGTAGGTAAAATGGTGCACGGTTTTCCTTTAATTTTCCTGGAGATACCTGGAGAGGGTTTCTGGGGGCAATTTGCTGGTGGATCAGGGCACGATCAACCAAGCTGTTACTGCTGGCCGAACGCAACCTGACATACGAACCACATCCCCGCTGGTCAGGTACAGACTTTACGTGCCTGTCCACTGCCTGCCTGAAGACAGCCACGGGTCTATTGGTAATCTCCCTTATGTAATCTGGGAGGCAGTCTTGGGCCTCTGACACTTATTGTGTTGTCTCTCATCGTGCAAGTGGAACCCCTGCTCTTCATTGTGGAGATGTTGCATCGTCTGCCAAGTCTTTTGCTTTCATAGGTAGTGATTTTCGTGTGCAAGTTTGGTACTAAAACCTCTGGGATTTTCCAAGTGTATATAATCATGTATGTCTCCCACCTGCATTCTAGGGAGTACAGGATGAGGAATTTAATTAATGCGTTCCCAGTAATTGAGGTGTTTTATCGCAGTTATGTGTGTCATGAAGGTTCTCTGTACATTTTCTAGAACAGCAATTTCACCTGCCTTTTGAAAGGTGCTGTTAGTGTGCAGCAATATTCCAGCCTAGATAGAACAAGTGACCTGAAGAGTATCATCAAGGGCTTGACATCCCTAGTTTTGAAGGTTCTCATTATCCATCTTGTCATTTTTCTAGCAGGTGCGATTGATACAATGTTATGGTCCTTGAAGGTGAGATCCGCTGACATAATCAATCCCAGATCTTTTACATTAGTTTTTCGCTCTATTGTGTGGTTGGAATTTGTTTTGTACTCCGATGTAATTTTAATTTCCTCACGTTTTCCATATCGGAGTAAATGAAATTTCTGATTGTTTAACTTCATATTGTTTTCTGCGGCCCATTTAAAGATTTGGTTGTTATCCGCCTGGAGTCTTTTGGTGTCTTCAGTGGAGGACACTGTCATGCAAATTTGGGTGTCATCTGCAAAGGAAGACACGATACTGTGGCTTATATCCTTATCTATGTCGGATATGAGGATGAGGAACAAGATGGGGGCGAGTACTGTGCCTTGTGGAACAGAGCTTTTCATTTTAGCCGCCTCAGACTTTATTCTGTTGACTACTACTCTTTGTGTTCTGTTTGTTAGTAAATTATAGATCCATTTACCAACTTTTCCTGTTATTCCTTTATTACACATTTTGTGCGCTATTACACCATGGTCACAATTGTCAAAGGTTTACGCAAAGTCTGCATTCTGTTTGTCTTCTAGAGCATCCAGGACCTAGTATTAGTGGTCCAGTAGTTGGGACAGACAGGAGGGACCTGCTCTAAACTCATGTTGCCCTGTATTGTGTATTGATGAGTATCTAGATGGGTGGCGATCTTGCTTCTGAGAACCCTTTCAAAGATTTTTATGATATGGGACTTTAGCACTATCGGTCTGCAGTTGATATTGCTTTACTGCCCCCTTTGTGGAGTGGAGCTATGTCTGTTGATTTTAGCAGCTGTGGGACGACCTCTGTGTCCATTCTCCCTCTCCATAGGATGCTAAAAGCATGTGATAGGGGCTTCTTACAGTTCTTGATGAACACGGAGTTCCACGAGTCTGCGCCTGGGGCAGCGTGCATGGGCATGTCATTTGTCGCCTTTTCGAAGTCATTTGGCGTAAGGATAATATCATATTGGTTTGCGTATCAAATTTTGTGTCTCTCACATAAAAAAATAATTTAGGTCTTCGAATCTGTCATCTGTCATCCTGTTAAGTGAAAGAGAGTCATTACTCTCGTTTCGCTGTCACTTATATTGCATCAAACACTGATCTCTAGCAAGAAAAGGTGGTGCGACTGTGACTGGTACACATTGTACTTCATACGGACCCAATTAAACTGTTTATGCGGCAGCATAAACAGGGCTGAGTCCCTCAAGTCCCTCAGGGTGCTGAAGAGGGTTGAAAGGGCAGAGAGATTCCCACTTTCTGGAGAATTTTCCCCACACAACAGGTGTCTTAAGGAAAAACGTTCTAATGTTTTCCAGCCGTACCGGGGATTCGATCTCCGGACCGCAGTGTGAGAGTTGAGTGTGCTAGCGATCGAGTGTAATGTAAGTGGTTGTGCCGAATGTGGTAATGATAACCAGGTTGATGTTGGGCGTAATATTGCTCCTAAATGCAGTGGATATAATGAAGCTAGTAATGTCGATGATGGGTATCTAGATGGGTGGCGATCTTGCTTCTGAGAACCCTTTCAAAGATTTTTATGGTATGGGACGTTAGCACTATCGGTCTGTAGTTCTTTGCTATTCCTTTACTGCCCCCTTTGTGGAGTGGAGCTATGTCTGTTATTTTTAGCAGGTGTGGAACGACCCCAGTGTCCATTCTCCCTCTCCATAGGATGCTAAAGGCATGTGATAGGGGCTTCTTGCAGTTCTTGATGAACACGGAGTTCCATGAGTCTGGGCCTGGGGCAGAGTGCATGGGCATGTCATTTGTCGCCTTTTCGAAGTCATTTGATCTCCAGACCGCAGTGTGTGAGCTGATTGCGTTAGCGATCGAATGTAATGTAAGTGGTTGTGCCGAGTGTGGTGATGATAACCAGGTTGATATTGGGCGTAATATTGCTCCTAAATGCAGTGGATATAATGAAGGTAGTAATGTCGATGGTGATAGTTATAGTTGAAGATAGAGACACTTATGCAGCATATGGGAATCTTTATTCAGGAAACGTTTTCGCCACACAGTGGCTTCATCAGTCCAATACAAAGAGGAAGGCGTAAGGAGAGGAGGAGAATGAGGTAATCAGTCCCTCAACCTGGAGTCGATGTGTTCAGTCCATCAATCTTGTAGAATGTACAGCATAGGGCCGTAGACGTGGCTTATATACTGTAGTGAGGTGACGTGAAGCAGATGGAGGCGGGGTCATAGTGGTACCATCCACTAGTCGAAGTAGGTCTTCGTCCAAAGGTTGAACAAGTGTTGAAGAATTCTTTGTAACAACTGTCAGGCACTGCAGCATCATGGGGTCTTGTTACAAAGAATTCTTCAACACTTGTTCAACCTTTGGACGAAGACCTACTTCGACTAGTGGATGGTACCACTATGACCCCGCCTCCATCTGCTTCACGTCACCTCACTACAGTATATAAGCCACGTCTACGGCCCTATGCTGTACATTCTACAAGATTGATGGACTGAACACATCGACTCCAGGTTGAGGGACTGATTACCTCATTCTCCTCCTCTCCTTACGCCTTCCTCTTTGTATTGGACTGATGAAGCCACTGTGTGGCGAAACGTTTCCTGAATAAAGATTCCCATATGCTGCATAAGTGTCTCTATCTTCAACTTGTCGGTTTTTCAAACCATTTATCACGATAGTTATAGTGATGAGTGTAATGATAGTGGGGGAGGGACTGCCATCTGTCATACATTCACAGACGAACAGTGCCGTGCTCTCTTTAAACAAATACTCCCACGAGGCCTCAAAACTGGAAGTTCTCTTAAGAAACTCATGGAGCAGGGTAACACTGTTAAATATTGATAATGTGTGCTATTTACATTGTTTTTTCATAATTCTGAGAAACTAAGCAATATCTCAGGACTTCTATAATGGAACAAAGCTCGTACAAACTTTCTGTATTAAGTTGGAATATTGCATCACTTAGAGAAAGACTTCATGACCTTCACCATAAAGTAACTTCTGAACCCAGTGCAGAGTCCCTGAAAAATCCCAGTCCCCTAAATTGCCATCATTCGTTACATATAACCTCAAATTTAATAACTCTTGTGTTTTATATACTAATCACTTCTCCATCAACTTCTTGCAAATAAGAAAGCAGAGGGACTTCAATACCACGGTGTTAGGATTTATATTGGGAACTCTGCTCTCAACATATTTAACTTGTATGCTCCTGCTGATAAGTTTAATTACTTGGAGCTCCCAACTTGTGCTCAGTCTGAACCTACTCTTATTATTGGAGATTATAATGCAAGACACAAAAGCATTGGAAACTCACAGTTTGGTAATCGTAATGGTAAACAACTGTTGTTACTCTTAAGCAGTCATGATAATGTACAAATTATAGTTGACCTTGAACCCACACATATATGTGGAGGCGTCCTTGATCTGTGTCATGACTTTAATATTACTTTTGCCAGCTTAAGTCCCCCCCATTGAAAGGGAAAATTCACAATAATTTCCAAAGAAAAACCTTCAAAATTTTGGTAATGCTGTCCTCTCTGATGGAATTTTAAAAGGGAAAATTTTTTTTCATTTCCCCCCGACAGAAATGATGACTTTGTCGCACATATAACAAGTGGTATAATTCCAAAAAAAAATATTCTTCAGTATAATTCTTGTTTTAAAATTTCCCTTTTTAAAATTCTTTTGTGGCAATTTTTAAAACACATAGAGCCAAAATTTAAATCATACATTCTAAAAAAATCACCTACTAAAATTATCCAAAAACTCGAATATAGAAGCGAAACTCTTTGCAGATTAGGCTTGCCATAAAAATATCGAAACCCTTAAAAATGTTTGATGCTTTTTCAAACTGCTCTTGCTGCTGCCAGGGAGCTTGCAGACCCGCGCCCAGACTAGGAAAATTTTGCCCAAAGGGCCCGCAATGTTACCAACCCCATTTGGGCCGGGCATGGGGGGATATAAATTTAAAATTAATGATTTTCATGTCTGGAAATTGGGTAACAAAAAAAATTTTTGCAGATTTTTGTATTTTGCAAAAAATTAAAATCAAAAGTTTGAGAAATCCGCACCACAAACTTGCTCTTGTGTCTGACGGAAGCTTGGAGGGCTGGAAAAACGCGGGAACGAAGAAATGGATTTTTCCGGGATGCCCTCCGTACTGAAAATTTTTTTAAAAAAAAATTGGGAAAGAACTTGATTTTTCCAAGCATCAGAATCGTTTTTACTGAAAGACATTTTTTCGGGGGTTCAATTTTGCTCAAAGAAGCCCATAAGCCCCCCAGATTTTCCCCCTCAGCACAAATTGAATTTTTCTTCAAAGGGAAATCAAAAAATTTGGGAACTCCCCTCCGATTAAACCCAAATATATAACAATTTTTAAGTAAGGGAACGGGCGGCACTTCCCTGTTACATGTAAAATTTAAACCCCAAACCAAAAACAAACCCTCCCCCCAAAAATTTTTTTCCCCCCCCAAAAAACTTTTTTAAAAAATCAAAATCAAAGCTTCGCCTTAAGCCAAACAAAATCCCTTTAACCCGTATTAAAATTTTTTAGTCACAATGCCCCCTTTTTTCACAATTTTTTTTATGTTCATAGTTCTTTTTCAAAAAACCTGGAGTGCAGCTGGTACGATGCTTTTATCATACACGGGTGCGGGCGGTAGCGATGCTTTTTGTCATAAAACGGGTGCTTTTTTTGGGGGGTTAGCGATCCGTTGTAAAATAAAACGGGTGCACTGGTACGTTTCGTTTTCATACACTGGCAGCTGGTAGGGGAACCCTGTTGTCATACCCTGGGCAGCTGGTACGATGCTGTTGCCCAAAACAGAGAGATGTTTCCCCATAAAGAAATTAAGAGCCCCCCCACAATAACGGGGGGCCTCAAACCCTTCCAACAGAACTGTTTGCCAAAACTACTTCCCCTTAAATACGCCTTGTTCAAAGGGTTAACACAAATTTGAAACCGATTCCCTCTAAACTGTAAACCCTTTTTTAAACTCTTTAAGAAAAAATTTAAAGGGGTTTTTTGCGTCAGAAGCTAGACCCCGGTATCTGGGATTGTATACAGTGGTGTCAGGTGCCCCCTTCTGTTTTCCGCCCTCACTTTTGGTTTCTTCAAAGCATGATGGAACCGGGGAATTGGCTAGGTTATATCTTTGGGACAGGGGAGAGTAGATTACAAAATTGGTTTAAAATCATTCAGCAGTTTTGAAACTAAAAATACGAAAAGAACCTCAATAATTTTTATTGGCATTGGGAAAGCCACATATCTAGGGTGGGGCCCAAAACCCAAAAAAGCAGACGTTTGGATAACACTACCCCCGGGGGCCCCGGGCTGGGTTTACAAGAAATTTTTTGGGGGGTTTAAAAACCATCACCCCCCAAATGTAGCCCAAACGAAAGTAAACTTTGCCAGATAGACTACTTTTCAAAACCCCTTTTGCCCCATTAGGTATTGAAAGCGAAAAAATTTAAATTAATTCAGAGAAAACCCCCACTCAAAATGTTCAAGAAATGTCAAAGTTTTTTATCCACAGGGGATAATTTTAAAAAACCATTTTGGGAAAAAAAACCCTGACTTTACTCACTGTAAATAACCCAAAAAAATTTCATAAAAAACCCCATTGGCCCAAATGTGAAACGGGTGTAGACGTGTGAATAATTGATTATCTTTGTAACTTGTTCAGCTATCAAAATTTTGCAGCCTAGTCTCTGGACCCATTATGTACTTCTGGAATCTCTTTGACTACCTCCCACAGGTTGTGTAAGGGGTCCATAATAAAGATATTAAAGAAACTCCTTATCTTGAACTGGCTCATGCTATGACAGGCTTTGGCACGTGCAGGCAGTCCATTCCACTCCTTGTGTCAGAAGCCTGACCACCGACTGTGGTTACTACATAGTTGTGTTCCCTTCCCCTAGTACTATACATACCTTAATTCCCAGCCTTGACAAATTGGCAGCAAGATATTCTGGACACTGAGCAATTTTATGAACGTGATTTAACTTTAGTTGTTTTACTCTGCAGCATTCAACATATCTAGTTATTGTAATACATCGTGGCCTATACGCTCTTTTGGACACAGGTCCAAGATGAATCTCACCATTTTGTTCTGGGTGATTTGTAGTCTATCTTTCAGATTTTTGTTAAGGCAGAGTACCATGAAGAGCAAGAGTAATCTATTTGTCATTTTATTAGAGCTAGACTTAGGGACCTGCGAGTCTCTGTAGGTTGATACTGTGCCTGTCTGTAGAGAAACTTTAGTCTGGCATCGCTTTTTTTACTACACTACTCCCTGTCAATTCTTCTGACATGCTTGGGTGCAGGGCCGGATTAAGAAGTCTCCGGGCCCTAGGCTATTCAGATTGGCGGGGCCCTTTTGAGTTACGGGTAAGCGAAGCGATCCCTTCCAGCTTGGGGGGGGGGGGGGGGGGGGTTGGTGTGAGCCTGTTTAAGGTCTAATTAAATACATTCTGGCTATTTAGATTAAATTTAATAGGGAAATACATCAAGACAAACCAAAACCAATTAAACCCAAAAGCCATTATAACTTCTTGTTAAATCATGCATTTTAAAGAGAATAAACTCAAGACAGCATTGTATTTTCTAGATTTTGGCTATTAAAGTTTGTGACATCATGTACCTTTATATTCAGCATAACCACTACAGCACTATTATTCCCTTTATAATTTCCCGATCATTATTGTTATCATTTCATCATGCATAAGACTATCAAATCATATAAACTCAAGAAAGTAAAGAAAATGTTTATATTCAAAAGGCACTTCTTTAAAAAACTTTTTTCTGGATTTCATATTTGGCAAATTTATCAATTATATTCTGAAAATCAATATTTCTTGTTAGATCAGACTCAATGGTCAACAAGGCTAGGTTACACAATTTGTCTTGGCTCATTGTTCAACGGAGCTGTTTTTTCACTCTTTTCAAAACAGAAAATGAACGTTCTCCTTCACAGTTAGTAGCTGGAAGTGTTAGGTAAAGGCGGGTACACTATTTCAACATTAGGGAAGGTTTCTGAGATACCTGCATTTCTTAAATGTTTCAAAGCAGCTGAGGGCGCACATTTTTCAGGTGGAGCTTTAATCTGATTCATATACCCAGAAAAATTAACTATTTCTTCAACAAATGTGTCCTGAACATCTGCTGAAAGGTGTTGTTGCAAAATTTAATGCAGCTTCTCTCAATTCTGCATCTGGCATAGTAGTAATTTTGAACAGAAATCCAAAATTGTCCCATTGAGATCTGGTAGATTTCTTTTCTTTTCACCAATTCACTTGTAATCAGAGAATCCAGAATGACGAAGTATGTAGCTTGTCCTTACATTTCTGCTCTTGGAGCAACACACAATTTCATTGTCTGGCTCTTCAAAATTGCGTTTCGTCCTCTTCCTTGAACCGCTGATATCAGCCCGGTAACTGTAGTCTTTTCACAGCAGTTTAGCTTCTCTTCAAACTTTCCAAAAGCTTCATCATTGCGAAGAGTGAGCTTACAAATTCCACTAAGGCTGCATAGAGGTTAGCAAAAGTAGCCATTTCAATTTCAATTTCTGAAGTGTATTGTTCGTGGTCATTTTTAACCGTTCCAGTAATACAGTCCCCAAAGCACACAGAGTAAGCCAATTCAAAATCCTTTCCAATTTGATGCTAAGCTGGCTGCTTCGCTTCTTGAGTTGCTGTCTGGTCTTCATCCTCTGCTATTTTGGATCAAAGCCAGAACGTAATTTCCCCAGCAAAGCTGTCTTTTCCCAAAGCATGTGTTGCATCATGCTGCGCTGACCACCTTGTTGTTGAAATGATTTGATTACATCTCCATGAATGGTTGACTTGGTATACTCCAGCGATGCGTTTGAAGCAGAGATAAACATTAAAGAGTGCTTGTAAAATGTCCAAAATGAAACTGTAGCGACACAACACTTCCGCAGTCCCATTACCCAACAAGATTAAGAGAATGTGCTGAGGCAGGGCACATATTCAGCAATGGTTGATTTGCTTGATACGGGCTTGCAATCCATTATATTTACCCGACCATGTTACTTGCATTGTCATAGCTCCTGGCCTGGCAATCCAGTAATAAGAGAGATCATGTTTCAAGCAGAGTATGTCCAGTACTAACATTTCATCATTGTTTCTCCCATCATGGGGGGCCTGAAAGAGGAACGAATTTATAAAGCGCTCTCTACGAGGCTTACCACTGAGTCGACAAAGCGAACAATGAATGTCCAATTGATCTGTATGTACATACGTGTTGAATCTACACTTTATTGCAAAGTATTTTGCAAAATTTTCACGAGGTGCTATGATGTTATGTGAGGACCTTCTTAGTCATCAGTTCAATAAATTCATTGCCATATGTAGATGACATGTAAGGATACCAGTGCCTTTTCCCCTGCATTCCCCAAGCGTGACACATGATTTGCTAAGAATGGATCGAATTGTGCTAGACAGTTCTATGATCCCTAGGAAATTGCCATTGTTTTCCGAACCAAAACTCTCATTTCTCCACGGAAAGCAAGTCCTCTTAGGGAGCTAAGAATTTTACAACAGCAACAACATCTTTCCTAGAAACTTTCCATTTTCTCCAATAAGTGCGCTCTTTTTCAGTTTGAATTTCCAAATGAGAATCCAATAAGCCTTTTTTCTGTGCACGAAATACACTGCAGCTTCCTACATCTTTCTTTTTCTGTTTCTTCTTCTTGAATTTTTCATTCTTTCTTTTCTGTGACCCCACTCGCATAAGAACGTCCCAACATCACGTTCATCGAGATGCCATAATGAGGATGTATCACTGTCTGTAATCAGCAAGTAAACAAATTTTTCATTATCAATTTATTAATTTTTTAGATTATTATTATTCTTTTTCTGTCAATTGGGGGGATATGGCCCTGTAGCCCCCTTTCATCTGGCGTGCATCTAAAAATTCAAAACGTTACAGAAAGGAGTCATATACCGAACTTTACCATAGATTAGGTTAGTGATTGTGGGCTACGAATATTTTACTAATTCATCCTCCTTGATCTCCAATTTTTACTTTAACAGGAAATCATACCGAGTCCAAGAACAATGCAACAATGGTAATTTATATTACCATTTTTTTCATAACTAACTAATCATGATGTTTTTGCATGATATATGGCCTACCACCATAGATAAGGACTGAAATTAAAGTATGCAGGGACAATTTTCATTCACCCAACCAACGATTTTCTGATGTGGCTTATGTGTTTCTGGGGAAATATGTAGTAAATTAATGATGTTCTACATCAACTTCCGTCGCAACATTGAAAACTAAGCATTTGCGACGGAAGTGAGTAGAACATCAATCATTGAGATCGTTTATTAAAATGATAAAGACTTAAACGACCAGGACCAAGTGCTTTTAAAACCTACATAACGGAAGTCAGTTTTTGCGTTTTTTAGGTTTTCTTATAGTATTTTACCAAAAATGTGTCTTTACTGGTCAACATGCGTCTTACTGGTCAAGTAACATTATCAGGTACCCTCCCTTATAACATTTAGAGGCGAAAACAAACATTTATTTCCATACACATCAATGTCTATCAACAACACTTCAGTTAATTTTGTCACAGTACAAGTCTGAGATATCGTGTAATTACTACAAAAAAATTGAAGAGGAATCTCCCATACTCACGCAATCAGGGGAAAACACAGCTGTTCTGATGTAAACAAAGGCGTGTTGAGTGTTGCCATCTATGGTTAGGTTTATTTATTTTTATTTTATTTTATTTCATTATTTATTTTTGTTTTGATTAATTTTTAAAAATCAATTTTACTCTCCAAACACTTGAACTTTTTAGGTAGGGACTTCTTTGCACTTGCACCATGTGCGCAGTCTTGGATGAACCCCTGAGCCCCTTGGACCGCGGGGCCCTAGGCAAATGCCTAGTTTGCTTATGCGGTAATCCGGCCCTGCTTGGGTGAAAAGGGATTCTCAGATATTTCACTGAGGATACCTTGATTAATCTGTTTTTCTTGTTAAAGAGTAGGGCTTCCGTTTTCCTGAGGAGTAACGATGATTTGTTATCTACTGACCATTTTGCTTCCAGACTCGATTTCATATGGATAGTACATTAGTAATATCTTGTGGGGCTGTACCTGAAACTAACAGAGCACTGTCATCTGCATACAATAGATAGGCAGGTCATTTACATAACATAGGTACAATAGGGGATCCAGAATACAACCTTGGGGAACACCACATGCTATAGGTAGGGGTTTCGATTCTGTGTTGTTGAGCTTGACAATTTGTTTACTGTTCCTCAGGTAGGACTTAAACCAGTCTCTAGAACCTCTGCCGATAGCTTATAGTTTCTTACATAATATAGTTTACCGTATCGAAGGCCTTTTGCAAGTCTAAGGTCACCATACCCATGAAATTCCGTAGTGACATTTGAGGTCTAGCCTAGACAGTTTCGGGGGTCAACGCCCCTGTGGCTTGGTCTGAGACCAGGCCTAGTGGTGGACAAGGGTCTGATCATTATTATTATTATAATCAAAAAGAAGTGCTAAGCCACAAGGGCTATACAGCCCTGCAGGGTAGGGAAGGAAGCAAGGGAATTGGATGGCAGAAGGGAGGGGGGATGATCAGCAGGTTACAGAAAACAGCGGGGCAGGGGATAGTAACGGGGAGAGGTAGGCAAGAGATCTGAAGTAGAAAGGGCTGAAGGTATCAGAAATTTGTGAAGTATCAGTTGTGTGTCAAAAAGTCAATGAGAGAGTCCGGATGAAAGTGGGTCCATCACGAGAAGGGACGTAAAGAAGAGCAGCGGAGCGAAGACGACGACAGAGGTTAAATTCTGCGTGCTTCGTTTGATAAAGTGGCATCCAACAGAATGTGGCTGACGATAATGGAGCTTGGCAATTCTCACAGAGAGGAGGCAAGACGCCTCTCCATGAATATCCATGAGTAAGACGATATGCCTATGCGAAGACAGGAGAAGTGAGTCTCCCAACCCTCTGACACTGGTGATAAGAAGACGGGGCCAGTAACCTATACTCGGTTTAATAGATTGAAGTTTGTTTGCCGAGCATAGTAGACCAACGTTTGTTGCCAACGGGTGTGAAGGTGGGAAGATATTGCAGTAAAAATAGTCCGTAAAATGGAATACCTCTATAAGAAAATGTGCTGTAGGTCTGTACGCTGAGACCGCGCAGCAGTGGTCTTCCTGTTCATTGCCGCTGTACGCAACATGACCAGGACCCAACAAAAAACAATATCTTATGCTTGGTAAGATGCGGCGTAGCAAGTTGGATACGGAGGACTAAGGGGTTGAGGTGTATCAAATTTTTGTATAGCACTTAACGCACAAGGGAGTCTGAGACAAACCACACATGATGACACAGGCATAGATCAAATACGGATAAGTCTGTAAGGATGGCATATAATTCAGCAGTAAAAATACTACCGAAGATAGTAAATGCCCTGTACGATGCTGTCCGGTAAACACTGCTGCGAATCCTACGCCGTCAGAAGAATTAGAGCCACTGTGTACACAGCAATGGCATGAGAATGAAGAGTGAAAGGGGTGGTCAAGAAAAAGAGAGCAGAAGCGAACCGTAGAACAGTTGGCTGTCGAGCAAGGGAGGGAGAAGGAACAGACTCGAACAGCTGGAACTTTCCCAGGGGGGTAGGGAAAAGTGAGATGCTAACCATGTACATAGAAAGGTGGTAGTGAAGAGAAGACAAGAGCGAAATGAAGGCGATGAGAGAAGGGACGGAGTAAACAGGGGCGGTCGAATCAAATAAAAAGAAATGGTCTACTAATAACATGAAGCCATCATATAATTGAAGATTGCGAGATCATGAGAGCGTACATAGTACCAGGCAATGGGCATCACGGCGATCGAGAAAGGATGGAACGTACGCTTCTGCAAGAGGCTCTCGACAGGGGAAGAGCGAAAAGCACAAGGCTTAAACGTAATCCTTGGTATGATAATGGGGTTAAGGCTAGAGAGAGTAGCATGAGAGCCGCTGAATAGATTCCTGGTCACCATAATCAAGTTTCGATAAAAATAATGGGTGGAATGTAAGGCGAAGGAGGCGTTCGACGATCAGCTCCCATTGAGAATGAGGCAAGGGTTTAAGAAGGTTCAGCCGGCTGTGACAATTTGCCTTCAGAGAGTAATGTGAAGGTTCCAGGATAACCTACGATCAAAGAGGAGGCCGTAGAAACTTGACTGTATCACGTTCAGGGATAACGGGAGTCACCATAGAGATACAAAGGATGATCGGAGATGACAGAGCGCTAGTGAAAGTGATTTGGTGGGTTTTAGTGCTCTTGGAAAATTAATAAACCCACGTGTGGTTGCCCAATTGGAAAACACGGTCCGACTGCATGTTGGAGAGAAACTGTAATGAGTACAGTCAGAGCGCCTGCACCAGGCAATAGCGAAGTCATCAATCATAGAGTGATGTCCAAATATTTGATGGAAGACTAGAGGCCAAATCATTAATAGCAAGGAGAAAAAGTGTTGTGCTCAGAACACATCCACCTGGGGGACACCTTCAGCTGGATAAGTCCCGGGGAGAGCACATTCTTAACCCGAACAACGGAAATGCATGTCCCAGTTTAAAAAGTTCTTAAGGAAGGATGTAATAGCTCGAAGGCCTAAGGAGTGGGCTTGGCTAAATATTATACCTCCAATTGTGTCATATGCCTTCTCAAGGTCCAAAAAATATGACAATAACTGTAGTGGTTATCGCAAAGGCATACGAACATACGTATCCAAGCGTAGAAAGGTCATGGTAAACGTCCCTTACGAAAGCCATATTGACGAGTGGAAGCTGTTGTGTGTCTCTAAATACCACACTAACTCTATTACTAGGAGTTCCATTACTTTGCAAACTGCACAGGTAAGAGCAAGGGACGATAGTGGGAGGTTTCATGTCCCGTATGCCGGGTTTTGCGGGAAGGGAGAACAATGGCGGATTTCCAAAAGCTGTGGAAGAACTCCCTTGTGACCAAATAAGATTGTAAAGGCGTATAGGACTGAAAAGGGCTGACTGATGTAAATGTTGTAGCATACGAATATGAATGTCGTCGGGCCCACTGCCGTGATCGACAAGCTGAGAGTGTTGCCTCCAGTTCTTGAAGTGTAAAAGGCACATTAAAACTGTTTTCTCTGAGAGAAGAAAAGTCCAAGGGTGCTAACTCTCTGGCAGACTTTGAGGAAAGAAATGAGGAGCATAGATGGAGTCCCCTGAGAAATACAAACCCAGATGATTGCCAATTTCATTGGCAACATTAGTGGGTTTGCTATATCAACACCGGCAACCCGCAGAACAGGAGCGGGTCAGGAGAATATTTACCACTCAGTTTCGTACTTTTTTCCAGACTGCACTCATAGAGGAAGCAGAGGTGATGGTGGAGACATAATCTCGCCGCAAGTCTTTTTAGCGTCACGGATGACACGGCGAGCGATCGCACGCTTCTGTTTAAAATCAAGAGTCGCTCTGTGGTTCTTTGTACCGTACCTGCCCCATGCAGCGCGTTTCAAACGTACTGCACGAAGCACAAGCGGGAGCCACCAAGGCACGCATTTCTGAGAATCCCTGCCCGAAGTTTGGGTAATAGAATGAGAAGCTGCGGTGAAAACGGAGGACGAGAAGAGGTGTAAAGCTATCGTGGGGGACGAAGAAGGAACCTCTTTAAAAAACAGTTGGTGTGAGTAAAGGTTCCAATTGCCCGATTAAATTGCCACGTGGGGGGCGAAGAGGTGGCGAATATGAAGGGGAAGTAAGAATGATTGGGAAATGATCACTGTCATGTAAGGTCCGGGAGAACAGACCAAGTAAGTCTAATGCGGGGGAGGAAGAGCAAACTGAGAGATCGATGCAAGAGAGAGTATGAGTCCGAGGATCAAATGGGTGTGAGTACCTGTATTAAAACATGGGGGGGGTGGGTGCAAGAAAAGCCTCTAACTGAATTCCACGGGAATCACAGAGAGACCACCCCCCAAAGGAAGGTGGGCAAATTAAAATCACCAAGTAACAGAATCGGTGGCGGTAATGACGAAACAAGGAAGGCAAAATCCGGAATAGATAATGCCCGAGAAGGAGAGAGATATAAAGAAAAAGAGCGTATACCACCTATTAAGTGGATACGGGGTGCTGTGTAATGCAGGGAAGTATGAACAAAAGCTGATGGTACGGAATATCAGTGCGGAGAAGAAGGGCACTTTCATTAAAGGTCCCATCAGGGAAAAGGATCTGAAGAATACAATAAATTTTAGCCTGAGATGTGAGAAATAACAGCAAGTGTAATTTTGGTTCCTGTAAGCAAACACCAACAGGGGCAAACTGGAGAGTAACATCTGAAGCTCACCCCGATTACCCCTGAGGCCGCGTATATTCCACTGTAAATAGGCCATGATTGGCAATGATAAAGATACTTGAAATCCGCAGTAAGGGTTCCTACGGACTAGAAGGTTAAAAAAGTCCACATGCGGAGGCAGTGAAAAACGAACAAGCAGACGAAGGAACGATGCTCTGTGAATAAAGGAGTTTTGCGCAGATGGAGCAGAGGAGAGAGAAAGAGCGGAAGGTGGATCAGTGTCCATTGATGGTTTGGTCTCTCTGCAATATTATTCAGAGAAGCTTCAAGTTTCGGAATTCCAGAGATGTCGTATGGAGACCAATATAGGGAATGGTAGGGGGAGGGATGATATAGAGTGGAACGGTAATTGGACTGTACCGAGTAGGGGGGCGAAAGGGTGGAGGGACTGGAGAAGCGAGGCAGGGGACGAGAAGTGGCAGGAACCTGGGAGGGTGCAGAAGAGGAAGAAACTTGGGAAGAACAGGGGAGCAAGGTACATTACGAGGAGGAGGGTGAACCCTCTGCACTTGTAACTGAGCCAGTGAAGGGGAAGAACCTGGGACAGAGACAGGGAGGGTAATATTAGGGAGGTGGAAGATGCGAGGCGGTTTACCGGACCTTTCTTTACTTTTGAGATGTAGGGACGATTGGAGAGGTGGTCGTACGAGGTCTCGTCGGATACTGAGGCTTGTGGAGAGAGATCTCGAAGAAGCGAGATTAAGACCTGAGCGTTGAAAGTAGGGACGTCTAGCCGAGACAGCAAAAGATTAATACAGGAAGGATTATGGAGAGGTAAACCACAGAGGTGGGTGTAGAATTATGGGATAACCAGAAGTGGGGGACGTTTAAAACATGGGAAATAAGAAACACGTGGGAGTCACCCTTGAGGCGGAGATGAGAAACGGCATGGCAAACAGGGAGACTCTACTGTCTCTTTGAGGAAACGGATTTCCCGCTCGTTTAAAGAGACCTGAACACGGCGAGATATGAAGGTGAACTCATGACAGTTAAGCAAGAGGGAGATCGATTGCAAGACGTATTAGAATGGTCCGGCACCACAGACTGGCATTCGGCGATAGACTAAATATTTCGCTGGATGGCCAAATGCCAGAAATTTTCACACTGTTGTGTGTGGGTCACCTTTCGAACTTGTAACCGATGCCTGCTATATAAATGAGGTGGGATTTTCCGGCGAAAAAAGTTAAACGAGCCACTTGCTAGGGTATCGTCTCCCCCACGGGCGGGAAAAAACGTAAGTGCTACCTTGGGGATTGGAGATCTTGGAGTCCAGCGTTCTGAAGTCAGTCCCAAAATGTCTGGAAATTTTGTTAAACTATGGTTTGGGCAGAATGACGGTACCCACAAGAATTAGGGAATGATTTTTTCAAGAGTGACAGGAACATTCGATAGGGGAAAAGACAGAGAGCTCATGAGCCGGGGTAATTCTGTACGGTAATGATCCCGGTCCCGCTCTTAAAGCATGAAAAGAAATATCTTTAAAAAACAGGCGTGGGAGTCCCTTGCCAATACTATGGTCGAAAGATAGGCATGGGGAATTTGTCGTAAAGGGGAAGAATTTAGTCCAGTTCAGTCTGAAACTGACGGGAAAGGTGTAAAGGAGGTGATCGTTGAGAAGAAGAAAGGGTGGAGAAGTACATCAAGGAAATTTGTCGTTGTCGTTTGGCGGGGGACCAAGTTGGTCCACGTGGAAGGGGTCGGCGATTTGAAAATTCCCGCACCGAGAGGGAGAGGCCGGAAACATGTCAGGGAGAGCGAAGGTCCGATAAATCGAGGATCAGTCGAGGCCTCATACCTGAAGGGGTGAGGAAACAGCACCGGAAATGGGTTAAGAGGCATAGAATGTTTGAAGATGGTCCAAAGCGAGGCGGGTCGAACGGGTGCAGATCAAAAGGGGGCCCCGGGGGTACCAGTTCATGGACAGGCTGCCATGGTTAGGTTTCTTCTTTCTTTTTTTTTTTAAGAAAAAAAAAAAAAGAAGAAAAAAAAAATAAAAATAAAAAAAAAAAAAAAAAGGGGGGGCCGGGGGGGATGGGTCCTAGGGGGGAATAAAAGGGCCAAAATTCCCTCCCGCCCAAGAGGCCCTCGCCCGAGTAAGCAGATGCAGCGGGAAAACCCGTGCCATACCCTACCCATCATGTATAAACAAACAACCCGGGATAAAAACCTCACATCTGCCGACTACCTGGGGTGGAAAAAGAGGGGGGGGGCCCGGTATCCGCCACAAGCATACCTCCTTGGCCACCCCCCCCAAAAACCAAAAGGGTGGTTCCAGAGATACCTCGCCCCCGAAAAACCCCCAAAACTACCCCGGGGATACCGGAGAGGGATGGGACCCCCAGGCGATCCAGATTCCAGGGCAAAACGCCAAACCCCCTAAGAACCTCAACGGAAAGGGGTGGACCCCGGTTTCCTTTCCCCTCCTAGGAACTAGCGCGCCGTGGGGGAAATCCAAAGGACAAAAAGAGGAAAGGGGAAAAGGGGGGGTGGGGAGGGGAGGAGGAAAGGAAAAGGGGGGGATGGGGGGGATGGGGTAGGGGGGGGGGGAGATTGGGGGTAATTAGGTTGGGCTGAGGAAGAAACCCATAGGCAATTCCCAACCAAGAGCCTCTTCACCACGCCCAAGGAGCCCCCCTTGAAGAGGCAGGGTCGATCAACCAGGGTTTATTAGGCCACAGCAAACTGACGTTTGAACCCCGCCTGGTGGTAGATACTGACTATAGGTGAATGTCCATGCCTTCTTGAAGGCAGCCGGGGGCTATTGGGATAACCTTATTATCGAGAGACAGTTGAAATTTCTTGGGGCCACTACACTTTTTTGTGTTGTCTCCTGTGTGCCCCTGGGACCCCGCATTTTTATTGGGGGGAAAGTTTCTCTTCTGCTGAGTCTTTTGCTTTCTGGATGGTTTTTGTATCAAGTTTTGGGACTAATTCCCCCTAGGATTTTCCAAGTGTATATTATCATTTATCTCTCCACCTGCGTTCCAGGGGGTACGGGCGAGGGGCTTTTAAAACCCTTCCCAGAAAATTAGGTGCCTTATCGTACTTATGTATGCCATGAAGGTTCTCTATACATTTTCTACGTTAGCAATTTCACCTGCCTTGAAGCGGGCAGTTAGTGTACTCCAGTATTCCAACCTTGAGAGAAAAAGCGATTTTAAGATAATCATGGGCTTGGCATCATTAGTTTTGAAGGTTCTCATTATCCATCCTATCACTTTCCTAGCAGATGGGGTAAGATACATTGTTGTGATCTTTGAAGGCGAGACCCCTCTGGCATTATCACTCCCAGGTCCTCCCCATTACTTTTTTGCTCTATTGTATGATTAGAATTTGTTGTATACCCTGATACAGTTTTAATTTCCTCAAGTTTTCTATATCTGAGTAGTTAAAATTTCTCTTCAAAAAACTTCATGTTGTTTTGAGTTGCCCATTTGAAGATTTGGTTGATGTCCGCCTGGAGTCTTGCGGTGTCTTCGATGGAGGACACTATCATGGCAATTCGGGTGTTATCCACAAAAGAAGACACGGAACTATGGCTTACATCTCTATGTCAGATAAGAGGACGAGGAATAGGATGGGAGGGAGTATTGTGAGTTGTATAACAGAGCTTATAACTGTTGCTGTCTCAGACTTTACTCTGTTTACTATTACTCTTTGTGTTCTATTTGTTAGGAAGTTACAGATCCATCTACCTATTTTCCTGTTCTTCCTTTATCATGCATTTTATGCGCTATTACACCAAGGTCACACTTGTCGAAGGCTTTTCCAAAGTCTTTGCATACAACAACTGCATTTTCTTTATCCCCTACAGCATCCAGTACCTTGTCATAGTGGTCCAGTACCTGGGACAGAAAGGAACAACCTGCTCAAAATCAGTGATGATCTTGTAAATTTGGCTTCTTTCCTTAATTAAATCTATAAAACGGACCTTAACTAGCTTCAAATTTATCTTCATCAGCTTCCTCACCTTTCTCAGCCTTTTCAGAAGTAAAGAGAATTAATGGATAATGGCTTGGCTTACAAGCACATTCTGACTACCTTGATCTGCAGTCCACACAAGTAAAAGTTTTTCCGTGTCAGCAATAGGGTTATCACGTTTTCTTATAACTTTAGTGTTCATTGGTGTAGCACTTTTACCTTCCTTTAATACAATTGTTTACGATTGTAGGTCTTCGATTAACTACTTAGATTAATGGATGGTTCCACTACGATCCCGCCTCATCCTGCTTCCACTCACCTGACTACAGTATATAAGCAACTTCTCCGGCCATATGCTGCACTTTCTACAAGAGCAATAGACCGAACACATCGATTCCAGGCTGAGGGACTGATTACCTCAAACTCCTCCTCTCCTAACCCATTTTGATGTTCATCTTGTCAGACACTGCAACACGTGGCATCTTGGTACAGAAAACACCTTGGACAAGCTTTTCAAGTGAGAAGGGTTGGATCTGAGAGGGACATGACCTCTCAGTTGCCTCTCACTACTACTACTACTACTACTACTACTACTACTACTACCCTGCACCTCTCCTTCCGACAGTATTTAAGTCTCCGCACTGTCGCTTGATCTTCGCTCACTTCGACAGTGAGAAGCGATCTAGCGACTTAGCTCGAGTGGTGACGTGTGCTTACCTCACATCGACGATCTCGCCTCTCTCGAAATTACCCCGTGTTGAGTAGTGCTTTGAGTAGTGCTTGCTGGACCTTCGTCTTCCTCTCCACCATCAGGATTGGTGCGTCGGTGGTTGCCGACCGAAGGGCAGGAAGCCTCTTGCTGCCTGAATTCTCTTCGCCTGTCGACTGCACGCCATACAGCCAGTCTCGCCACCACTCAGGATATACAGTGCTCCATCAAGCTACAGTTCACCTCCTCAGTGTCCTGCGCCAGGCAAGTACGTGTGTCTACTTACACGTACTTGCCTAGCTGAGTACTCTCACTTTTTGGCCGATTGTCACCTCCAATTACATCTTTTCGTAATTAGACGATGCCTTCGTTGCCTTCCACCTCCCACCCCCCTTCCACTCTCCCCCAACCTCCCACACCTGCCTCTGCTTCTACTAAATCCAATTCCTTCTCGCTAAACCTCAAATTTTCTAATCCTGATGCCACTATCTGTCCGGAAAATTTATTATATCAGATCACTGGTGCACCTCAACTTAAAGTCTTCAAAACCAACTCAGCTTCAAACTCCTTCTTGACAAACATTCCTACGAAGCGTACACCTCAAGCGATACCAGACAAAAACTTCTCAACGCAGGCTTCACCATTATTTGGACTCCTGAGCACCGTGCCAAAAGCACAGTCATTGCTAAACACGTAGACTACTCTCTCCTGACAGCCTATGACACAGACAAAGAAGACTTAATAAAAGATATCAGTACTAAGAACAAGTCTCTGTTGACGATATTACAAGAAAAACC
>NC_069470.1:30424046-30439046 GCF_026875155.1 Cherax quadricarinatus
AATAAAGTCGACCATTGATAGTCTCAGGTAATAAAGTCGACCATCGTGATAGTCTCAGGTAAATAAAGTCAACCATCGTGATAGTCTCAGGTTAATAAAGTCGACCATCTTGATAGTCTCAGTAATAAAGTCGACCATCATGATAGTCTCAGGTAATAAAGTCGACCATCATGATAGTCTCAATGTAATAAAGTCGACCATCGTGATAGTCTCAGGTAATAAAGTCGACCATCGTGATAGTCTCAGGTAATAAAGTCGACCATCATGATAGTCTCACGTAATAAAGTCGACCATCATGATAGTCTCAGGTAATAAAGTCGACCATCATGATAGTCTCATGTAATAAAGTCGACCATCGTGATAGTCTCAGGTAATAAAGTCTACCATCGTGATAGTCTCAGGTAATAAAGTCGACCATCATGATAGTCTCAGGTAATAAAATCGACCATCATGATAGTCTCAGGTTATAAAGTCGACCATCATGATAGTCTCAGGTAATAAAGTCGACCATCATGATAGTCTCAGGTAATAAAGTCGACCATCGTGATAGTCTCAGGTAATAAAGTAGACCATCATGATAGTCTCAGGTAATATAGTCGACCATCATGATAGTCTCTGGTAATAAATTCGACCTTCATGATAGGCTCAAGTAATAAAGTCGACCATCATGATAGTCTCAGGTAATAAAGTCTACCATCATGATAGTCTCAAGTAATAAAGTCTACCATCATGATAGTCTCAGGTAATAAAGTCGACCATCGTGATAGTCTCAGGTAATAAAGTCGACCATAGTGATAGTCTCAGGTAATAATGTCGACCATCGTGATAGTCTCAGGTAATAAATTCGACCATCGTGATAGTCTCAGGTAATAAAGTCGACCATCGTGATAGTCTCAGGTAATAAAGTCGACAATAGTGATAGTCTCAGGTAATAAAGTCGACAATCGTGATAGTCTCAGGTAATAAAGTCGACCATCATGATAGTCTCAGGTAATAAATCGACCATCATGATAGTCTCAGGTAATAAAGTCGACCATCAAGATAGTCCTCAGGTAATAAAGTCGACCATCATGATAGTCTCAGGTAATAAAGTCGACCATCAAGATAGTCTCAGGTAATAAAGTCGACCATCAAGATAGTCTCAGGTAATAAAGTCGACCATCATGATAGTCTCAGGTAATAAAGTCGACCATCATGATAGTACAGGAATACATTTGACCATCGTGATAGTCTCAGGTAATAAAGTCGACCATCGTGATAGTATCAGGTAATAAAGTGTACCATCGTGATATACTCAGGTAATAAAGTCGACCATCATGATAGTCTCAGATAATAAAGTCGACCATCATGATAGTCTCAGGTAATAAATTCGACATCATGATAGTCTCAGGTAATAAAGTCGACCATCATGATAGTCTCAGGTAATAAAGCCGACCATCATGATAGTCCTCAGGTAATAAAGTCGACCATCGTGATAGTCTCAGGTAATAAAGTCGACCATCGTGATAGTATCAGGTAATAAAGTCGACCACCTTGATAGTCTCAGGTAATAAAGTCGACCATCGTGATAGTCTCAGGTAATAAAGTCAACCATCGTGATAGTCTCAGGTAATAAAGTCGACCATCTTGATAGTCTCAGGTAATAAAGTCGACCATCATGATAGTCTCAGGTAATAAAGTCGACCATCATGATAGTCTCAAGTAATAAAGTCGACCATCGTGATAGTCTCAGGTAATAAAGTCGACCATCGTGATAGTCTCAGGTAATAAAGTCGACCATCATGATAGTCCCCACGTAATAAAGTCGACCATCATGATAGTCCCCAGGTAATAAAGTCGACCATCATGATAGTCTCAAGTAATAAAGTCGACCATCGTGATAGTCTCAGGTAATTAAGTCTACCATCGTGATAGTCTCAGGTAATAAAGTCGACCATCATGATAGTCTCAGGTAATAAAATCGACCATCATGATAGTCTCAGGTAATAAAGTCGACCATCATGATAGTCTCAGGTAATAAAGTCTACCATCATGATAGTCTCAGGTAATAAAGTCGACCATCGTGATAGTCTCAGGTAATAAAGTAGACCATCATGATAGTCTCAGGTAATATAGTTGACCATCATGATATCTCAGGTAATAAATTCGACCTTCATGATAGGCTCAAGTAATAAAGTCGACCATCATGATAGTCCCAGGTAAAAAAGTCTACCATCATGATAGTCTCAAGTAATAAAGTCTACCATCATGATAGTCTCAGTAATAAAGTCGACCATCATGATAGTTTCAGGTAATAAAGTCGACCATCATGATAGTCTCAGGTAATAAAGTCGACCATCATGATAGTCTCAGGTAATAAAGTCGACCATCATGATAGTCTCAGGTAATAAAGTCGACCATCATGATAGTCTCATGTAATGAAGTCGACCATCATGATAGTCTCAGGTAATAAAGTCGACCATCATGAAAGTCTCAGGTAATAAAGTCGACCATCGTGATAGTCTCAGGTAATAAAGTCGACCATCATGAAAGTCTCGGGTAATAAAGTGGACCATCATGATAGCCCTCAGGTAATAAAGTCGACCATCATGATAGTCTCAGGTAATAAAGTCGACCATCAAGATAGTCTCAGGTAATAAAGTCGACCATCATGATAGTCTCAGGTAATAAAGTCGACCATCATGATAGTATCAGGGAATACATTTGACCATCGTGATAGTCTCAGGTAATAAAGTCGACCATCGTGATAGTATCAGGTAATAAAGTGTACCATCGTGATATACTCAGGTAATAAAGTCGACCATCATGATAGTCTCAGATAATAAAGTCGACCATCATGATAGTCTCAGGTAATAAATTCGACCATCATGATAGTCTCAGGTAATAAAGTCGACCATCATGATAGTCTCAGGTAATAAAGCCGACCATCATGATAGTCTCAGGTAATAAAGTCGACCATCGTGATAGTCTCAGGTAATAAAGTCGACCATCGTGATAGTATCAGGTAATAAATTTCGACCACCTTGATAGTCTCAGGTAATAAAGTCGACCATCGTGATAGTCTCAGGTAATAAAGTCAACCATCGTGATAGTCTCAGGTAATAAAGTCGACCATCTTGATAGTCTCAGGTAATAAAGTCGACCATCATGATAGTCTCAGGTAATAAAGTCGACCATCATGATAGTCTCAAGTAATAAAGTCGACCATCGTGATAGTCTCAGGTAATAAAGTCGACCATCGTGATAGTCTCAGGTAATAAAGTCGACCATCATGATAGTCTCACGTAATAAAGTCGACCATCATGATAGTCTCAGGTAATAAAGTCGACCATCATGATAGTCTCAAGTAATAAAGTCGACCATCGTGATAGTCTCAGGTAATTAAGTCTACCATCGTGATAGTCTCAGGTAATAAAGTCGACCATCATGATAGTCTCAGGTAATAAAATCGACCATCATGATAGTCTCAGGTAATAAAGTCGACCATCATGATAGTCTCAGGTAATAAAGTCGACCATCATGATAGTCTCGGGTAATAAAGTCGACCATCGTGATAGTCTCAGTAATAAAGTAGACCATCATGATAGTCTCAGGTAATATAGTTGACCATCATGATAGTCTCAGTAATAAATTCGACCTTCATGATAGGCTCAAGTAATAAAGTCGACCATCATGATAGTCTCAGGTAATAAAGTCTACCATCATGATAGTCTCAAGTAATAAAGTCTACCATCATGATAGTCTCAGGTAATAAAGTCGACCATCATGATAGTTTCAGGTAATAAAGTCGACCATCATGATAGTCTCAGGTAATAAAGTCGACCATCATGATAGTCTCAGGTAATAAAGTCGACCATCATGATAGTCTCAGGTAATAAATTCGACCATCATGATAGTCTCATGTAATGAAAGTCGACCATCATGATAGTCTCAGGTAATAAAGTCGACCATCATGAAAGTCTCAGGTAATAAAGTCGACCATCGTGATAGTCTCAGGTAATAAAGTCGACCATCATGAAAGTCTCAGGTAATAAAGTGGACCATCATGATAGTCTCAGGTAATAAAGTCGACCATCATGATAGTCTCAGGTAATAAAGTCGACCATCATGATTGTCTCGATATGCCCACAAAATCTATTTCTAAAGCTATTCCAGCAACCCGGATGTTCCTCTCGTTTTACTGTTTCGACTACTGTTTTTTTCTTTTTGCAATGATTTCTTGCTGTAATATACGTTAGAAACGATAGTTTATCTGGATAGAGTTCCCGGGGGGTCAGCACCCCCGCGCCCCGTCTGTGACCAGGCCTCCTGGTGGGTCAGAGCCTGATCAACCAGGCTGTTACTGCTGGCTGCACGCAATCCAAAGTACGAGCCACAGCCCGGATGGTCAGGTACCGACTTTAGGTGCTTGTCCAGTGCCAGCTTGAAGACAGCCAGGGGTCTATTGGTAATCCCCCTTATGTATGCTGGGAAGCAGTTGAACAGTCTCGGGTCCCTGACACTTATTGTGTTGTCTCTTAACGTGCTAGTGACACCCCTGCTTTTCATTGGGGGATGTTGCATCGTCTGCCAGGTATTTTGCTTTCGTTGTGAGTGATTTTCGTGTGCAAGTTCGGTACTAGTCCCTCAAGGATTTTCCAGGTGTATATAATCATGTATCTCTCCCGCCTGCGTTCCAGGGAGTACAAGTTAAGGAACTTCAAGCGCTCCCAGTAATTGAGGTGTTTTATCTCCGTTATGTGCGCCGTGAAGGTTCTCTGTAGATTTTCTAGGTCAGCAATTTCACCTGCCTTGAAAGGTGCTGTTAGTGTGCAGCAATATTCCAGCCTAGATAGAACAAACGACCTGAAGAGTGTCATCATGGGCTTGGCATCCCTAGTTTTGAAGGTTCTCATTATCCATCCTGTCATTTTTCTAAGCAGATGCGATTGATACAATGTTATGGTCCTTGAAGGTGAGATCCTCCGACATGATCACTCCCAGGTCTTTGACGTTGGTTTTTCGCTTTATTTTGTGGCCGGAATTTGTTTTGTACTCGGATGAAGTTTTAATTTCCTCATGTTTACCATATCGGAGTAATTGAAATTTCTCATCGTTGAACCTCATATTGTTTTCTGCAGCCCACTGGAAGATTTGGTTGATGTCCACCTGGAGCCTTGCAGTGTCTGCAATGGAAGACACTGTCATGCAGATTCGGGTGTCATTTGCAAAGGAAGACACGGTGCTGTGGCCGACATCCTTGTCTATGTCAGATATGAGGATGAGAAACAAGATGGAAGCAAGTACTGTGTCTTGTGGAACATAACTTTTCACCGTAGCCGCCTTAGACTTTACTCTGTTGACTACTGCTCTTTGTGTTCTGTTTGTGAGGAAATTATAGATCCATCTACCAACTTTTCCTGTTATTCCTTTTGCACGCATTTTGTGTGCTATTACACCATGGTCACACTTGTCGAAGGCTTTTGCAAAGTCTGGTTTGGTAATAGAGTTGTGGATGAGAGGGACAAACTTTCGAGTACTGTCATGGAAGCTAAGATGTTGTGTAGATTTAAAAATAGGTTAGATAAATACATGAGTTGGTGTGAGTTGGACCTGACTAGTTTGTACTAATGGGTTTGATGCCCTGCTCCTTCCTTAAGTGGATGTGACCTGACCTGAATAGGTTGAGTCAGTGGCTTAAGCCGGTGGGAGACCTGGACCTTCCTCGCATGGGCCAGTAGGCCTGCTGCAATGTTCCTTCTTATGTTCTTATGTAACATAATATTTCAAATGTCAAGATCAAGAGAGAATGGGTAAGACCCTTGTCGGGTAAGCGGGGAAAGTGGGATAGTGGAAGAATAGGTTGGTGAGAGGAAAGTTTGTTAGTAGGAGGGATAGTACCAGGGCTTAACCCAGTTGCTAGGCAGATAGTGGTTCAGGAGTTTTGTGGGCGCGGCAAGGAGTGCTAGACAGGACTTGCTGGCAGGGAGGCACAATTCGCGATACTGCAAGGTACATTGTTTAAGGTCCACAACTGTTAATATAGGATGGTTTTCTGGTTGATTGCAGGCAGATTTACGTAAATGGGGGATTTGAGGCAGGGTCTAGCAGAGAGTAGAATAGGTTGTGTGAGTTTGCTGGTCTGCGTATGACTTCGTCAAGGTGTGTTGTCCAATAGTCATGTCGAGTCTTTAGTCTGTATCAGTTTGTCGCTTACCGTCTTCCAGCACACGTTCAGCGCAGGGATGTTTGACCGGGCATGGATAGCGTCACACCAAATGAAGTTTTCCCATCTGACGTCACACACCCATGGCAGAGCCCTGTTCTGGATACGCTGTAATTTTAGTCGGGTTCTACTAATTACCGAGAACAACCGAGACGAACCAAGAACAACCGAGAACAAGCTAGGATTTACCGAGAACAACTGGGAACAAGCTTGGATTTACCGAGAACAACCGAGATGAACCAAGAACAAGTCAGACTTATTGAGAACAACCTATGTCAAGTTTTTTGCAAATATCTCAGTGGATATCTCCATATTGAGAGACCCCTCCCCCATGGTGCTCACTGGATTGTAACTTGACAATTGCAGTTCTTGCTTTCCTTGGACTACCCTTGGACCATCTTCAAAGTAGGGTGATAGGGTATTATCCAACCTAAATTTGAAAAAAATACCCAACTTTTAGCTTCGATAACCCTATTAGGCAGACTGTTCCACTAATCAACTACCATATTACCAAACCAGTACTTTCTTATATCCTTTCGAAATCTAAACTTATCTAATTTGAATCCATTATTGCGGGTTCTCTCTTGGAGGGATATCCTCAAAACATTATTTATATCACCTTTGTTAATACCCATCTTTCCCTTATACACTTCGATTCAGGGATCAGCGGAGAGTCCGTGGTAGTGATGGAGTTTAGTGAAGGTTCTCTTGTTATCAGGGGTGTTGAAGGAACGCCAGTAATGAATATTGCCTCTAAAGCTAAATTTTCTCATTTGTGTAAGAAAAATAAAGAAATATGAAAGAAAACGCGTTGAGAGGAGAGCAAGAGGCAGCTCCAGGAAAAAAAAAAAAAAAAAAAAATTCCCACCCTGAACCAGAGTCACCCCTGGCCCGGCCACCCTGAACAACAGTCACCCCTGGCCCGGCCACCCTGAACAACAGTCACCCCCCCGGCCCGGGCCCCCCTGAACAACAGTCACCCCTGGCCCGGCCACCCTGAACAACAGTCACCCCTGGCCCGGCAACCCTGAACAACAGTCACCCCTGGCCCGGCCACCCTGAACAACAGTCACCCCTGGCCCGGCCACCCTGAACAACAGTCACCCCTGGCCCGGCCACCCTGAACAACAGTCACCCCTGGCCCGCCACCCTGAACAACATCACCCCTGGCCCGGCCACCCTGAACAACAGTCACACCCCTGGGCCCCGGGCCCCCCTGAACAACATCACCCCTGGCCCGGCCACCCTGAACAACAGTCACCCCTGGCCCGGCCACCCTGAACAACAGTCACCCCTGGCCCGGCCACCCTGAACCACAGTCACCCCTGGCCCGGCCACCCTGAACAACAGTCACCCCTGGCCCGGCCACCCTGAACCACAGTCATCCCTGGCCCGGCCACCCTGAACAACAGTCACCCCTGGCCCGGCCACCCTGAACCACAGTCATCCCTGGCCCGGCCACCCTGAACAACAATCACCCCTGGCCCGGCCACCCTGAACCACAGTCATCCCTGGCCCGGCCACCCTGAACAACAGTCACCCCTGGCCCGGCCACCCTGAACAACAGTCACCCCTGGCCCGGCCACCCTGAACAACAATCACCCCTGGCCCGGCCACCCTGGACAACAGTCACCCCTGGCCCGGCCACCCTGAACAACAGTCACCCCTGGCCCGGCCACCTTGAACAACAGTCACCCCTGGCCCGGCCACCCTGAACCACAGTCATCCCTGGCCCGGCCACCCTGAACAACAGTCACCCCTGGCCCGGCCACCCTGAACCACAATCATCCCTGGCCCGGCCACCCTGAACAACAGTCACCCCTGGCCCGGCCACCCTGAACCACAGTCATCCCTGGCCCGGCCACCCTGAACAACAGTCACCCCTGGCCCGGGCCCCCCTGAACAACAGTCACCCCTGGCCCGGGCCACCCTGAACAACAATCACCGCTGGCCCGGCCACCCTGGACAACAGTCACCCCTGGCCCGGCCACCCTGAACAACAGTCACCCCTGGCCCGGCCACCCTGAACAACAGTCACCCCTGGCCCGGCCACCCTGAACAACAGACACCCGTGGCCCGGCCACCCTGAACAACAGTCACCCCTGGCCCGGCCACCCTGAACAACAGTCAACCCTGGCCAGGTCACCCTGAACAACAGTCACCCCTGGCCCAACCACCCTGAACAACAGTCACCCCTGGCCTGGCCACCCTGAACAACAGTCACCCCTGGCCCAGCCACCCTGAACAACAGTCACCCCTGGCCCAACCACCCTGAACAACAGTCACCCCTGGCCTGGCCACCCTGAACAACAGTCACCCCTGGCCCAGCCACCCTGAACAACAGTCACCCCTGGCCCAGCCACCCTGAACGACAGTCACTCCTGGCCAGGCTACCCTGAACAACAGCCACCCCTGGCCCGGCCACCCTGAACAACAGTCACCCCTGGCCCGGCCACCCTGAACCACAGTCACCCCTGGCCCGGCCACCTTGAACCACAGTCACCCCTGGCCCGGCCACCCTGACCAACAGTCACCTATGGCCAGGCCACCCTGAACAACAGCCACCCCTGGCCCGACCACCTTGAACAACAGTCACCCCTGGCCTGGCCACCCTGAACAACAGCCACCCCTGGCCCGGGCCCCCCTGAACAACAGTCACCCCTGGCCCGGCCACCTTGAACAACAGTCACCCCTGGCCAGGCCACCCTGAACAACAGCCACCCCTGGCCCGGCCACCCTGAACAACAGTCACCCCTGGCCCGGCCACCCTGAACCACAGTCACCCCTGGCCCGGCCACCTTGAACCACAGTCACCCCTGGTCCGGCCACCCTGAACAACAGTCACCCCTGGCCCGGCCACCCTGAACCACAGTCACCCCTGACCCGGCCACCTTGAACCACAGTCACCCCTGGCCCAGCCACCCTGAACCACAGTCACCCCTGGCCCGGCCACCCTGAACAACAGTCACCCCTGGCCAGGTCACCCTGAACAACAGTCACCCCTGGCCCAACCACCCTGAACAACAGTCACCCCTGGCCTGGCCACCCTGAACAACAGTCACCCCTGGCCCAGCCACCCTGAACAACAGTCACCCTGGCCCAACCACCCGAACACAGTCACCCCTGGCCTGGCCACCCTGAACAACAGTCACCCCTGGCCCAGCCACCCTGAACAACAGTCACCCCTGGCCCAGCCACCCTGAACGACAGTCACTCCTGGCCAGGCTACCCTGAACAACAGCCACCCCTGGCCCGGCCACCCTGAACAACAGTCACCCCTGGCCCGGCCACCCTGAACCACAGTCACCCCTGGCCCGGCCACCTTGAACCACAGTCACCCCTGGCCCGGCCACCCTGACCAACAGTCACCTATGGCCAGGCCACCCTGAACAACAGCCACCCCTGGCCCGACCACCTTGAACAACAGTCACCCCTGGCCTGGCCACCCTGAACAACAGCCACCCCTGGCCCGGCCACCCTGAACAACAGTCACCCCTGGCCCGGCCACCTTGAACAACAGTCACCCCTGGCCAGGCCACCCTGAACAACAGCCACCCCTGGCCCGGCCACCCTGAACAACAGTCACCCCTGGCCCGGCCACCCTGAACCACAGTCACCCCTGGCCCGGCCACCTTGAACCACAGTCACCCCTGGTCCGGCCACCCTGAACAACAGTCACCCCTGGCCCGGCCACCCTGAACCACAGTCACCCCTGGCCCGGCCACCTTGAACCACAGTCACCCCTGGCCCAGCCACCCTGAACAACGTCACCCCTGCCCGGCCACCCTGAACAACAGCCACCCCTGGCCCGGCCACCCTGAAACCACAGTCCCCCCCTGGCCTGGCCACCCTGAACCACAGTCACCCCTGGCCCGGCCACCTTGAACCACAGTCATCCCTGGGCCCCGGGCCCCCCTGACCAGCAGTCACCCCTGACCCGGCCACCCTGAACCACAGTCACCCCTGGCCCGGCCACCCTGAACCACAGTCACCCCTGGCCCGGCCACCCTGAACCACGATCACCCCTGCCCCGACCACCCTGAACCACAGTCACCCCCTGGCCCGGTCACCCTGAACAACAGTCACTCCTGGCCCGGCCACCCTGAACAACAGTCACCCCTGGCCAGGCCACCCTGAACAACAGTTACCCCTGGCCAGGCCACCCTGAACAACAGTCACCCCTGGCCCGGCCACCCTGAACCACAGTCACCCCTGGCCCTGCCACCCTGAACCACAGTCACCCCTGACCCGGCACCCTGAACAACAGTCACCCCTGCCAGGCCACCCGAACACAGTCACCCCTGACCACCACCCTGAACAAAAAGTCACCCCTGGCCCAGCCACCCTGAACAACAGTCACTCCTGGCCAGGCTACCCTGAACAACAGCCACCCCTGGCCCGGCCACCCTGAACAACAGTCACCCCTGGCCCGGCCACCCTGAACCACAGTCACCCCTGGCCCGGCCACCCTGAACCACAGTCACCCCTGACCCGGCCACCCTGACCAACAGTCACCTATGGCCAGGCCACCCTGAACAACAGCCACCCCTGGCCCGACCACCCTGAACAACAGTCACCCCTGGCGTGGCCACCCTGAACAACAGCCACCCCTGGCCCGGCCTCCCTGAACAACAGTCACCCCTGGCCCGGCCACCCTGAACAACAGTCACCCCTGGCCAGGCCACCCTGAACAACAGCCACCCCTGGCCCGGCCACCCTGAACAACAGTCACCCCTGGCCCGGCCACCCTGAACCACAGTCACCCCTGGCCCGGCCACCTTGAACCACAGTCACCCCTGGCCCGGCCACCCTGAACCACAGTCACCCCTGGCCCAGCCACCCTGAACCACAGTCACCCCTGGCCCGGCCACCCTGAACAACAGTCACCCCTGGCCCGGCCACCCTGGACAACAGTCACCCCTGGCCCGGCCACCCTGAACAACAGCCACCCCTGGCCCGGCCACCTTGAACCACAGTCATCCCTGGCCCGGCCACCCTGACCAGCAGTCACCCCTGACCCGGCCACCCTGAACCACAGTCACCCCTGGCCTGGCCACCCTGAACCACAGTCACCCCTGGCCCGGCCACCTTGAACCACAGTCATCCCTGGCCCGGCCACCCTGACCAGCAGTCAAACCCCCGACCCGGCCACCCTGAACCACAGTCACCCCTGGCCCGGCCACCTTGAACCACAGTCACCCCTGGCCCGGCCACCCTGACCAGCAGTCACCCCTGACCCGGCCACCCTGAACCACAGTCACCCCTGGCCCGGCCACCCTGAACCACAGTCACCCCTGGCCCGGCCACCCTGAACCACGGTCACCCCTGCCCCGACCACCCTGAACCACAGTCACCCCTGGCCCGGTCACCCAGAACAACAGTCACTCCTGGCCCGGCCACCCTGAACAACAGTCACCCCTGGCTAGGCCACCCTGAACAACAGTTACCCCTGGCCAGGCCACCCTGAACAACAGTCACCCCTGGCCAGGCCACCCTGAACCACAGTCACCCCTGGCCCTGCCACCCTGAACCACAGTCACCCCTGACCCGGCCACCCTGAACAACAGTCACCCCTGGCCAGGCCACCCTGAACCACAGTCACCCCTGTCCCGACCACCCTGAACCACAGTCACCCCTGACCCGGCCACCCTGAACAACAGTCACCCCTGGCCAGGCCACCCTGAACAACAGTTACCCCTGGCCAGGCCACCCTGAACAACAGTCACCCCTGGCCAGGCCACCCTGAAAACCAACAAATCACCCCTGGCCCGGCCACCCTGAACCACAGTCACCCCTGGCCCGTCACCCTGAACAACAGTCACCCCTGGCCAGGCCACCCTGAACAACAGTCACCCCTGGCCCGGCCAGGGGTGACTGTTGCGTCACTGATAATTCCTGGAAATCGTCTTCTACTGTATTCGACATACCAGAATACCCTATATATAAGAAGAACAGCTCCTGAACAAGAAGAGCTGAACTCAGCTAATAAAAGTTGTGAGCTATCGGAAGCACCTCCACTGTCCCTGAATGTAGCCTCTAGTTATCTTGTGTTCCAGAGACACGGGTTCACCCAGTGTCACCTTTGATAATCCAGTCACTACCACTGAAGACCACTTTTATAATCCAGTCACTACCACTGAAGACCACTTTAATAAACCAGTCACTACCACTGAAGACCACTTTGATAAACCAGTCACTACCACTGAAGACCACTTTGATAATCCAGTCACTACCACTGAAGACCACTATGATAAACCAGTCACTACCACTGTAGACCACTTTGATAATCCAGTCACTACCACTGAAGACCACTTTGATAATCCAGTCACTACCACGAAGACCACTTGAAACCATCACTACCACTGAAGACCACTTTGATAATCCAGTCACTACCACTTAAGACCACTTTGATAATCCAGTCACTACCACTGAAGACCACTTTGATAAACCAGTCACTACCACTGAAGACCACTTTGATAAACCAGTCACTACCACTTAAGACCACTTTGATAATCCAGTCACTACCACTGAAGACCACTTTGATAAACCAGTCACTACCACTGAAGACCACTTTGATAAACCAGTCACTACCACTGAAGATCACTTTGATAAACCGGTCACTACCACTGAAGATCACTTTGATAATCCAGTCACTACCACTGAAGACCACTTTGATAATCCAGTCACTACCACTGAAGACCACTTTGATAATCCATTCACTACCACTGAAGACCACTTTGATAATCCAGTCACTACCACTGAAGATCACTTTGATAAACCAGTCACTACCACTGAAGATCAGTTTACAACCAACCTGATAATTATCCCTTTACCCTCTACCTACGAGGTTACTTCTACCATAAAGACGCCAGATGAGATGAGACAGGGGAGAATAGGATATTTAAATTTGATCAGAGGATTAGAATAAAAAATCTAAATCCTCGCATCAAGAGCCCCTTTGCAAGGCCAAGAGTACCCCACGTCCCAGTGAATGGAGGGGCCCCTCAATAGCACCACTTCTTTGTCTATTTCCAGACTAGCTTCCTGTAGGACGTCATACCAAAGTTTTTGGTAGTTCAGGAAAGTGTAGTCTAGACAGCCGTCCATATCCTGTCTGATTTCCGTCATTCTTTCGTGAAATATTGTTATGTTACAATATTACAATAACTATTAATGACCCATGATGGTATGAAGAATGTACATATTCCATTGGTTTTGTTTACTCACTTCTGATTGTTTCCAGGTATATATCTTGGTATATTTTGTCTGCTACGTTTTCTGAGACAAGTTATTTCTAGTGATGTGATATTATTCATAGCTCTTATTATTATTATTATTATTATTATTATTATTATTATTATTATAAAATAGAAGCGCTAAACCCATTAATCATAGCTAACTTATTGCTTGAGACATCTAGCTTACTTTAAGTACTCAATAATGTTCAATTCTTTAAACATTTTTCTTTACTATGTCTTGTGTAGGTATTATGTGTGTCAAGAGACATTATTGTATTGTGTTTCTCCAGAACAGTCTTCTTCCCGTTTTAATATGATAATATCTCTACAAGTCATTTTTTCTCTTGTTCTCAGTTTCCTATATATTTCCTCATTTAGTTTGCAAGTTGTTTTATTACCAACACAGGTGTAGACTAGCCTGCACATCTTGTCGTAAATGAATAAATAGTGGAGCAGCACAAGACAACATAAGTTATATGTCTTGTATTTCCTTCACCAAATAAGCAAGCCAAATAAAGTACAATATACTTGTAACATGCTACGTCTTTCCTTAACTTTTAGAACCAAAGCTTAACATTTATTTGACTTATCGCCTGATAATGCTGTAGACGATTGAGCTATTGATTGGCTGAGAATCGGAATGTGGAAGGAAAGGTGAGTAGTGCTTCAGTTTCTTGGTTTCCTCTCTGAGTACTCTGTCTTCCTCCTTACGGTTTCTATTTTGTATTTTAAAATTGTGCAGTCAACCTTTCCTTCTCGTATTTTACTTTTTTCATGAGTTGCAATATTATATTCTTTGTCATGTCTTTATCTTAACAGGATCCTAAATAAAGGAATGAGATAAGGACGGAAGCAGACAGCAACAATGCACAGGAAGATACGTACATCCTAAGTGATTGACCAACAAGTGTGTATTATAATACCATCTCAACAAATGCAGGATTTAGCGGATGAGATAAGAAGCAGAAAGATAGATATTACTTAGTGCAAGAGAGGCCATCACCATTTTTGCTTTCTCAGCAGGAAATATTACCTGCCATCGTTTTCCTCAGGCTGATATAGCTGATATAGTTGTGAGCATCACACCAAATATATTACCTGAGAAGCACGTAGCCCCTCGAAAATCGAGGCTCATTCTCTGATTAGTTAAGCTACTGATGATCCGATATAAAAACAATATCAGTGCCGGTGACATATACAAAGCTGGTAAATATTGGTATATCCGTCTGATGAAAACACGTGCCATAAATAAGACTAGTACTAGAGGAAACAGCGCCTGTATAGAACCCTTGTCACAAAAAAAGGTAGAATAAAAGTTTTGGAAAAGTTCAAGGTTTGTTACATTTCTTCCAGAGCTACGAAGGATTGACACACGACAAATATTAAAGAAAGTTAGATCTTACAGCACATCTTTAGAAAACCAGAAGGGATGTGATCACATCTTTAAAGATTCTCAGAGACAAAAGTACCGACGAAGACGATTTGGGAAGAGAAAAAATCGATTGAATGAAGACAGATACAAAAGTAAAAAAATAAAATGTCATGAATGAAACAATA
>NC_069470.1:30441546-30508813 GCF_026875155.1 Cherax quadricarinatus
ACGTTATAAGAAATATACAGAGTGAACGTACTGTAGGAACTGAATAAATGATCGTAGACACTACCTGTCTAACAAATGTTGTAGTTACTCCAAGAATATTATGTTCTGAGACCTTTATTATTAGTAATATATGCGAATTATTTTGATATAAAAAGCATAACCAAATAAGTATATTTAATACGATAATAAACAAGGACACAATAAGCATTATTTAGTTCATGAAATTATAAGAAAGTCTCAAGAAGCAGCATGTTTGAGATGAGAATTTACTATACACTAAGAATATATTGCAAACTTTCACACGAAGGGAGTAGTAAGGAAAGTGCCAAAGCAAGGAATTTTTTTGATTGGGGGCTTCCCTATCATTTCTGGGGACTTCCTTTCGCCTCCGTCGACCACCCTTCCCTCATTTTTTTCCTCCTCCCCCTGACCCCGCCTCCTACCTCCTAAGGGCATATTCCATCGGGGGTTGCAAAATATTCCAGGAGTGTTGCCAAAAAAAATTTCGGATGTGTTGCCAAATTTTCCAAATTTTTCATTTCTTCGAGTGTTGCCAAATTTTTCAATTCTTCTCTTCAATTTTTGGGCCTATCCCAATTTTTCATTTTAAGATATCTCCCCTAATCTAGGGTCGAGCTCCCGGATCACGTTTTTTCAAGATATTTTAATTCGTATATAAGTAAATATTCGCACTTCTGGTAAACACCTGTGTGTGGCGCTATGGTAAACATTCCCAGCCCGTCAGGGTTTACCACCAAATGGTTTGATTTCAAACGGTAAACACCAACATGTCATAATACAGCTCTGGGATCCAATTTTTAGAGGTAATACCCTGGTATACTTTACCACCAAACTGCTTGTTAACTTTGGATAACATATTTTGCGCTAAACACTTACGTGTTTTTAGTGCTCTGGAGTTACACATTTTTAAAGTTATTAAGGCATAGATGATTCAATACAGAGGTAATACAAATAAGTGGTAATACAAGTGGTAAATAATTACACAAATTCATTTCACAGGTTTTTATTTATTACACATTTCAATACAAAAAGATACATTTTCTCTATTACACAAATTTTTACAACTTTTTTACAACTGCATCAGAGTTTGTACGTACATCATAGTGGAAATATTCACAACTGTTTATGTACAACACAGCGGGGAATTAGTTTAGTCTCCTATGTTTAGATGCTGGAATATCAGGGTGTCCATCAGGGTGTCCATCAGGGTGTCCATTAGGGTGTCCATTAGGGTGTCCATCATGGTGTCCATCAGTGTCCATCAGGGTGTCCATCAGGGTGTCCATCAGGGTGTCCATTAGGGTGTCCATTAGGGTGTCCATTAGGGTGTCCATCATGGTGTCCATCAGTGTCCATCAGGGTGTCCATCAGGGTGTCCATCAGGGTGTCCATCAGGGTGTCCATTAGGGTGTTCATCATGGTGTCCATCAGTGTCCATCAGGGTGTCCATCAGGGTGTCCATTAGGGTGTCCATTAGGGTGTCCATTAGGGTGTCCATTAGGGTGTCCATTAGGGTGTCCATTAGGGTGTCCATCATGGTGTCCATCAGTGTCCATCAGGGTGTTCATAAGCCAGAGAATGTCTGGTGTCCAAGTGATACCTTTTATCATCAAAGGCCGACAATCCTCTCTTCTTAACATTTACTCTAAATATGTCTCCTATGACATTACTAATAAACTTACACTTCAATAGTTCTTTATCAACTTCTGTGAAAACATTTTTATACCAGCATGAGTTAACAATGGTCTGAAATGTCTCTACTGACATTACTTGTTCTTCCAGTCATCTTCACATAACACATTTTTGCTTTCAGAGCTACTAACTCATTAATATTATAATAACTCATTTCAGATTTCAATTATCCTAACTCACCTTTCCTATTATCATATAATGGATGATCATGACTCAAATTTAAAAAATCCATATATTCTACCAACGGTTCTCTCTTTAATTCGGTAAACAAATCCTTGCATTACTGTAAAGTAGACTTATATCATCTCCATAATGTTTTAAGACTTTATACCAAGAATAATACAATTGCTTTTTAGCAATCTGGAAAATTTGAAAACCTAGATAAAGATGTTGATCACCAGTTAATATCGGTTTGGTAAATGTGCAGATCCCTTTGTCTTGATTTAAATGCTTAATATTTTTCAAAAAGGGTTTATTGACAGCTCTAGCAAATGCTTCCTCATCGTTTATATATTTATTGGTCTCACCATACTTTGTGATATTAAGTAATGATTTACCGTAAATGACATTGTTAGTCAGCTTAATCTTGATGGAACATTGTGTAGCAGTTTGTTGTTCAATATTAGTTCTAATGGAGGGCTCTAATATTTTTGCCTGATTATATTCGTATACTGATGAACCTTTTCTATCTCCAACCCAAGAACCATTAAAAGATGAAGCAATTCTAAACTCACTAGATAATGTTTCTGTTGAAGATGGGCAGCCACTAATTTCGTATTAAATTTGTGTATCTTCCTACCTTCATTTTTCAAAACAGACTCAGAATAGGAGATAACATGTCTTCTGATATATTCATGTGTGATAATATCAAGGGAAGTTCACTGTACGTTTAGCTGTCTCAGGATTCACTGGTTTGGTGTCACATTCAATACAATAATAACCTTTATCCCACTCACTGATACCTTAGTTAACACTAAAACAAGGAATCTAGTATTTCTTCATTAGATAATTTTCTTAGACCATTCTGCGGTAGAGCTTCAACCATAACACTGGTATACAATGAATTAAAGTCAAGATATAAAATATGAGTACCCATCTCACTCTATCAAAATTGGAGTTAATTTAAGGATTATCAGTCTTGGTATATTGACTGAATCCCCATTTGAGATTCCTTTTTATCAGATCATATAATTCATGGAAATGTAACATATCTAATTTTACTTTTATTTTTAACAAGAAAACATCCAAAATGAAAGATGGTAAACTGATATAATTACTAAGGTCTAAACTGTAAATATCTTTGAGTGTTTTAGGTCACTCCAAGAAGATATCAGCTAACAATCCCACATCTGTCTTGACATACAACATCAAGTAATCACCTAAAGTTTTGCATTTCCCCAACTGGACAACTTTCACAACATTGTCATAATCTTCCTGGCTAATGTGACTATTTCTCAATGTATTAAGAAATTTCTCTTGGCAACTTTGTTTCCCTGATTTTTTTTTTAAACTGTCAATATAGTCATAACACAGCACCTGTTTGCCCTTACATAATAAGAGTATCACTTCCTTAGGTGCGTCCTTGAGAATAATTACCTGCCTTGATATACTGTTCACCTAAACTGGAAAGACATCCATTTACCAAACTCAGAGAATCCTGAAATATAACAAGCACTTAAATTCTTAAGAATTCAAGTGCTTGTTTTGAATGAACCTCAATTTCATATTTATCCACTCTCAAGTCTTTTAAAATTACCCCTAAATCATAGGACATATTATGACTAAACATTAATAAACTATTTCTCTTATCTTTACATTGTAAATTGCAACGAACACAATATACTCCGATTCAATTACTGAACTGTATCCTGTGACCATGGTAGCGGTACTTGGATCTTGCATCTAGGAAGGTTACACAGCATAATTCACATGTGATTTGTCAATCAAATTGCACTTCATCATTCCCATTCATATTTATATCATAATACCTTCTGCTCTTTATCCCACCTTATTCTTCATTGACATTTACAACAAAGTTGTGGCAGTGTCCTCCCCCTCGTAACCTTTAACAGAAATCACAGTTCCTTCTCGATTAAATATTATGTAACAATAAGCAATGACTATATGTCGTGCTTCAACTTTGCTAGCAGAGCAAGTACGATCAAGAGCACTTTCAAAATTATAAAATCATATATATATTCGCTAGAATGAGCATGATTATAATTTTTAAAATGGACAGTTGATCCTTGTGGAGGGAATACGAGGGTTTGGTTGATCTTACATCCATCTTTGTTTATAACTAACTCCTCCTGTGTATGTAACTTCATTAAACAACTATGACAGTATTTCTAACATAACCTTGTTTATTCATTATCGTTCTGAAGTACCCATCAAAAATCTTAATCAGCACAAGGTGTGACTCATCCATCAATAATTTACACATGATCTTATTCTTTAATTCCTTAGTACCCTTATGGCACACTGACACAATACCTCCATCCTAATCCTGTCTGATAAACAACGAAACTTTATTTTTCTTTTCCAATAATGTTAACTTGTTACCAGTAATGGGAAATTCATCTATAGAAGTTTTTGCATAGTTAAGACACCATCCCTGAGTATTTACAAGCTTGAATATATCACACCAATTCTTGCCAATTTTGTGACAATTATATACGGTAACAGCAGCAGTACACACAACCCATCATTTGTCTTTGGATGAAAAATATATTGCCTACCTCTCAACTTCGGGTAATCCATATATGACCTGAGTTGTACTCTTAACTAAATTATTCAATATGATCTATAATCCACCCCGAACTTTCCCTATCTTGTAATTCTGTCTCATATCTTTCTAATATTGCTTCTACTCATCGATCAAAGACTTCTGATATTTTCTCCTCACTTACAATCTCAAATGCTAAATTAATTACAAAATGACCATTTTTGATCTTCACCTGATATGTTTTGCCTCAAACTTTTAATAAATAATTTCTCGTATATGATCTATATAATATTCCCTACATTCAAGAAAATATATCCCCAGATCCCTCTCATATGCTGAGGGGAGAGTATATTTCTGCATTGTATGTCTACCTCTAAAATTAAGTATATATGTCACATGTTCTGGGTACTCATCTTCCTGGGTTGAGGATTGATCCGACTAGCGTGGCGATGCTCCTCAGGTCTCATCACCCCTCAAATTATTCAGTTACAGTTTAATATCATTATTATGCACCCCATACCCATCCTGTGGGCGGTAGTCAAGAGATTACAAAGGTACATAATGGACAAGGGACTGGACCCCAAAGTTATGATAGCTGAACTAGTTACGAAGGTAATGAACTCCAGGTAGATCTGGTCACAATCATGGCAAGTTACAAAGGTAATGAATCAGCTTCACTCCTATACATGGTTACAGTCATGAACAAATTACAAAGTAATGAACCACTGATACGTCCACACCTGGTCACAATTGTAATGAGTTATAAATACAAATATTAAGTCGTATGGCAGGAGAGGTGTAGTAGTCATAGGTAGTGTCACATTTGTTCAATGTGGAAGTAGGTTGTGCCCAAGAATTAGGCAAGCGAAGAATTCCTAAGTATTAAGATCCCAAGAAGTTGCACATGTGTCTAATTTATCAACATGTCGGTTCTCTGAACCATTCATCTACAAACCTGTCAGACACTGCAACTTCTTGGGATCTTAATACTTAGGAATTCTTCGCTTGCCTAATTCTTGGGCACAACCTACTTCCACATTGAACAAATGTGACACTACCTATGACTGCTACACCTCTCCTGCCATACGGTTTATAAGCTGCTTCTCCGCTCATCTGCCGTATTCTACTCAAGATTGATGGACTGAACACAAATATTAAGTGGATCATACACCCACACAAGCGCGCGCGCACACATACACACACGAGGGCGCACGCACAGACATATGCACACGAGCGTACAAATATATGCATACACACAAGCACGCACACCCACACACACACGTACACACACACCCACACACACACACCCACACACACCCACACACACACACACACACACACACACACACCTAGAAAGGAACGATCTCATCAACAGCAGCCAACATGGTTTCAGGGACGGGAAATCCTGTGTCACAATCCTACTGGAGTTCTATGACATGGTGACAGCAGTAAGACAAGAGAGAGAGGGGTGGGTGGATTGCATTTTCTTGGACTGTAAGAAGGCGTTTGACACAGTTCCACACAAGAGATTGGTGCAAAAACTGGAGGACCAAGCAGGGATAACAGGGAAGGCACTACAATGGATCAGGGAATACTTGTCAGGAAGACAGCAGCGAGTCATGGTACGTAGCGAGGTGTCAGAGTGGGCACCTGTGACCAGCGGGGTCCCGCAGGGGTCAGTCCTAGGACCAGTGCTGTTTCTGGTATTTGTGAACGACATGACGGAAGGAATAGACTCTGAGGTGTCCCTGTTTGCAGATGACGTGAAGTTGATGAGAAGAATTCACTCGATCGAAGACCAGGCAGAACTACAAAGGGATCTGGACAGGCTGCAGACCTGGTCCAGCAATTGGCTCCTGGAGTTCAATCCCACCAAGTGCAAAGTCATGAAGATTGGGGAAGGGCAAAGAAGACCGCAGACGGAGTACAGTCTAGGGGGCCAGAGACTACAAACCTCACTCAAGGAAAAAGATCTTGGGGTGAGTATAACACCAGGCACATCTCCTGAAGCGCACATCAACCAAATAACTGCCGCAGCATATGGGCGCCTGGCAAACCTCAGAACAGCATTCCGACATCTTAATAAGGAATCATTCAGGACCCTGTACACCGTGTACGTTAGGCCCATATTGGAGTATGCGGCACCAGTTTGGAACCCACACCTAGCCAAGCACGTGAAGAAACTAGAGAAAGTGCAAAGGTTTGCAACAAGACTAGTCCCAGAGCTAAGAGGTATGTCCTACGAGGAGTGGTTAAGGGAAATCAACCTGACGACACTGGAGGACAGGAGAGATAGGGGGGACATGATAACGACATACAAAATACTGAGAGGAATTGACAAGGTGGACAAAGACAGGATGTTCCAGAGATTGGACACAGTAACAAGGGGACACAGTTGGAAGCTGAAGACACAGATGAATCACAGTGATGTTAGGAAGTATTTCTTCAGCCACAGAGTAGTCAGTAAGTGGAATAGTTTGGGAAGCGATGTAGTGGGGGCAGGATCCATACATAGCTTTAAGCAGAGGTATGATAAAGCTCACTGCTCAGGGAGAGTGACCTAGTAGCGATCAGTGAAGAGGCGGGGCCAGGAGCTCGGACTCGACCCCCGCAACCTCAACTAGGTGAGTACAACTAGGTGAGTACACATACACACACACACACACACACACACACACACACACAAGCACGCACCCCACACACACACGCACACACACACCCACACACACCCACACACCACACCCACACACCCACACACACCCACACACACACACACACACACACACACACACACACACGCACACACCCACACACACATCCACACACACACACACACGTGGTAATGCATTATTTACAGCTAGCAAAGTCAGGGTATTTCTCCAGAATGGTCTGTAATATACCACTGTGGATAAAATACTTTGCCATTTCTTGAACATTTCTGAGTGAGTTGTTTCTAAATTCATTAATTTGATCACACTCCAGTACATAATGACGCAGGGTGTGACAATAGTCCATTTGGCAAAGTTTACATTTCGTTTGGTCTACATCTGGTGGTGGTGATTTAACCTGCCATAGATACTTGTAACCCAGCCGGAGCCGGGCAGTAGTGACATCCAAGAGTCTGCTTATCTTGTTGGATGCACCATAGACATGTGGCTCCTCCTGCATGATGGAATGATGATAGATGGACTGACTTGTGTCAATCTCCCTAAGTCTTAAGTCAATAAAGTTCATTTGAAGTTCTTTTCGTATTATTGTTCTCAAACTGCTAACTGACAACCCAAGATTGTAATCTACCCCCTCTTTGAAAGCATACAGCTTAGCCAATTTATCAGTTCTATCATGCATCTGAAGACCAATGTGAGATGGAATCCACAGCATGTGCACTCTGACTCCACTGTCCACAATCTTACCATACCTGTGTCTGGCTTCTGACACAAGCATGCCACAATTTATACTTAATGAGTTGAGAGCATTTATGGATGACAGAGAATCAGTTACAATTAAAGTGTCAACCTTAGATACATGGACGCACTTGAGTGCAAGGAGTACGGCAAACAGTTCTGTTTGAAGGGTAGAGGCCCAGTTATTGATGTGTGCTCCAATTTCTTTATGAGAGCCATCACTCTGTATGACAACAGCAGCACTACCAGCTGCACCAGTGTATGATAACAGCAGCACTACCAGCTGCACCAATGTATGACAACAGCAGCACTACCAGCTGCACCAGTGTATGACAACAGCAGCACTACCAGCTGCACCAGTGTATGACAACAGCAGCACTACCAGCTGCACCAGTGGACTGGTGAACAGAACCATCAACGTAAATAATCTGTAAGAGTGTTCTGTGTGACTAAGTTATCAATACAGCTTAAGGCATCATGTTTGGCTTCAAGACGAAGCTTTGGTTGTGATTTAAGAAGAGTTTTGGGGGGAAATGGAGGAATGGTAGTTTGGAATGGGGCAATATCCCATGGAGCAGGGAAATGTCTCTGTTGTCTAACTTGACATAGATCATGTAGCTGGTTCATGCGGAGGTCGGTTCCAGTTTTTTCGATCCATCTGGAAGGATGGTCACCAGTGCTGAGGAAAGTTTGGAAGGCTTCTGTGCAGTGGTTTGAATGGGCTAACCTAAGCATATTGACCCCAATAAGGATATTTCTTTCAGTAACACGATCTCTAATGCTTGGAATATTAAGTTCTTTCCGCATATTTAAAATTTTGGCAGTACGAGGGCATCCTAGGATGATCCTCATTGCTTCGTTTTGCAGTTTTTCCAGCCCTCCAAGCTTCCAGTCAGACACGAGTGCAAGTAGTGGCGCCGCATAATCAACCAATGATCTAATATAAGCAAGATACATCATTTTCACAATTTTAACATTAGCTCCATACCTGGGATGAAAACCTGCCACAACTCTAAGTGCTCTCAGCCTTTCTTTGTATTGGCGACAAAGTCTCGTTACAACAGGTCCAAGTAGTGGAGAATTTTCCCCCACACAACAGGTGTCTTAAGGAAACACGTCCTATTGTTTTCCAGCCATACCGGGGATTCGATCTCCGGACCGCAGTGTGAGAGTTGAGCGTGCTAGCGATCGAGTGTAATGTAAGTGGTTGTGCCGAGTGTGGTGATGATAACCATGTTGATGTTGGGCGTAATATTGCTCCTAAATGCAGTGAATATAATGAAGGTAGTAATGTCGATGATTGGTATCTAGATGGGTGGCGATCTTGCTTCTGAGAACCCTTTCAAAGATTTTTATGGTATGGGACGTTAGCACAATCGGTCTGTAGTTCTTTGCTATTCCTTTACTGCCCCTTTTGTGGAGTGGAGCTATGTCTGTTATTTTTAACAGGTGTGGAACGACCCCAGTGTCCATTCTTGATGAACACGGAGTTCCACGAGTCTGGGCCTGGGGCAGAGTGCATGGGCATGTCATTTGTCGCCTTTTCGAAGTCATTTGATCTCCAGACCGCAGTGTGTGAGCTGATTGCGTTAGCGATCGAGTGTAATGTAAGTGGTTGTGCCGAGTGTGGTGATGATAACCAGGTTGATATTAGGCGTAATATTGCTCGTAAATGCAGTGAATATAATGAAAGTAGTAATGTCGATGATGATAGTTATAGTGATGTAATGATAGTGGAGGAGGGACTGCCATCTGTCATACATTCACAGACGAACAGTGCCGTGCTCTCTTTAAACAAATACTCCCACACTGTTGATATTGATAATGTGTGCTATTTACATTATTTTTTCATAATTCTGAGAAACTAAGCAATATCTCAGGACTTCTATAATGGAACAAAGCTCGTACAAACTTTCTGTATTAAGCTGGAATATTGCATCACTTAGAGAAAGACTTCATGACCTTCACCATAAAGTAACTTCTGAACTCAGTGCAGAGTCCCTGAAAAATCCCAGTCCCTTAAATTGCCATCATTCGTTACATATAACCTCAAATCTAATAACTCTTGTGTTTTATATACTAATCACTTCTCCATCAACTTCTTGCAAATAAGAAAGCAGAGGGACTTCAATACCATGGTGTTAGGATTTAGATAGGGAACTCTGATCTCAACATATTTAATTTGTATGCTTCTGCTGATAAGTTTAATTACTTGGAGCTCCCAACTTGTGCTCAGTCTGAACCTACTCTTATTAATGGAGATTATAAGGCAAGACACAAAAGCATTGAAAACTCAGTTTGGTAATCGTAATGGTAAACAACTGTTGTTACTCCTAAGCAGTCATGATAATGTACAAATCGTAGGTGACCTTGAACCCACATATATGTGGAGGCGTCCTTGATCTGTGTCATGGCTTTAATATTACTTTTGCCAGCTGTAAGTCTTCCATTGTAAGAGAAATATTATCAGATAATTTCCAAAGAAAAACCATTCTAAATTTTGGTAATGCTGTCTTCTCTGATGGGATCGTTTGCATGTTCCTCCTGATCAGGATGATGACTTTGTCGCACATATTACAGAGTGGCATAATTCCTATTAATATTCTTCTAGTATAATTCTTGTGGTATAATTCCTTTGAATATTCTTTTGTGGCAATATTTAGAACTACATAGAGCCATAATAATCTTACATTCTATTAAAATCATGCCTACTACAATGATCCTAAACTTCGAATATAGAAACGTACTTCTTGCAGATTAGGCTTTGCCTATAGAAAATATCGTACCCTTGAAATGCTGATGCTCTTTCAAACTGCCCTTGCTGCTGCCAGGGAGCGTATGACAGAGCTGCGTCAGACTAGGAAAAATTTGTCAATGGTCGCAATGTTCGCACCCCACTTAGCCGGGCATGGAGGGATATAAATAAAATTAATGATTTTCATGTCTGGTATTGTGGTAACATTAAAATTTTGCAGATGTTGTATTTTGCATATATTAGATCATAGTTTGAGTATACTGCACCACTACTTGCTCTTGTGTCTGACTGGAAGCTTGGAGGGCTGGAAAAACTGCAGATCGAAGTAATGAGGATCGTTCCAGGATGCCCTCGTATGACAAAATTTAAAAAAATCGGAAAGAACTTGATATTCCAAGCATCAGAGATCGTGTTACTGAAAGACATGTTTTCATTGGTGTCAATATGCTCAAAGAAGCCCATAAGCCCTCCAGACTTTCCTCAGCACTATTGAACACGTCTTCAGATGGATCGAAAAAGCTGGAACTACCTCCGCTTGAACTAGATATATGAACAATGTTAAGTAAGGGAACAGCGGCACTTCCCTGCTCCATGTGAAATTACCCCAGTCCAAACTACCCTCCCTCCATTTCCCCCCAAAATACTTCTTAAATCACATTCAAAGCTTCGCCTTGAAGCCAAACAAGATGCCTTAAGCTGTATTGATAATTTAGTCACAATGCACACTCTTTCACAAATTATTTTTATGTTCATAGTTCTGTTCACCAAACCTGGAGTGCAGCTGGTAGCGATGCTGTTGTCATACAGAGTGATGGCTCTCATAAAGAAATTAGAGCACGCATCAGTAACTGGGCCTCTAACCTTCCAACAGAACTGTTTGCCATACTACTTGCGCTTAAATACGTCCATGTATCGAAGGTTAACACTAATTGTAACCGATTCCCTCTCATCTGTAAATTATGGGGTGTTTTACGTCAGAAGCTAGATACAGGTATGCTAGGATTGTATACAGTGGTGTCAGAGTGCACCTTCTGTTGATTCCGTCTCACATTGGTCTTCAGATGCATGATGGAACCGATGAATTGGCTAAGTTATATGCTTTGACAGAGAGAGTAGATTACAATATTGGCTTGTCAGTCAGCAGATTGAGAACTATAATACGAAAAGAACCTCAAATGAACTTTATTGGCATTAGGAGCCACATATCTATGGTGTGTCCAACAAAATAAGCAGACTCTTGGATGTCACTACCGCCCGGCTCCGGCTGGGTTACAGATGTAGACCAAACGAAATGTAAACTTTGCCAGATAGACTATTGTCACACCTTGCGTCATTATGTACTGGAATGCGATAAAATTGATGAATTCAGAGACAACTCACTCGGTAATGTTCAAGAAATGTCAAAGTATTGTATCCACAGTGGCATATTACAAACCATTTTGGAAAAATACCCTGACTTTACTCACCGTAAATAAAGCAAATAATTAATTGCATTAATACCTCATTGCAACTGTGATCGGGTGTAGACGTGTGAATAACTCATTATCTTTGTAACTTGTTCAGCTATCAAAATTTTGCAGCCTAGTCTCTGGACCCATTATGTACCTCTGTAATCTCTTTGACTACCTCCCTCAGGTTGTATATGGGGTCCATAATAAAGATATTAAAGAAACTCCTTATCTTGAACTGGCTCATGCTATGACAGGCTTTGGCACGTGCAGGCAGTCCATTCCACTCCTTTATTATTGTACAGTAAAATGTGTCAGAAGCCTGACCACCGACTGTGGTTACTACATAATTGTGTTCCCTTCCCCTAGTACTATACATACCTTAATTTCCAGCCTTGGCAAATTGGCAGCAAGATATTCTGGACACGGAGCAATTTTATGAACGTGATTTAACTTTAGTTGTTTTACTCTGCATCATTCAACATATCTAGTTATTGTAATACATCGTGGCCTATACGCTCTTTTGGACGCAGGTCCAAGATGAATCTCACCATTTTGTTCTGGGTGATTTGTAGTCTATCTTTCAGATTTTTGTTAAGGCAGAGTACCATGAATGCAAGAGTAATCTATTTGTCATTGTATTAGAGCTAGACTTAGGGACCTGCGAGTCTCTGTAGGTTGATACTGTGCCTGTCTGTAGAGAAACTTTAGTCTGGCATCGCTTTTTTTACTACACTACTCCCTGTTAATTATTCTGACATGCTTGGGTGAAAAGGGATTCTCAGATATTTCACTGAGGATACCTTGATTAATCTCTTTTTCTTGTTAAAGAGTAGGGCTTCCGTTTTCCTGAGGTGTAACGATGATTTGTTATCTACTGACCATTTGCTTCAGGACTCTAGTTCTAGTGATAGTACATTAGTAATATCTTGTGGGTCTGTACCTGAAACTAACAGAGCACTGTCATCTGCATACAATAGATAGGCAGGTCATTTACATAACATAGGTACAATAGGGGATCCAGAATACAACCTTGGGGAACCCCACATGCTATAGGTAGGGGTTTCGATTCTGTGTTGTTGAGCTTGACAATTTGTTTACTGTTCCTCAGGTAGGACTTAAACCAGTCTCTAGAACCTCTGCCGATAGCTTATAGTTTCTTATATAATATAGTTTACCGTATCGAAGGCCTTTTGCAAGTCTAAGGTCATCATACCCATGAAATTCCGTAGTGACATTTGAGGTCTAGCCTGGAGAGTTTCGGGGGTCAACGCCCCCGTGGCTTGGTCTAAGACCAAGCCTAGTGGTGGACCAGGGTCTGATCAACCAGGCTGTTATTACTGGCCGCACGCAAACTGACGTATGAACCACAGCCTGGCTGGTCAGGTACTGACTATAGGTGAATGTCCAGTGCCTTCTTGAAGGCAGCCTGGGATCTATTGGTAGTGAACCTTATGTATCTGGGAGACAGTTGAACATTTCTTGGGCCACTGACACTTGTGTTGTCTCTCAATGTACCCGTGGCGCCCCTGCATTTCATTGGGGGAATGTTGCATCTTCTGCTGAGTCTTTTGCTTTCATAGAAAGTGGTTTTCGTGTGCAAGTTTGGTACTAATCCCTCTAGGTTTTTCCAAGTGTATATTATCATTTATCTCTCTCACCTGCGTTCCAGGGAGTACAGGTCGAGGGACTTCAACCGTTCCCAGAAAATTAGGTACCTTATCGTACTTATGTATGCCATGAAGGTTCTCTATACATTTTCTACGTTAGCAATTTCACCTGCCTTGAAGCGGGCAGTTAGTGTACTCCAGTACTCCAACCTAGAGAGAAAAAGCGATTTTAAGATAATCATGGGCTTGGCATCATTAGTTTTGAAGGTTCTCATTATCCATCCTATCACTTTCCTAGCAGATGGGGTAGATACATTGTTGTGATCTTTGAAGGCGAGACCCCTCTGGCATTATCACTCCCAGGTCCTCCCCATTACTTTTTTGCTCTATTGTATGATTAGAATTTGTTGTATACCCTGATACAGTTTTAATTTCCTCAAGTTTTCTATATCTGAGTAGTTAAAATTTCTCTTCAATAAACTTCATGTTGTTTTGAGTTGCCCATTTGAAGATTTTGTTGAAGTCCGCCTGGAGTCTTGCGGCGTCTTCGATGGAGGACACTATCATGGCAATTCGGGTGTTATCCACAAAAGAAGACACGGAACTATGGCTTACATCTCTATGTCAGATAAGAGGACGAGGAGTAGGATGGGAGGGAGTATTGTGAGTTGTATAACAGAGTTTATAACTGTTGCTGTCTCAGACTTTACTCTGTTTACTATCACTCTTTGTGTTCTGTTTATTAGGAAGTTACAGATCCATCTACCTATTTTTCCTGTTATTGCTTTATCATGCATTTTATGCGCTATTACACCAAGGTCACAATTGTCGAAGGCTTTTCCAAAGTCTTTGCATACGACAATTGCATTTTCCTTATCCTCTACAGCATCCAGTACTTTGTCATAGTGGTCCAGTACCTGGGACAGGAAGGAACAACCTGCTCAAAACCAGTGATGATCTTGTAAAGTTGGCTTCTTTCCTTAATTAAATCTATAAAACAAACCTTAACTAGCTTCAAATTTATCTTCATCAGCTTCCTCACCTTTCTCAGCCTTTTCAGAACTAAAGAGAATTAATGGAAAATGGCTTGGCTTACAAGCACATTCTGACTACCTTGATCTGCACTCCACACAAGTAAAAGTTTTTCCGTGTCAGCAATAGGGTTATCACGTTTTCTTATAACTTTAGTGTTTATTGGTGTAGCACTTTTAACTTCCTTTAATACAATTGTTTACGATTGTAGATCTTCGATTAACTACTTAGATTAATAGATGGTTCCACTACGATCCCGCCTCATCCTGCTTCCACTCACCTGACTACAGTATATAAGCAACTTCTCCGGCCATATGCTGCACTTTCTACAAGAGTAATGGACCGAACGCATCGATTCCAGGATGAGGGACTGATTACCTCAAACTCCTCCTCTCCTAACCCATTTCTACTTAGTATTGGACTGATGAAGCCACTGTGTGGCGAAATGTTTCCTTAAGAAAGATTCACATGCGTTGCATAAGTGTCCCACATAGCTTACTCTCTAAGATTAATCATTTCTAACTTTGCAAATAAACTAAGAGGTTTACGATTTCTCTTTTTATCACAACTACCCTTAGATGCCATTGTAATTACCGCAACAGCAGTATATATATTGTGCACGGTGGTCAGTTGCCTGATGACGAAAGCTCTCACTTTACACGTTGAACGTCCGGGTTCGATTCCCGACGAGGGAAGAAACGTTGGGTGTGTTTCCTTACATTGGTTGTCTATGTTCACCCATGAGTAATAATGGGTACCTGGGTGTTAGTCGAATGTTGTGGGTCGCATCCTGGGACAAAACTGACCTAATTTGCCCGAAATGCTCTGCATACCAAGGGGCTTTGTATGTAGGAGTATGTCAGTGATGTCAACTAGGACTGTATACCTTGTACAAGTACTTGTGGAAAAAAGATAGTATTATTATAATTACATTAAAATGTCTGAAACTTGGAAAGTTTCTAGACAGAGTACAGAGCACACAGAGCTCACAGAGCTCACAGAGGCTGTAAACAAACTGAAGAAAATGGCACGTAAACATCCAGCTGCTGAGCACCTCATGCCAAAAAACTGCCAAATTAGCAAAACAGGTGCCAAACGAATGAAAATGGGTATAATTGAAAGCCTCCATATTAGCAGAACGCTGAAAAGTGAAACACCACAAAGCGGAGTCTGCCTGCATGTTAGCCCAAACAAAAGATCAGAAATTAACTGTTCCTATCAGGCATTTTCTGAGACAGGATTGTTTTTATACTGCACACACTCACTGTACAGACATTCTCTCATGTGTAGGCCAACATTTACTACCCAGAACATATTTGAGGAAGCTGTCGCTGATCAACACGTAGATATACATCTGTTACACTGATCCTACTGACATAGATCTATGTGAGTGACAGTGAAAGGGTTAGTACTTGACCAGTATAATTAAAATAATTATCTTTAACACCGGCAACATCACGTCCAGGTCCACTGATAATCAACGACAGGAAACACCACGCCATCTCACTGTTTGGCCCCAACAACAGGCAACATCACTCCAGTCCCACTGTTGACCACTGAAGAAATTCACATACCACTCACAGCACATTAAAAATGGTAAGGACAATTTAAATACCACTCACAGCACAATGATGGGTAGGACAATTTAAATACCACTCATAGCATATTAATGATGGTAAGGATAAATCTTGTGTACTCAGTGTGGTGTTTTTGTAGACAGCCTGTACTGTCTGCACAGACAGCCTATGCTATCTGCCAGCTTAGTTCATATTTCATGGCACTAAGGTGTTGCCCTCTCTAGGACTGCCCAGGTCAGTGGGACGCTGGTCCCACTCAGACTCACTCACTCAGCGGTCTAGAAGCAGACACCAAGTCTACTCCCTCTCTCCCTCGTGGGCAGGCCCTCCAGGGTCATGGGCACAAACACACAAGCCTGTGTACCCACCACGACTTTGCAAATAAAGTAAGAAGCCTCCGAAGACGTTTATCATTGAACCCCACTCTGCAAGAGTCACCAAACAAACTGGTTATAAATGGTGGGAAGTGGTGGTCGCACTGGAGAGAGGAAGGAATGAAGTTGTTCACTTCATCACCCTACACAACAAGCATCCGTCTCTCAACGAGTTATCCTGATGTCGTGTCTGCACGTTTCAGCATCCGAACACAGGTACGAGTAGGATCTAGCCGAAATTTGCCGAATTTCTTCGAGAATTGTAAGTGGCGTGCGTCCCAGTGACCCCACGCCACAGCGTCCCATGCTGTTTCTCAAGTCACGTGTTCAACATCACTTGTATGCTCTGCTGTTGTTGTTCAGCTCAGCACAGCTATTTCAGCAAGTCAGAGGTGAGTTTTGTGGTGATTTGTGCATCCAGTGCGTGTGTCTCCATGGTTTGTGGGAGGAGAGGAGGAAGTGGCCAGATCCTCCCTCGCCATACACTCACTCACACTCCTCGCCACCACAATACCATACACCACCATGCAATCACTCCCTCTGCTGTGTTTTCTGCTGTTTTCCGTGTGAATTCATTGCCAGAGCTGTGTATCCGAGTGCCCGAGGTCACTCAAAGCTACGTTGATCAGCATGCCATGTAGATCACGACGCCACATGGGGAGTGGACGATGTCACGTGGATCTACAAGCCACGTGGGTTACCAAGCCAGATGTCCCAGGCCACATGCTGTGGTCTGCTGCCCGCATTGCATTGACGTCACCAATGCTGCTGCCCGACTTCATGATGTCACGATGTCTGCCTGACGTCACCTCGAGATGTCTGCTGACGTTACCTCGCGACGTCACGCCTGACATCACATGATGTCACATCGAGTGTTTCAGTAATTATGTCAGTATTGTCGAGAAGATTGAGAGAAGATATATGTCATGTTAATTAATTCCTCTCAGTCAGTGTTCTCACATGTTCGTGTATAGCTTAGTGTCAATTTTGTGCACAGAAAAGCATCATTTGCTAGTTAAGCCATGTTGTACCGCATGTTCCGCGGGTGTGTGTAAAGTTTCCTGGGTGTCCAGTGTGGTCTGCACCCAGACCACTTTGTTGCCTGTCACCCGGTGTGACCAGCACATTTGACAGCTGATATTAGTCAGCCCTGAGCATATGAGCCCTTTGTACAGAAAGCTCTTATGCTTGTCGCTCATAGATGTTCTGCAGAATCGTACCTGCTACGATTCCCATCGAGATTTGTTTCACTTCACCTCCAGACCTTCAGAGTGCAGTTATATGTAGAGAAACAAGTCTGGAGACGCTTAGACTAACCTTTGCTATAACTCCAACTGTCGAGAGAATGACACTCGTCAAGCCGCAGTTAGCCCTGTCGGCAGGCACTGTGTCAGCCTCGTGTCACAAGCTTCAGTGATCTCCTGCACAAAGATGATGTCACTCTGACTGATAGCTCGCTCACTGCAGTCTGGTGTATGCTGTTACGACTCCCAGATGTTTCGCCGAGTCTTCTCTGCCATAACTCACCCCATGCTCACCGGCAGTGACAGCCCAAGCGACAGTACCAGTCGATAAATGTCTTCCTGAGTCGCTTGCCAGAAGAAGTCCTGCCCAGTTGCAAAGTACTAATGATGCCTCACTCGAGGGCACCAGCAGGTCGTGCCCCAGGTTGAGTGAAAACCTGCAGTGACTCCTACGATGACTGCTTCACCGTTCCGAGGAGACCGTTCCCTGTTACGTCACAGCTCAGCAGCTATGATGTTCCTGTGTTGCAGTATCTGTCCAGACGCAGGAAGGCGTGCAGTGATGCCCATCGACGCTCACTGCCTATGACCACGATGTTTAGCACACCCCACATGTTTTTTTCTTCCATCCCTGCAGGAAGTTTTTTTCCATGTCCATGTATGTATATATATATATATATATTTTTATTCTGTGTTCTGTGCCCTGTTCCTACGAGAGAGAGACCGAGTTTTTTTTTATCACCAGTATTGTCGCGTTGGAACGACGCGAGGTAGGTGGCCGAGCAAATGTAGACAGCCTGTACTGTCTACACAGACAGCCTATGCTGTCTGCCAGCTTAGTTCATATTTAGCAGCACTAAGGTGCTGCCCTCTCTAAGACTGCCCTGGTCAGTGGGACGCTGACAACTAGTTATATTTTCATCTAGGTGTACTTGTGGTTTCACCTTTGAACATAAATTATCTAGTACACTAATCACCTGTTTGTGAGGTTGTCAGAAATAATTACTTTGAACTTTTTTCCATTTATGTTTCCTCATTAATTTTGCTGCAGTGTTGAAGAGAATTTCATGGGGAAATAGCACCAGGAAGTACTCTAGCTTAACAGTCACGTACCAGGGAACTCCTAAGACTGGAAAGTTACGCTGAACCATCAGAATCTATTGAAAAAAATGAACTTGATTTTATATTCACAAACAATAAGGAACTAATTAAAGACATAACAATCTTGAGAACAATAATCTGTGATCATTGACCTGCAAGCACATGTACAAGTTAACGTGTGAATAGCCTAAGAGATAGCCAGTGGGAAGCATATTTAGTTAATCTACTGTCAATAATCCAAGGGTTGACCAGGATAAACTATCAAACATCAAGCTGTGCCCAGGTTAGGTTCCCGGCACCTGCTGTAAAGCAAAAGATTACTGTAAAGTTAATCATAGCTTTTTTTTCGCTTTCAAATGCATATAAAAGCCTGAAAATATGTTTACATCATATATGAAGTGTTAAATATAACTAAGCCTAAAGAATAAATATACAGTACACACATACCTTACAATATTCTCGTCCTTAATTATAGTGAGTGATGATTATACATACCGTAGCAAGTCAGAATAAATGAGGACTGGGTATAACTGATAATTGCTGTATCAGCGAAATGCTGTAAAGCGTAGCACTGTAAAGTGTAGCGCTGTAAAGCGTAGCACTGTAAAGTGTAGCGCTGTAAAGTGTAGCACTGTAAAGCTTAGCACTGTAAAGTGTAGCACTGTAAAGTGTAGCGCTGTAAAGTGTAGCGCTGTAAAGCGTAGCACTGTAAAGTGTAGCGCTGTAAAGTGTAGCGTTGTAAAGCGTAGCACTGTAAAGTGTAGCACTGTAAAGTGTAGCGTTGTAAAGCGTAGCACTGTAAAGTGTAGCACTGTAAAGTGTAGCGTTGTAAAGCCTAGCACTGTAAAGTGTAGCACTGTAAAGCGTAGCACTGTAAAGTGTAGCGTTGTAAAGCGTAGCACTGTAAAGTGTAGCGCTGTAAAGCGTAGCACTGTAAAGTGTAGCGCTGTAAAGCGTAGCACTGTAAAGAGTAGCACTGTAAAGCGTAGCACTGTAAAGCGTAGCACTGTAAAGTGTAGCGCTGTAAAGTGTAGCGCTGTAAAGCCTAGCACTGTAAAGTGTAGCGCTGTAAAGCGTAGCACTGTAAAGAGTAGCACTGTAAAGCGTAGCACTGTAAAGTGTAGCACTGTAAAGTGTAGCGCTGTAAAGCGTAGCACTGTAAAGAGTAGCACTGTAAAGCGTAGCACTGTAAAGCGTAGCACTGTAAAGCGTAGCACTGTAAAGTGTAGCGCTGTAAAGCCTAGCACTGTAAAGTGTAGCGCTGTAAAGCTTAGCACTGTAAAGTGTAGCACTGTAAAGCGTAGCACTGTAAAGAGTAGCACTGTAAAGCGTAGCACTGTAAAGTGTAGCACTGTAAAGTGTAGCGCTGTAAAGCGTAGCACTGTAAAGAGTAGCACTGTAAAGCGTAGCACTGTAAAGTGTAGCACTGTAAAGTGTAGCGCTGTAAAGCGTAGCACTGTAAATTGTAGCACTGTAAAGCTTAGCACTGTAATGCGTAGCCCTGTAAAGCTTAGCACTGTAAAGCGTAGCACTGTAAAGTGTAGCACTGTAAAGTGTAGCGCTGTAAAGCGTAGCACTGTAAAGTGTAGCACTGTAAAGCGTAGCACTGTAAAGTGTAGCACTGTAAAGCTTAGCACTGTAATGCGTAGCACTGTAAAGAGTAGCACTGTAAAATGTAGCACTAAGTGTAGCACTAAAAAATAGTACTGCAAAGCATAGCACTCAGAATACAACAATTTAGAAGTATATACTTATAAAGATACACAACATATCCCTCCAAACTGCTAATATCCCGAACCCCTCCTTTAGAGTGCAGGCATTGTACTTCCCATTTCCAGGACTCAAGTCCGACTATATAAAAATAACTGGTTTCCCTGAATCCCTTCACTAAATATTACCCTGCTCACACTCCAACAGATCGTCAGGTCCCAAATACCATTCGTCTCCATTCACTCCTATCTAACACGCTCACGCAAGCTTGCTGGAAGTCCAAGCCGTGACAAGTGTTCGGGGGGAAGATTGCCCGACTATTTAATCGACGCTTGTCGAACTCAGTTCTTAATGGAGGGACCTCTAATGTGTGTAAAATTTACGAGACGTTAAATCGTCTTGTGAATTGTAGTGAAATCAGTGATAATAACACTAAGTTAAGGAATGGTTGAAGTGATATGAGCCGACATTCCCAGAGTGAGTGAGCACATGTTAACCTCGTGAACTTGGTCCCGGGGATCATGGAGGTTTTACGGAGTCACGGCTCCTAAGCCGGAACAAGCCAACGGATACCTCGTCCTGCTGGAATAAGAACCGTATTGGTGTAAAAGGACATCAAAATGAGATGGTGGATGGAGGAAATAAGGAGCATCATCTACCCACAGTTAAGTAACCTTTCTAGTTATAGCAAACTGATACTGGCCAGTTAGGTATGTCATAATATGATAAGGTTGTGCGTGATCCAACTACATCAAGTGACCACCAGGGAAAATCTGGTTCACGTGTATCCCCTTCCCCCCTTTTCTAATCGGTCCAATAAAACAACAGTCCAACTTATTTGCAACGCCATGCCTATTGGTGTTATCCAACCTTAATCTACGGTACTAGTCTAGGATGGATGTGGATAAGATTTGTGAGGTCGAAGGAGCCACCTGGAGCGACCAGGGGTGGCTTAAGTTTTCTCTCACTTTACAGGGGGGTTAACTACTGTAAACAATATATGGTTGTCACCTCCCATGACATTACGTCTATGAATGTAATTTTTGAGGTACATGCAAGTGTTTTTAATTTCCAAAAATACCCACTGTACGTACATTCAGACTTCCTACAATAAATATTATTACCACTCACTATAAGCTAAGGACTAAATATTTTAAGGTATATAAGTGTGTATTGTATATGCATTTTTTAGGCCTAGCTCTATTGCTCATATGTGATAGCAAAAATTAGTTATTAGTCTTTCATATGCATTTGAAAGTGAAGAAAAAAAGCTATGCTCCCCATTTTTCAGGAGTCAGGGACCAAACCCCTCAGTATAAGCGGGGAACTATTGTATTGTATTTGTACAAACAGTAATGACACCTAGTTTGTCGATGATCTTATATACGTCTGTGTGTATGACTAGAATTGTTATGATCCTGTATATCTCTAAGTATGTATGAACTGGACTGTTGATAAAGATAGGAATATACCTATAGTGTATGATTGAGTTTGTGTGAGGGTTACTACGATGAAGATTATCGATCCTTGAATTTTCAAAATTGTCTATAAACTCAATATTAATTCTTAATTGATGAGTAATTTATTGAATTCAACACTGTTTCAGTATAAAATATCAATAGTATAATTCACCCGTGTATTAGTGCAATATCAAACAATTTTCATTTCTACAGGATAACGACCATCCAGAGGAGTGTAAAGTGTGTTTTGACAATTATGATGAAGAACTACGACGGCCACGCACTCTGCCGTGTGGCAACACATTCTGCTCACAATGTATTGTAGATACAATAAATGATGTTAACAAACCCTTTGCCACAGCTGCCGTGGTAAGCACAGCGCCACAGCTGCCGTGGTAAGCACAGCGCCACAGCTGCCGTGGTAAGCACAGCGCCACTGCTGCCGTGGTAAGCACAGCGTCACAGCTGCCGTGGTAAGCACAGCGCCACTGCTGCCGTGGTAAGCACAGCGCCACTGCTGCCGTGGTTAAGCACACCCGCCACGGGCTGCCGTGGTAAGCACAGCGTCACAGCTGCCGTGGGTAAGCACAGCGCCACAGCTGCCGTGGTAAGCACGCGCCACTGCTGCCGTGGTAATCACAGCGCCACAGCTCCCGTGGTAAGCACAGCGCCACAGCTGCCGTGGTAAGCACAGCGCCACAGCGGGCCGTGGTAAGCACAGCGTCACAGCTGCCGTGGTAAGCACGCGCCACAGCTGCCGTGGTTAAGCACAGCGCCACTGCTCCCGTGGTAAGCACAGCGCCACAGTTTGCCGTGGTAAGCACAGCCCCACAGCTGCCGTGGTAAGCACAGCGCCACTGCTGCCGTGGTAAGCACAGCGCCACAGCTGCCGTGGTAAGCACAGCGCCACAGCTGCCGTGCTAGGCACAGCGCCACAGCTGCTACATTGTAGAGGCCTTCATAAAGAAATTCAAGGATAACCATCTCACACCAGCGGGCGCAGTGTCAGCAAAACCTGGTCAAGATCGCAAAAGAGGCTTCAGCGAAAAGCTACAGTCTATGGTACAGACAGAAGAGCAGTATCAAAAACCTAATAAGTGTGAAGAAATACTGTCCTAGCTGGGCAAGTACCAGGGGCTGGTGAGGGACTGGACAGACTATGATCTGATGGAGAAGAACATGACAGCAATAGAGCTCTGGAAACAGGAAGTACAAGTGTGGTGAATATGACAACAAAGAGAGGATGGAAAGAAGCAGCTGCAGACCATGCTGGAATACCTCGACACAGTCACCACTGCACAGGAGGTATTTGCAATAAATTGATGAAGCTGATCAGAACAACGTGGGGCTGAAGATTGGATCCAGAAGTGTCAGGAATCTTCCGATGTCAACACTATCTCTATTTCCCGTGAAGGTATACTGCTGGACGTCACTCTCCCCATTTGAACTGAAAGTAACTTGTGTGTTTTATAAATACATATTATTTTAACACTTCACCTGTAATATTTTTATGCTTTTCTTTTTTAAGTGTTTATTTATATGTAGTTACAATAGTTATACTTTCCAGTTGCTTGGGTTTAAAATTTAATCTGATTTTATTTATTTTTTTCTTATTACACATCGACCGTTTCCCACCGAGGCAGTGTGACCTGAAAAGTAGAAACACTTTCATCATCATTCACTGCATCACTGTCTTGCCAGAGGTGCACATACACTACAGTTAAAAAAAATTGCAACATATCAACATCCCTCTTTCAGAGTGCAGGCACTGTACTTCCCACCTCCAGAACTCAGATCCTGCTGACTGGTTTCCCTTTGGGAACCCTTCATGAATGTTAAAATGTTCACCTTCAACAGCACGTAAGTCATAAAAAACCATTTTATCTCCACTTTCTCCTATCTAACATGCTCACTCACTCTGGAAGTCCAACCCTCTTGCACACAAAACCTCCTTTTCCCCCCTCCCCCAAAACCTTCCTGGGCCAATCCCTACTTGCATTCCTTCCACTACAGATTTAACGCTCTCCAAGCCTTTATCATTTCATTACTTCCTTTTAAATGTCCAAACCACCTTAACAACCTACCTCCCCTCACCCCTCTGGATAATACTTTTAATAACCACACACCTCCTAATTTCCAAACTACAAATTCTCTCCATTATATTCACACCACACATTGCCCTCAGACACTACAAGTCCACTGCCTCCATCCTTCTCCTTGTTGCAACATTCACCACCCATGCTTCACACCTGTATAACTATTCTTTCATACATCCCCCTCTTTGCTTACATGAATAGCTTTCCCGGGTCTCTCTATAAACTCCTCAAAAACACGTCAGTTCCATTTTTCCCCTCATCAATTCCATGATTCACCTCGTCTTTCATAGACCCATCTGCTGACAAGTCCACTCACTAATATCTGTATTCACTCGCTTCCTCCATACTTCCTCCAGTCTGATATCAAGTCTTTCATTAACAATTTTTTTTGTCCTCTCGCCCTGCTCTTTCCTATGTTCACTTATAATTTCCTTGTACAAAACCCCACTAATCTTGTTATAGAGAGGAAACAGATATATCACATCTTTTTTTAGTTGTAGCTACAGTGAGAGTAAAAGGTGATGGGGTGCAAGGAGAATGGAAGGAGCAAGTAAGAGATAGATAAACTTTATAAACAAAAAGAGGATGCACTTGGGGGTACGATATAAGAAAACAATTTGGTAAAAAAGATGGCTAGTGAGAGTGTAGGTAATGGACTGAAGAAGTAGGGGGCAGATTAAGAATGTAGTGTTAATTAAAGTGTTCACCAGAATTGTGGAAATAGGACGTTGGGTACAGGAGGAAAGAGGAGTGATTGGTGAAATGATGAGGTTAAGAGTAGTAATAGAGAAAAAGTTAGCGTATGGAGGTCTTTACAAAGTAGAAGTAATAAAAGTAGAAAGGAGCATCTGGAGAGAAAACAGAGGTTTGGATAGTGGTGAAGGAATGTATGAGGAGAGCTAATGGGAGATTGGGTGAGATGCTATCAACAAATTTTGCTGAGAATATAAAAAAGTTCTGGATTGAGATTAATACGTTAAGGAAACTAGGGAATATATGCATTTCACAGTTAATTAAAAGTAGAAGAAGAGGGTTATTAAATGGAGACTTAAAGGTATTAGTAAAATGGAGGGAATATTCTGAGGAGCTGTTAAATGTTTTTAAGAATTAAGCTACTATTTCTTGCGAGTGTTAGGGAGGTACTTGAGACTGTAGGTAGAATAAAAAAGGTAAAGCAGCAGGGATTGCTAGGATCAAGAGGGAAATGTTAAAATTTAGGTGGGGCCATAGTTTGAATGGTTAGTGTTTTTATTTAAAAAATGTATGGAAGAAGGGAAGGTACGTAGGGATTGGTAGAGAGCATTCATAGTTCCTTTGTACAAATGCAAAGAGGACAAAAGAGTGTGTAAGAATTATAGGGAAATAAGCCTGTTGAGTATACCTGGAACAGTGTATGGTAGTTATAATTGACAGAATTAAGGGTAAGACGGAGAGCAGGAGTGCAGATGAATAAGGAGGCTTTAGGATGTGTAGACTAAGTGTATACAGTGGAAGCATATAAGTGAACAGTATTTAGATAAGGTTTAAGAGGTTTTTCTTTGCATTTATGGATTTGGAAGAGGCACATGATAAGGAGGATATGGGAACAATGTGGCAGATGTTGCACATGTATGGAATAGGTGTTAAGTTGCTAAGAGCAAAATAAGAGTTTTTACAAGGTTAGTGAGGCTCCGGTTAGAGTACTGAAGAAAGATGGTGATTCTTTCCAAGTGAAATCACTGTTGTTGTTCAGTATTTTTATGAATGGGGTTGTAAGAGAATGAATGAAACGGGTGGTGGCAAGAGGTGGGGGATTAAAGGATAAAGAATCAAACACAAAGTGGGAGTTGTCACATTTGCTTTTTGCTGATGACACTTGTTTTTGGGGGAGATTCTAAAGGAAACTACAGAGGTTGGTGGACAAATTTGGCAGGGTTTTGTAAAAGAAGGTAGGTTGTAGACAGCGACCGCCCAGGGAGGTACTCCCGTTCTGCCAAGTGAGTGTTTTATATGAGGGTTTAGGATTACTGGTGTTCTCTTTTTCAAAAACATGAAAGATTTCAGGTAGTCTTGCTACTTCTTCTTACACATAGGTCCCACTGCACTGCATGTATACACACCACCTGGGTTTACATCTTTTTTCTTACTAGTTCTTTTTTCATTTCCTCTTATCCCCATGGGGAACTGGAACAGAAGTCTTTCTCCATGAGCCATGCATGTTGAAAGAGGCGGCTACAGTGCCGGAACAAGGGGTAGTAACCCTTTCTCCTCTATACATTACTAAAGTTAATTATTGGAATATATGGAGTACAGTGGCCCCCACACTCTTATATGGGTGTGAAGTATGGGTAGTGTATGTTGCAACAAGGAAAAGACTGGAGGCAGGGGAAAGTGTCATGTCTGAAGGTGACTGTGGTGTGAATATTATGCGGAGAATCCGTAGCTTCATGTGAGGGAGGTGTGGGATTACTGAAGGTGTTATCCAGAGAGCTGAGGAGGGTTGTTGAGGTAGTTTGGACATTTAAGAGGGGTGGAGCAAAATAAGAATGTCATGGAGGGCATTTACATCAGTATCTGAAGGAAGCTGGGGTTGGGCTAAATCCTGGGAAAAGGGGTTGTTGGGAAGGGTACTCCCAGGCTATATGTTTTGAGTCCTGGAGATGGGTGGGTTAGTCCAGTGCCTGCACTCTGAAGGATGGGTGTTGATATGATGACAGTTTTTTACCTTTAGTGTAGGCATGCCTCGGGCAAGACAATGATCGAGTGATGAAGTGTTAAAAGGTAATTGTTCTACCTCGAATGTTAGATTGTCTTTTATGCCAAAATGCACAGATCAGTTTTCTTTGTTCATTATCCAGCATTAATGTTTCCCCTGGCAGGTTTAAAAACAATCTGCTCTGTCGCGTGCCCTCCAGCCCTTGCTGCCCTCTCACAAAGGATATGCTGATTCCAGCATTATTTCCTTCCTTGTAAACACTGCAATAATAGTTAACACAAGATGCTTGATTTCTTGTTGTCTGGGCATAGACTAAAGTTTATGTTAGCCTCAGTGTGTAAATAAAATGGGTGCAGGGTTTTCCAAAATTTCCTGCTACAGTAGGAGTTTTAATTTTCTCTCATTAACCCAAAAAAGGTTATTACAACACTGGTCTCTTGCAAGCAGCAGCGTGTTACTAGAAAGCCCTGGTACAAACGTGCTACAAATTAACTGTTGATAGTGCAGAGAGGCTATCAGCTCTCTGGAGGGCTGAGTCACTCAGGGGGCTGAAAGAGGCTGAAAGGGCTGAAAACCCCCCTTCCCTGGAGAAAATTTTTACACAATAAAGGTAAGTTGTGCAACCACTTTGGTGCATTTTAAGATATGTGTGTATGTGTAATGTCTTTATGAAAATTATCATTGAAAGGGGGTATATCCACTTACCCATCAGTTTCACACATGTATAACAAATATGAAAGTGCATGACTCTGAGATGGCAAGGGATTACTATACGCAATTTTTTTTTCGATTGCAGGGCATAGGGTAGTAAGGGACGATAGCAAGGCAATTGATATACATGGAATGTTACTTGGAGATACTGGGCAGCTCGGCTTCTTCAAAGGTGGTGTCCTGCCATAGTAGGTTTGGGGATGTTGCATTGGTAGATGTAATATTGGATAAGTTTATAAGAAGTCTCCATAAAAACAGGGTGGGTGTTATTCTTATTGGACATAAAAGGGTTCTGGTGTTACCCATTCATCTACATCTTAGGGGAATCATTCAGGTTCATTGGTTTCGGGAAGTTATCCTTGTGGATGAATCGTCGCACTCTCTGTTGAAGGGTCATTCTTTGGGTTCTGTGGGGAGGTGTGCTGATGTTTATAGTCGGTGGTATTTCCAAATTGGGGAGGATTCTATCTGGTATTAGAGTTTTTCATTGTGTATAGTTGCCTTTCTTTAGCTTATAAACGCTTACATTTATTGCATCAATTTTTGGCGGTGTGTGAATTGACTATCCTAATTCCGTCTCTCCTCCTGGTGCCTGTGATAAAGTGGGAGCTCTTGATTCGGGGACTCGTTGTAACTGTAGCATGTTGGTGTTTGTTGTTAATGACATGGGGAACATGTATATTCTAACATAGGTCTTATCATCATCTTGTTTAAAGTGTTTTTTTTTATGGGGGAAAGGGGCTTGATTAAACCATACAGACTGCTGGATGGGCTTTGGCTACATTTACCTTTTTAGTGATGTGAGGTGTGGAGTAGTCTGTTTATCTCATATCCAGGATCGTGTTGGGGTTTTAATGGCTATAAGTGTCTCTCTGATGGGATATCCCCTTTGTCTTTTGGTTGCTGCAAAACATCCGATGGTATTGATAAGGACTATGCCTGGGTTTGGTCGTGATTCTCTGTTTCTTCCCAGTTTGCTGTTCTTCGTAGTTCCGTATTCTTTTTTTTCTATTGCTCTCTCATACTTATATTTTCCTGTTATGGGGTGGTTGATAATACATGAATAACATAATCGGGAAAATTGCGTGATAATAGTACCAATGAACTCGGGTGGAGAGAGATCATTTACAGAAATGAAAGGCTCTTCCGACTTGCCATCAAAGGTAGGGATGGTTTTTCGTTTTGACAAGAAGTTGTATATAAAACTGAGAAAGGTCCAGTTGGATCAGGTAGGTAAACCCAGTTTAAATAAGAGTCCATCATGCCACAATCTCCCAAAAAGTTTTTGTGTCATCCCTGGTGGTAATTAGGGTAAGTTTGTCCTGTTTCCTCAGGCTTTTAAACAGCATTGAAATAGTTATAGCATGTTGGGTTTCTCTAGAGTCCTAATCCGAAGTGCTTTTCTGTTCTCTGGTTTATGTTGTCTTTACTGAGTTTGGCAATGAATATCATCCTTGAAAAACTTAAGAGCAGTTGGAAAGTGTTCTGAGGTCAAGATTATAAAAAAGATACCCCACAAGAAACATTTTGCAATTTTTAAGTAAGTACATTACTTGTTTCACTGTCATGCCTGAGAGGCCAGGCTTTATTACACATTTTCCCGATAATTTGACTCATCTCCCTGAGTGTTATTGTTCTTGTAAAGGGGGTGGTCATCTTAAAGGGTTGATGTATTAGTGAAGGTAGCGAGGGGGAGGCCATCTCGGTTGTCGTCTCCCATTCATTGACCCACTGTTTAATGGTTATTATTAAACCTTCTACTGTCATTGGTGAGAAAATTTTTTCTCCCACGCATCACCCATCAGACTGGCTTGGTCTTGTGGGTCATCAAGTTTTATATCAAATTCTTTTTCATCATTATCAGTGAAGGAATCAATAGATAACTGGGGGTATGTGCTGTTCCCTAAAAGCTGGCGGATCTTGCTTCAGATCTTTTCAGGATGGACGTTTGTTTGATTTGTTTGAAAAACAAGTACTTCCATAATGCACCTTTTGTGTTGAGTGATCATGACAGTTAAGTCCCTTTGTAATGCTGCGTACAGCCTTTGTGAGCTGACTTGTTTAAGGTGCCTTCTACATTCTGTTGTGTTTCATGCAATCCTAATTTTCTGGTTGGTTAGTATTGTTGAAATCTTTTGGGCGAATTTGATTGGCAAGTTGCATAAGGGGCCTCTATTTATGCTCTCGTGAAGGGAGCAATTACCTCGTCAGTTGCAGTTGAAGGCATGTTCTGAAGCGATACAGTATTATCATTACATAGGTATTCCTGAAGGAGTCAAATCCTATAGTTTTAAGGTTTGATTTCGGAGGTGGGTATTCTAACGGCGATGCTTGTAGTGTTTTTATAACAGGGATGTGGTCTGACCTACGTTTCCACTGGGGGAGACTCTGCAATGGTATAGGTCACAAACCGTGCTGGTCAAGACTATACCAGTGTCCCCGGACGAGGTCCTACATATGACAAAGAATGATCCTAGATTTCTTGCTGTATTATATTAAATAATTGTTTCCCCAGCGGATTTCCTGTTCTCAGTCGAAGAGTGCAGGATGATGGGTATTAAAATTTTCCTGCCAGAATTGTATGAATATTTCTACTTAGGATAAACAAAAAAAAGGGACAATACCGTGACTGGAACGATACAAAATAACCCGCACATAAAAGAGAGAAGCTTACGACGAGTTTCGGTCCCACTTGGGAAACCCTTTACAAGTCACACAGTGTGACTTTGTAAATGGTCCAAGTCGGACCGAAACGTCGTCGTAAGCTTCTCTCTTTTATGTTTCGGGTTATTTGTGTATCTACTTAGGGTCGTTGTAATTGAATGGACTCTATATATGGTTTTTCTAGGAAGAAAATATCCAGTTCCTGCAATTTTAAATGACTATATGGGTCATCAGTTCTATTGCTATAATGTTGTCTTCATTATTTTGTATGTATAGCGGCCACACCACTATAGGATCCTCTCGATTTCTCGAAGTAGAGTAACCCACTATTTTAGTGTCGGTCGCTCTCATAGATATTTCGTTCAGAAGGATAATGTCAGGGTTGGGATTATGTAGTTCGATTCATGGAGGTAGCGGTTATTAAAGAAATGTTGACTATTAAAATTGTAAAATTGTAATCCCCACTATTTAGTGGAGTTGTATTTTTGTTGCGTACAGAGTTGTTGTTGTCTGAGATTATAGCTGCGAGCTGCGAGTTGAGTGCAAGCTCTCCCTGCTCGACTCATCAAAGGGAGGATTGTAGTTCTGCATGGTTTGCTGTGTACTAGTATTTCCTCTTCTTCACTGCTGCTGGTGATATTAAATGACGCGTTAGAGTCTTTATCTGACAACTGAGGCATGTTATTCCTTGTGTCTGATGGTATATCGCACCTTTTTTATAGGAGACAGTGGAGGTGCAATGGGGAAGTGTGGAAGTCCCTGTCGAGTAACCTCCCGTGGTATTTTTTGTTTGCAATCGTGTCGTTACGATTTCGTGAACAGTGTACCTCTATAAAATCTACCTCTGAGGCCCAGGAGACATAAGGATTGACGATGGTCCTTTTGTTTGGTGTATATTAGGATTAGGATTAGGAAGGGGCGCTGCAGGAGGGGCGAAATCCAAACATTGGAACTGGTAGAGGTGGCAGGAGGAGTCCTACCAGATCCAGGTAGATTAGGGAACGAAGTGTGGGACATTTTGGAGGTGCTTGGGGAGTGGTTCTCTTAGTAGTTGACTGTTTCTTAGCATCCAGAATTTTTCGAATTGTAGATTTCTAGCAGGGCAGCTAGGATGTTTCCCCTGAAAAGGTTTCACTTGTGTTTGGTTCTATTAGGGCAAACCCTAAAAACATGCTCACCAGAGAATTTTCTGCAAATTTTTGTTTGGCTACTGGATTTATTTGTGTTATGGCCCAAAATCATAATATTTAAAACCTGTGTGACACTGACAAACCTTTCAATGGAGATTTTGTGTGGTTGTACATCTGGGGCCAAAGCATTTCATTCCATTTGACATGGAATTTGGCTTCTTCCGGTGTCTCTAGGATTGATTTAATGTTTGGTGTATGTGGAAGGGTTAGGAAATCTTTACGTCTTGAGAACTTAAATTCGAATTCTCCTGATTAATTTTTCAATCGTTTCTCTGGAAAGCAGGTTCTCATGAAACTGTTTATTCTTGCCACAAAGACAGTTGTGCTTTAAAGCTGTCAGGGGGAAAAGGGGATACCCAGATTATGTAATTATCAAGAAAAATCATTCTTGAGCAATTGGAGTAGCTCCTCTTCAGAGGAGAGAAGAAGTATTGTACCAGAGTGAGGGTGAAAAAAACATCCACTGGTGCAACAGTGGAATTTTGTACAAATCATTCAAGTATTTCCTTTCTTAGACTTCTGATTGTCGTGACACGTATTTTTACTCGTTAATTTCGTCTGATGCCCAGGAAGGTACATCCAAAACTAAAGTTTACTTTAAAAAGAAAAACTTTCCTTTGTGTCAGCCCCAAACATCCCAAGTCACCCTACTTATGAAGGTCGGTCCTTAAAATAGCTTACCTTCGAGAAGTGAGGGAGACATGGCCCCCGGCAAAGATCGGTCGGATTTAAAAGATCTCACAGGTTACCGGATGGTCAAGATGCCATTTTTATGAATCGCCAAAGCGATGTTGCTGAAAAAGAAAAAGACAGGAAAGGCAGAAAGGGGGCAGTGTAAGTAGTGTGTTTGTGTGTGGGCCAGTGTAAATGTTGGGTGAGGTGAGGATGGGGGGTAGTTATGAGATGAAGGGTGGAGAGGGGGAACAAACAATCTTGAAGGAAATGGGCTCGAAAAGACAGCAAATTTTTCCTCTCCCAAAATCTGATCAATGTACCACTCAGGATAACCCAAAAACAAATATAACTTGGGTCTCAGTGCTCAGATAGAATCGCCGACGTCCTCTCTGTATGCCGTCATCTTGAAGACCCCAATCACCTGAAGCTGCCATCTCTCCCTACCTCCCAACTTCCTGCCGCCCCCCAACACCAATCACCCTCAAGCATACCCAAGACTCAAGTTTCAGGGACGTCCAGCTTGTGATCTGCCTTTTATTCGCCTGCATACACATGCTTCCCATGCTTGCGGCCGGGTCTAAACCCCGGTTCTTTATCTTTGGCTGAAGACATTCCTCTCCACAGTATTCTTCGTCTGTCCACACTTCTCTGCTCACCCCCTTTTGGGTCTTACCTGTGAGTCCCTTCTATTCTGTTCTGGCTCAGCTCAGTTGAACTGGCTATCCCCTTTACACTTTAAGAGGAGTCCAAAGACAGGTTATTTTTTCTAAATGTCCTCATTCACAATGTAGATAACACTGTAAGGTTTCAAATTTACAGGAAACCTACAAACAAAAATGATCTGACACAGTCAGGATACTAAAACCAAAAGAAGCATCATCATCATTAGATTTTTCCCAACAGCATACCGAATTAGCAGTCCAGAGTTTCCTGACATGCATAAACAAAACCTTTACTGATCGACATTTCACTTCCTTTTCATCAAAGCCTGCAAAAAGAGCCCACCGGATCATCAATTATCCACACACTAACACCACTCTTAACAAAGTTTTTGTTCCTTCCCTACAGCAGCCAGGTGCACTGGCTAGAAACTGATATCACAACCAGTACTTTACAAAAGATCTGACTAGGATGAAATTGAAGAATATTGAACCAAACAATGCAGGGGTTTATACTATCCCCTGTGAGGTTGTGGCAATAGATGTAGGCAAAACAGCAAGAAACCTCGAAACATGTCTCAATGAACGCAAATTTAAAGCATTGGGAACGATAACTGGAACAATGTCTGCATACAACACCAGAATTTCCCAACCACCTGATGAAATTCAACAACGCCGCCTGGTAATTAAAGAACCCAATTTCCATAGAAGTAAATGCCTCGTATAATCATTAATCACTCTTTCTAACACAAACAGAATAAAAAGGGAGCTTAATCATCTCTGAAAATTAGCAAGAATTCTCCTCAAATCGATAAACCACGCCATTACATAGCTACCTACTACTACTACTACTACCACCATAAGTACTATTACTACCTACAATGATTATGTTATGGTTTCGCCCCTCATCTGTACCTTATATACACTCTGTGTCCCTGTATTGTTTGTAATGGTTTGACAAAGTCTCTGGAGAGTGATACGTTGCCATAATAAACGGTCGCATTAGTTGCACTTTTGACCTTTTAACCTAACATTGTCGTTAATTTACCCAAAATTTTAGGATCTACATTGTTGCTGGCATCCACCATTAATATTTATGTTGATAATTTAAAAGGTGCAGGAGACTATCAAAAAAAGTTTTCAACATGACCACTTAGACAGGTGCCACAGCTGTCTCCCGTCCTGGAACATTCTAGCTCCACCATCATGGAGATAGGAGAATTACTGGGAATACCTCCAAGAAATTACTGTAAGTTGAAAGCCCTTTTGAGTTTCTTTTTCATGTAATACAGTATTACTATTAAAATTGTTAACATTATCATGATAAAATTCATTTGTTAAGAAGATTACTTACACTTTTATACCCTAAAGTATGATAACAAACTTGCATTTAAATGTTCATAATGATTATTATTAGAGTAACTGACAGGTTACTCTAATATTCCTTTCAGTTATAAGACTCATAAAAATATGATGTGTCAACTGAACGTCCATTCTAATTCTGAAATAATAAAATAAACTGAATAAATTATCCACCATACTATTAAATCTAGCTAACTCACAAACTCTTAAACTCGAGTTAGTGTTTTTCTCAATGATAACTGTACCGAATCTCCTGCCTATCCCCAGCTAAATCTATAAAGATTACCTCAACAACAAAGTCACTGGCCAAACAGGAAAAAAAAGTACCATCACTGATATACAGTGGTCCCGCGAGTTACAAAGGGGTGGAGTTTAGGGTCAGATTTTGACCTTAGGGGACTGGGGCACTATAGGTCTGGGGGGCCCTCAACATGGAGATTTAATTGAATTAAAAATAAGAAATGAACTAAAATGAATGATAAACAGCAGTTTTCGAAAAAAAGAGGTTTCGAAGAATGCGTCTGACTTTATTTTTCTCAATTTTATTGAATTTTTTAAAAAAATTGTAAAAATTAATCCTGTTAGGAGAGGTCCCGCTTATAACGGCCAAGAAAGGGTTCTTCAAACCCGTTTTTTACTTTTCAATTAATTTACCTTGGATCGCAAAGAAAACTTCAAACATTAATTCTCTTATGGGCGTACACCTCCAGGAGCTTTAGTAAAATCATGCAACCCCTGCCCCCTTGTTTATGCTCCAGAATCTCCACAACCACGGGGCTCTCCACACAAAAATTTAAGGGTGAGGGACTTATTACCTCACTTCTGTATATAGTTCTACTGTCTTCAAATTATGTCCTAGAATTTGTATTGATAAAGCCAGTGAATGGTGAAACGTCTACAATAAAGATACCAAGATGTTGCACATGTGTCTAAAATCAAAACCCCCCATAATTATAATATCTAGCCTATGTTTATTTATATCTATGGCGCGAAGTTCTAGGAAAAAAGATCAAAGCTCAGACGCACTAGCTACCTGACACACACCCGACAACAGATACACATGCACACACAAACCACACATGTGTGTGCACTTGGTCACCTCTAACCTCATGGTCTGGTCATTTTCTTCTAAACTGACGATAAACAGAAATAGTTAAGTCAAGTTATTCAAAGGGAGAGGGGGTGGGGGGGGGCACCCTTTCTTTCTATTTTCTGATGCCTCCCACACTATTTATTTCTTTTATTAATTAAACTAATTTTTTATTACTACATTTTGTTATAAAGGAAGTTCTTTGTCTGGGTGCCCCTCTGGCAGGGAGGCCAGGGGCAGTTCCCCCCTTTTCCCTCTTATAAATCCGGCCCTGCCAGAGTTATGATTTACTGTCATACAGGATTTTTTTTTTTGAGATATGATGTGTGTGTGTTGGTATGACTGTTGCGGGTCGTATCCTGGCAAACAAGATTAACGTTGGTATGACTGTTGCGGGTCGTATCCTGGGAAACAAGATTAACAAAATTTATTGCTATAAAGTGAAGTACAATACATTATGTAATTAGAGCAACTGACATAAACTACTTTTCAGAAAGCTTCTTATTATGCAAGGCATTTCGGGCAGCCATGAAACTAAGTTATGATTACTAGTATATGAGAATAAAAATACATAGTTTATATTATATTGGAGGTATTAAATAATTGAATAAACAAAAAATCTAATTAGTGATACATTAAGGATGAAGCTAAATGCAAGAGGTGAGGGAATGATGGAACATAAAAAAAGGATGCGTATATACAGAGGTATGCCAGTGATGTCAGATAGGTCTATAATACTTGTTAAAATGTACTTTTAGAAAAAGATTATTATTATATTATTATAATTTTTATTATTATTACTATTATTATTATTATTGTTATTATTATGATAAACTAAAGGAGGAGGCAGTTTGAAAAAGATATAAACAACTATTGGAAGGAAGATGGGCTAGTGAGAGCACAGGGAATGAGGCTGAAGAGTTATGGATAGATATAAAATGTCGTGTTAGGTTTTCAGAAGTTTGTGGTTACAGGAAAGTGGAGGGGGGAGGGATGAAGATTTATTGTGGAATGAGAGGTTAAGAGAGTAGTAAGAGAGAGAAAAAGTTAGCAAATGAGAGGTTTTACAAAGTAAAATTGATGCAAGGGAAAAGAGAGGGTAACGGAGACAAAAAGAGGTTAAGAGAGTGGTGAAGGAATGTAAAAAAATAGCGAATGAGAGTCGTTTAGATGCTATCAAAAAATTGTCTTGAGAATATGAAAAGTTATGGGGGTGTGATTAAAAAAGTTGAGAAAGCCTAGGGAAAAGAATGGATTTGACAGTTAAGAATAGGAGACGATAGTATTAGATAAGGGAGTTGAGGTAGGGAGGTATGACATCTTGACGGAGCCAGCTATGAGTGACGGGGGGTTTCATTAGGCAGTGGGTAGAATGAAAGGGGGTAAAGCAGCTGGGATTAATGGGATAAAAACAGTAATGTTAAAAACAGTGGGAGACATAGTCTTGGGGTGGATGGTGTATTTATTTAATAAATGTATGAAAGAGGGTAAGGTACGAAGGGATTGGAAAGCATGTATAATTACTTTATATAAAGGCAAAAAAGAATGTAAAAATTATAGGGAATAAGCTTGTAGATTACTCAGGGAATAAGCTTGTTCCGTATTTCCTTATAAAGTGTTGGTAGGTTTTAACGAAAGGGAAATTTAAGACTTAGATGGGAAGCAGGATCACAAATGGAACAAGGGAGTTTGGAAGGGTTGGGGGTGTGTAGACCAAGTATTTGAAGTGAAACATATAGGTCAAAAGAATGTAGATAAAGGTAAAAAGGCTTCTGTGGCATTTATGGATTTAGAAAACTCGCATGATAGGGTGGATGGGGGATGGGTAATGTTGCAGATGTTGTAAATGTATGGAATAAGAGGCAGCAAACTGAAAACGTTTAAGAGAGTTTTTCAAGGATAGTGAGGCTCAGGTTAGAGAATGTAGGAGAGAGGAAGATTATTTCCCCAAAAAGCAGGCCATAGACAGGGATTTTGTTATGTCACCATGGTTGTTCAATATATTTTAGATGGGGTTGTAAGAGAAGTGAATGCCCATGTGTTGGCAAGAGGCGTTGGATTAAAAGATAAAGAATCTAAAACAAAGTGGAAGTTGTCACAGTTTCTCTTTGTTGATGACACTGTGCTTTTGGGAGTTTCTGAAGAAGAGCTGCGGAGGTTGGTGGACGAGTATAGTAGAGTATGCAAAAGACGGAAATTAAAAGTAAACATAGGAAAGACTAAGGTGATGAGGATAACAAAAACTTTACGTAATGAAAAACTGAATTTCAGATTGGAGGGAAAGAGTATGGAGGAAGTGAATGTATTCAGATATTTGGAAGTGTACGTGTCAGCAGCAGATGGTTGGGTGAGTCATAGAATTGATGAGGGAAAAAAAGTGAGTGGTGCACAGAGGAGTCTGTGGAGAGAAAGAATATTATCCTTGGAAGCAAAGAGGGAAATGTATGAGAGTCGACGATAGCAGCTGCCTTTACAATGCGTTCATTGGTGTTCCTGTTCACTATGTACCAACTCGTTTCTGTGGATGCTTGACAGCAACCACACGTCCCATTTGTCATGTCACGTCAGTGCCATGATGTCATTGCCGAAATGCTCTGCATACAAAAGGGTTTTTGGCACGTAAGCCGAACTATTATATTCCTTTGTACAACCATGTATCATTATTGTTATTCTTTAAATGGTTGCACTGCACCTTCAGCAATGCCTCCAGTTTTCTGTTTCTTATCACTGTTCCACATATATCGGAATTCCTCACATGGAGGAAATCAGCGAACATAGAGCTTGTATATCAGTTGTCTGTGTACAGTGCATGACCCTTTGCCAAGGTATGGTCCCATCATCTTGTGAACAATATAACATATATATATATATATATATATATTATATATATATATATTATATATATATATATATATATATATATATATATATATATATATATGCACACTTACTGGGGTTCCTTACGCTTAATCTCGTCCCTCAGCCGCGTAGGGAGACTCTCACACAAATTCATGAAGGTTTGGGGAGATATAACATTCCATGCCTCATGTAGAGCAGCCTCATGCCATGGGATGGAACTTATATCCTTGTCAAGAAAACTTAGTTTTACTATTGACCAGAGGTTCTCAGTAGAGTTCAGTACAATTCAGGGCCAGGAGGCTTACCAAATAATATGGTACACATTAGTATTACATCCATAATGACCATAATGATTATTTTGCCAATTCATTGGAAAGTAGGCTAATTTTTTTTGCTTTGCCCTCAGTGTGGTTAGAGTCTGAGTTAAATGAGGTTGTTCCTTACTATATGTGTTTCTGTGGCTTCTTGTGAAAGGAGTTTCTCGAAGGTGAAGCTGATTAAAAACTATTTATGGTCCACAGTGAGTCAATCTAGAATCTCTGACTTAGCAATGTTATCCATAGAGAATGGGTCAGTTGACAGCATTGATTTTGATGATGTGATAGATGATTTTGTAGGATTGACGGCAAGGAAATGTAAGATCTGATTCATTGAGATGTTACCTGTACTCAAGGTCAAATCGGAACTAGTGTTTCTCTGATATCGCAATGTATTTCTTTATTTTTTTTTTTTTTTTTTTGGGGGGGGGCATTGTTGAAGATGAATAAATGTCTGTTGTCTGTGCTCAAAATGGCTGTGGGGGCGTGGGGCAAATTTCCTAACTCGCTTATTTACCGTCCGATTTTGTTCAGTTTTGGTACACAAGACAAAGTGTTCTCACTCTTTCTTGAAAATATTTATCAAAAATATACCTCAAACAACAACTGAGAAAAGACTGATTTACTGAAATTGCCCTTGGGGCAATACTTCATTCTTATATGGGACTACGTAAGGTGGTTTTGACACTTGGTGCCGAGAGTACAATGCTAATACTTATTTTGACCAATAGATTTCCTCTAAATACCTTACCGTTATTTCACAAAAAAATAAAGTTTGTTAGTTCTGGAATATTGCAAAAAAATCTGCCCTTTACTCCCACATAACTCCCAAAGTATTTGGAATATTTTCAAAAACTCAACGGTCAAAATAAGAGAAATCATTATTCTACAAAATGTCTGTGAATATTATTCCATTTAATTAAGTAATAAAGGAATTATTTGTTGCCCTAGGTGAATAAGTTACTTCCGAGATATCGGCCGGGAATGCCGGCCGGCCCCCCGTCTCAAAAAAAAAAATTTTTTTTCGCGAAAATCGCGTTTGTTTGGGTGTATTTCTTAGTAAACTGATGTTCTAGTGCAGTTATCCTCTTCAAAACACCGTTTTCTCTTACTCGGAGACTAAAGAATGGGACATGGAGAGGAGTAGCTCAATATTTATCGAAATATTCCCGATAATCTTTCGTCATATTATGGCCTATTTTATTCAGCCTAGAGTATATAACATGTTTGTATGTTATTTAGAGTGTTTATTATATCATATTAGATCAATTCTGATAGACAAATAAGCCGTAAAGTTGATATATAAGCTGATATAAGCGTAATAATGGGTGATTCCTGGCTGGCACCTGGAGCGGTGGAACACTGCCGAGCGTTCCCATCTGGTTCCCGGCAGTCACTAAGTCTCGGGATAAGTCCCGCCTACTATTTTATGATGCCAAATAGTCAGTTATTATATTAGAAAGAATAATGCAAGAAAAGGCGATAAAAAACAAGAAAATAACTCCAAAAAATATATAGGCCGTGAGCAGACTCGGTACCAACATCGCCGTCACCATACCTGATATAAATGACTATAATTTCTTGTAGAAACGTCGTAGAACATTCATTCTGGTACCATTGTGTTGCCAAAGAGTTGAGCTTTTTTTCAGTATATATAACTCAATATCCATATTTTTTCGATTTTTCGGTGAGCGCGCGCGGCAAATTGCCCTACAGCAATTATTTCATTATTTATTTCATTATTAATAAAGTTGAGAAATATTCTTCTCTTTAGTTTATGGCCCTTAAACGTTCTCATTGCTAAACTTGAGTCACTGGTCATGCAGTAGCGACGTAACTGGAGTTTGCTTCCCCCATCCCCCCGCCCCGGAATTTCATGGGGGTGACACCAAAGATGCTGCCTCGGGTGACACCAACCCTAGCAACGCCTCTGCTAGCAATAAAGGGTATACATATTTTTTTTTATATAATCAACTCCAAACCCCCTATTTTACTTGTCCCACATTTTTTTTACTATAAAGTAATTACAGTAGGTACCTGCTTTACGGAGTTTTGCTTTAAAATATTCTGCTAATACTTACAATTCAAATTATGACAAAAACTCGCTATATAGCTTCCCCCACCTGACTTGCTTACACGGTCACCACGCCCCACCTGCTTTGTTTACATTCTCCGTGAGCTCCGCGTGTCTCCATTATGCCTAGAAATTTTCCAAAATTTCAAGTCTTTTAAAGTTATTTCATATTTTATATATACTCTGATAATTATACATATGTGTACCTATACCTAAGTAAACTTACATACTGTGCTGGCGTGCAGGTACACATTAATTAAAATCAGTAAGAGTGTCTTAACACTAGGATGCCATACTAATAATTATAATAATAATAATTCTCAATAATAATCACTCTGAGGCACGTTAAGTAAGTGTATTCAGGTATACACAAATACAGTTACATAGATTATCATACATAGCAGCATATGTATAAAGTACCTGGGATAACCCAAAAAAGTCAGACAGAGTGACTTATTTCCATTGGGGTCCTTTTACCTTATTATTATAATATAAAGGTGATAATATCTTAATATTTTTCTATAAAGGAGATAACATCTTATGATCATACTATTAAGACTATCTACTACACGAGGGTCATTAAGACTATCTACTACACGATGGTCATTAAGACTATCTACTACACGAGGGTCATTAAGACTATCTACTACACGAGGGTCATTAAGACTATCTACTACACGAGGGTCATTAAGACTATCTACTACACGAGGGTCATTAAGACTATCTACTACACGAGGGTCATTAAGACTATCTACTACACGAGGTCATTAAGACTATCTACTACACGATGGTCATTAAGACTATCTACTACACGAGGGTCATTAAGACTATCTACTACACGATGGTCATTAAGACTATCTACTACACGAGGGTCATTAAGACTATCTACTACAAGATGGTCATTAAGACTATCTACTACACGAGGGTCATTAAGACTATCTACTACACGAGGGTCATTAAGACTATCTACTACACGAGGGTCATTAAGACTATCTACTACACGAGGGTCATTAAGACTATCTACTACACGAGGGTCATTAAGACTACTACACGAGGGTCATTAAGACTATCTACTACACGAGGTCATTAAGACTATCTACTACACGATGGTCATTAAGACTATCTACTACACGGGGTCATTAAGACTACTACACGAGGGTCATTAAGACTATCTACTACACGATGGTCATTAAGACTATCTACTACACGAGGGTCATTAAGACTATCTACTACACGATGGTCATTAAGACTATCTACTACACGAGGGTCATTAAGACTATCTACTACACGATGGTCATTAAGACTATCTACTACACGAGGGTCATTAAGACTATCTACTACACGAGGGTCATTAAGATATCTACTACCGGGGGTCTTTAAGACTATCTACTACACGAGGGTTTTAAGTATCTACTACCGAGGGTCTTTAAAGACTACTATACACGGGGGTCATTAAGACTTCTCTACACGGGGTCTTAAGATATCTCTACCGGGGGTCTTTAAAAGACTACAATAGGGGGGGGCTTTACTAGGAATAAATTTTAATTTTACAGTGTGTTAGTAAAAAAAATAAAAAAAATTTTTCTCCCCCCTCTGTGCTACATTATCAGCAACTTTTGGCTCTGCCCTTGGGGAACGGTTCATGTTTTTGACTGGCTTTGACAGTGGGGGGTTGGTCTGTTCCTTTCCTTTATTCTGTAAAATAAAAGGTGTTTGAACCCTGGCCCTGACTGTGGGGAAATAAAAAGTTGTGTCTCTCCCCCTAGTACTATATTGTTTTGGGTTTCCCCAAAACCTTGAAAAAATTTGGGCAGCAAAATATTCTGGACACTGGGAGCAAATTTTTAAACCGTTAGCTTAGTTGGTTTACTCTGTCTTCAAATTAAAACTATCCAACGCTGAATTCATCCTGGCCTACATGCTCTATGGGCCCAGGTCCCGGATGAAAACTTACTATTTTGTTTGGGTATTTAAGTCTATCTTTTAGTTTTTTTGTCAAGGGGATCCATGAAGAGCAAGCGTAATCTTATGACATAAGGGGCCCCCAAGTCTCTAGGTAGTACTTTCTTTTCTATAGAAACAATTCAGCTGGGGGATTCGCTTTTTTTACTACACTGTTCCCTATCAATTTTCTGACATTCTTTGGGTCAAAGGGGATTCCCCCGGTTTTTACTGAGGAAAAAAGAAATGAGGGCTCCCCATTACACTGGAATTAAAAATTATTTACCCCTCTCAGTTTATGTTTCGTCCAAAGAGAATGGCTTCGTTTTCCCAGGTGTAATGTAGTTTGTTTTTTCTACCAACCCATTTGCTCAGGACCCCAGCTCTAGGGGAAAATTATAGCTATATGGGGGGTCTTTCCCTGACAAACAGGCCTGTCATCTGCTACGTAGGATTTGCACTTACAGACGGGGCATGTCGTTAAAAATAATAGGAATAAAAAGGGACCAAGAATATCCCTTGGGGAACCCCACATGCTATCGGCGGGGGTTTGTTTCCCGTTTTGTTGTTTTGACATTTTATTTCCTTTGTTAAGGTAGGATTTAAACCTTTTAAGAACTATCCGATGTTTAAGTTTCTTAATAATATATTGGGGTTGAAGTTCAAAGGGCCTTTTGCGGTCAAAGGTTTCCCAAACCCTGGGAGGTTCCCCCATGGACATTTCAGTTCTCAGGTAACCATAAATTAATTAGGGGGGTGCGGTTGACTAAGATCTTCAAAGCCTTTTTGATAGCTTTGGGAAGTGTTTTTCTTAAGGGTACTTAATACTTGACAGTACACCGCCCTCTATAGAATTTTTGGATATTACATGAGTATTAATAGGCCTATGTTTTTACAACATCCATTTTTTTCTTGAAAATAGAAGTAACTCTGGTCCCTTTAACCCCCCCAGTATGGTATTATGGTGATGGGACAAATTTATTATGTGGGAAAAGGGATTGACAATTCGAAGCAACATTACGTTAATATACACATTTTCATTAACCATCTAGAAATTTTTTCAATATTAATAAAAAACAGGGAAATACATACGAACATGATAAATACACCCCACAGTACAATAAATTAACAAATATGTGATGTTTTTCCAGTCTTGTTCTCGGATTGTCAGAAAGAATAACGTTTTCTATAGGTCGACACCAAAGAAAATGTGACCAGGCCTCATGGTGGATCAGAGCCTGATCAACCAGGCTGTTACTGTTGGCCACACGCAACCCGACATAGATCCACCTACCACCTTTTCTTTATCACACATTTTGTGAACAATTACACTATGGTCACACTTGTCAAAGGCTTTTGCAAAGTCTGTGTATACTACATATAAAGTTTGTTTGTTTTCTAGAGCATCCAGTACTTTGTGACAGTGGTCCAGTAGTTGGGACAGAGAGGAGCGACCTGCTCTAAACCCATGTTGCCTGGGTTGAGTAACTGATGAGGATCTAGATGGGTGGTGATCTTGCTTCTTAGAACCCTTTCAAAGATTTTAATGATATGGGATGTTAGCGCTATCAGTCTGAATTTCTGTCTCTCATAAAAAAATCATTTAGATCTTCGACTCTCAGTCTGGTCAGCGGCTCGCTAAAAACCGAGTCATACTGGGACTTGAGTAGTTCACTCATTTCCTTGCTGTCATCTGTGTAGGACTGATCTCGTTTAAGTAGGGGCCCAATACTGGATGTTGTTCTCGACTTTGATTTGGCATAAGAAAAGAAATACTTTAGGTTTCTTTTTTGACTCCTATAATATTCCTTTAGCTTTAGTTCGATGTTTTTCATCTCCTTTTCCTTAAAGGAATATGCCTTGAGCATACCTCGAGTGCCATAGAGTTAATTTATTCTAGACATAGGTTTGGATCCGTGTTGCTTAGGCTATCTTTCCAGTTTATATCATTTAGTATCTGGTTGACTTGGTCCCACGTTATGTTTTTGTTATTGAAGTTCAATTTGGTGAAGGCTCCCTCGTGACTGATCACATTTTATCGGTCTGGGGCCCCACGCATACATGTCTGAGCCTCTATTATGTTGTGATCTGAGAATATTGTGTTTGATAAGGTAATATTTCGTATCAGATCATCGTTGTTAGTGAAGATGAGGTCCAGTGTATTCTCCAGTCTTGTAGGCTCTATTATTTGCTGGTTTAAAGTGAATTTGGTGCAGAGATTTAAAAGATAGTGTGTATGCGAGTTTTTATCTGAGCTGCCTCTAGGTGTTATCTCTGCTACAGCATTATTTGCTACATTCCTCCATTTTTAAGGTGCCTTAGGTTGAAATTCCCCAGGACTAAGATGTTGGGGCCAGGAGGTGCAAGATTTTGCAGACAATGATCAATTTTCTGAAGCTCTTCATGGAATTGTTGGAAAGTTGCATCCGGATTCTTGTATACAACCACAATGACCAGGTTTTGGTTCTCGATCTTTACTGCCAAAACTTCAACTACATCATCTGAGGCATTTAGTAGTTCCGAGCATATAAGTTACTGTGATACTCAGGTTAAACCCCCATTTTGCCTGTTCACTCTTTCACATCTGTATAGGTTGTAACCCGGGATCCATATTTCATTGTCAAAGTGATCATTTATGTGGGTCTTTGTGAAAATCGCGAACATTGCATTTGAACCATACCCCCGGCCGGGATTGAACCCGCGGTCATAAAGTCTCAAAACTCCAGCCCGTCGCGTTAGCCACTAGACCAGCTAGCCACAATAAGAGTCATTGCATTTGACTCTGTAAGCAGTTCATGGATGAAAGGTATTTTGAACATTAAAATGGTATAAAATACCGACAGGTTGTTAGGTAAGACACATATGCAAAAATTAAATATCTTTAATTTTGAAACATTCGCCTAAACAGTAGGCCTTCAGTCAATACAAAAATGATAGAAACAAGATACTGAAGACATTAAAAAATCCATCACCCTTAAAGTTTTGAGGTGGGCAGTCCCCTCACTTGAAAGACATTGTTCCTAGTATGAAAGATAAACCCAATGTTGCATATGTTTTTACCTAGAAAGGTATTTGGTTTTTTTTTTTTCTCCCGCACTAAAATCCCCTTTTTTTTTTTTTGGGGGAGGCCACGACTGAGATTCCATTCCAGAAATGATCGGGTTGGTTTACGATTCCGTCTTTCCGCTAGCTTTTTATCTTTCCTGGGGCTAAAAAAACCCCGTCTTCTGGAGTATTGTGGCTTCCCCGGGTTTTTTCCTGGGCCGGATATTCTGTATCTTGTTTCCCTTTAGGTGGTGCAGCAACATAAGTTATAGCATTGTCTTTCCAAAAACTAAGAGGACACTCTCGGGGGGACAAGCTTAAAAAGAAGGAAGGTTCTTCCCTGTTGTCATATGGGCAGGGTATTTCCTGGGGGGCAAAGCGTACTCCCGTCTGTTTTTCTAGAATTCCATCCCAAAAATACCTTTTGCATAAATTTGCATAGGCCGGTTTTCTTTGCCTTTTTTTTTTTTGGGCATTCCCTAGGGGGTGTTACCTGTCTCATTCTTCTCCAGCATTTTTACTACCTAGGCCCCTTCACCAGTTTTTTTCGGAATTTTATTTTCCAAATTATGGGGGCTTCCTTTTGTTTGCTATTTCCCTTGTTTTCCCAGTTTGCAAATTGGGTTTTTGCATTCCTTTTTACCCTGTTTCCCCACTAGAACTGCCCCTCCCTCGGGGTTATTTTGAACTTTGGTTTTTTGCATGTCTTGTTAAAACCTTTTTCCTTACTAAACTCCTGTCCCCCCGGGGCACCAGTTTTCATTCCCAATTTTTTACAGTTACTACCTTCCAGGACACAGCTACACCGGAGAAGCACCACTATCCCAGTCCTTTTATTTTCCAATCCATTATAGAATGCTGTCAGGTTTTCTATGGAGGCTGTTTTCATGTTTTCATCATTTAATTCCAATGTGATGTTTGTTCCACAAGAGGATCTCATTTAGGCATACCCAAAAACACTTGCTTGGTCTAATATCTCTTGTAGATAATTCCTGAAAAATTTGCACAAGATGCATGGGCCCATTTTCCAGAGATGTTGCACGTACTTCATTTGTTTGTTTGCAGGCTACACAGGACTGTTTATTTTACAAATAACCTCCTTAAAGTGTATATCTGACTATTTGTCATTGTATGTCGTAATGACCCCGATTGCAAACAAACCCTCCATGGCGGGTTTGACCGCGGTCAGAGAGTCTCAAAACTCCGACCGTCGCCCTTACCCGGGCTGGAGTTTTGAGACTCCTGACCGCGGGTTCAAATCCCGCCTGTGGTATGGTTTGTTTGCAATCGTGTCATTACGATTTCTCCTTTACACTCCTCTCTTCTCCAGGTGCATACACACTTATTATGACCCCCTTTTCACATCTGACTCTTAGTTTAATCCATATAATCCTTGAATTTATACATTTATATTCCCTCTTCTCTCTCCATAACTGATTCTTCAACATTATTGCTTCCCTTTCCTTAGCTCTAACTCTCTCAGATGATCCCATTTATTTCTCCCACTGAAACTTCCCTACTCTCTTCTGCTTTGTTTTGCTTAGTGCCAGGGCATCCAACTTCTTGTCATTCATAACACTGGTAGTCATTTCTTTCTTATCCGCACTACATCCACGCACATTCAAGCATTCCATTCTTATGGTTTTCTTTTCCTTGTTTTTAGTAGTTTATACAGGAGAAGGGGTTACTAGCCTATTCCTCCCGGAATTTAGTCGCCTATGACACGCATAGCTTACAGATGAAGAATTCTGTTCACCTTTCCCATGGAGACTAGGAAAAATAAACATGAACAAAAACTAGGAAGAAAATAGAAGAAAACACGGAGTGGTTAGTATATACATGCATGTGTATTGTGATCTAAGCGTAAGTAGATGTAGCAAGACATACTTGCAGCCTTGCATGTTTATGAGACAGAAAAAGACACCAGCAATCCTATTATCATGCAAAACAATTACAGGCTTGTGTTTCACACTCATTTAGTAGGACGGTAGTACCTCCCTGGGTGGTTGCTGTCTACCAACCTACTACCTACAATATATATATCGTGCCGAATAAGTAAAACTGGCCAGTTAGCAAGAACTCGTTTACAATTAAGGCCTTAAAATTTTCTCTTACACGTTTAAAGATATATTTTTTCTATTTATGCTAATGTAAAAATTAATAATTTTGTACCTTAGAAAACCTACCTACCCATATTAAAACAAGTGCAATTTATTTTAGCCTAATCCAGCTAAATATTTTTTAGATAAGTTGGCAATAATTTAAAAATAAACTAAAAATGAAATATATTTTTTTTTCATTAGGTTCAGAATGAATCTAACGAAAAAAATATATTTCATTGTGTTTGTTTTTTATTAAATTACTGTAAATTTATAAAAAATAAATTTAGTTGGATTAGGCTAAATTAAACTTTTTTTTATAATAAGGTTAGGTAAGTTTTTAAGGTTCTTTTGTAAAAAAATTTAATTTTAATTAAATGAAAAAAAAAACTTAAAAATATTTAAGAAAATTCTAAAAAATTTTTTTCAACTTTTTTAAAAAAGGGAAAAAATAATATATATATAATATTTATATATATATTAAAATATATATATATAATTAAAATAATAATATAATATATATAAATTTTTTATAAAAAAATTATAAAATTAATTTAAATAAAAAAAATTTTTTAGGGGAAAAAAAAGTAAGGTATATTTTTTCCAACCCTGGGGGGGGGTAACGCCTTTTACACTTTTGGGGTTTTTAAACCAAAAGAAAATTCGGCTTTCCCCCTTGCCCCCCCCCCAAAAAAATGGGGGTGGGGTTTTTCCTGGGAAAAGATCCCCAATGGGGTGGGACAAGGGGGGGGTTTCCCCCCCCAATTTAAAAACCTTTTCCAAAAAAAATTTTTTTTTTAAAAGTTCAAAAGGGGGGGGGGTGGGATTTTTTTCAATTTTGAAAAATGGGAAAAAAATTTTTTTTTAAAAAAGGGAATCGGGGGTTCCAAAACTATTTAACTTAAATTTTGAAGGTTTTTCCCTTTGGGAAAGGGGGGAAAAAAAATAACTTTAAAATTTTCTTGTTGGAAAAGGGGGGTTGGTCCCTAGGGAAAATTGGGGAAGGGGGAAAAAGGTTTTTTTCAGGGGTTGGAAATTACGGGGTGGGGAGCGGGTTTTTTTAGGAAATGGGGGACAAAAGTTTTAAAAAAAGTCTTTTAATTAAAATAAACTTATAAAATTTTTTAAAAAACCCATTAAAAAGGAATAAACCCCATCAAGGGGGGTGTTTAAATTTTTTTAAAAAAAGTTATGCAAACCCCTTCACTGCCACCCCACAACAACACTTGATCTTTATGATGACGTAGGTAGTGAGTGTTCCGTGAAACAACAAACTTGTATTCGACCCAAAATTTGTGTAATGGTATCATAAATTCTTCCAAAATTTTATTAATTATTAAATGACCCTATTTATATCCACCCCCCCCCCCCAAAGAAATTTTCATATTATTTTCAATGAACACGATTCTATTATAATCTGTCGACATTGGACTTGCTTGATATAATTTTTCAACCTTTGAAATCAATTTGACGTTTTAAATCTCTCGCATGAATAAGCAGAGTATTAGAAATCTTGTCCCCCCCCCCCACCCCCCCCCCCCCCTTCTAATTCTTGATTTATGTCGTTTCATCCTTGATTTCATATAAAAATGAAATGGTTTATATTACATTCTTAGGCATAAGAACAGATAAACATCAACATTCTTTAACCTCATTTGCTCTGTGATAGGTTTGTGTGATGCAATCTTTTCAAGAACCAAGATTGCTTAACTCACACAGATAGAGTTTTAAACTGTTGTATTCTCTTCAATGTTTGTTGAGACTTTACGTATTTGTAGTCCAGAGTTACATAGATTAAGAAATCTCAAAAATTTATGAAATAGCTAATGATTTAAAATACCCAAGAAACTAAATTGATAAATCCTTTAAACTAGATAAAAATTCTTTTTTTTTTTCAGTTTAAAAAGGGAAAAGTAACTTTATTAACTGAAATATGTTGAGTTTTCCCTTACCATGAATCTTGTATTGATATGCCTTCTTACTTATAAAATTTATATCATTGTAGTAGTGATAAAGTCACCACCGAATGTCCTCACATCAAGGTAAAACACCTAGCTCTTCTGGGTGCTTGAGTCTTGTAGGATTGCGTGGTCCTGTGGGTTAGAGCTTCATATGATTCTCACTCATCATGACGTGGGCCAAAACAACATGGGTTCGAATCCTCGACTAGTTACAGTGTTGTTAATGATTCAATACCACTCGTTCATGGTTACAATAATATATATATATATATATATATATATATATATATATATATATATATATATTTAATTATATATATATATATAAAACAAACTCCAATATAAACCTTCCTCTCAAACTACTTTTTTTTGATAACTATAACAGAACACACAGGCACAACACTAGGCACAAAACTCTTGTCGACGTGTTTCGTGTCCTTCTAACTCTATGCAGAAATGCAGTGCACATAAAGGTCCCCAAGTTCTGGAATTTATTTCCCTAACCAGCAAAAGATTCCCTGCCTACATCATCTCCCAAACTTAACTAAACCAAAAGTATTATACTATGCCTGAAATCATAGAACCAATTTGTAACTACTCAAGAAAACCCAATTAACTGAAAATCACTAAATCAATTTAAATTATCAGTTCACTTATAATTATGCAAATTGCAATATTTTTTACTACTCTCCACTATAAATTTTAAATATATTTTTTTTAATAATTTAATAATTCATATAAGCTATGCGCAGTTTTAAGTAGAGTGTAAAGATCAATATCAGTGTGGCCAAACTGCTTTGCGTTTAACAATATTGTATATAAACTAGGCATTCTACACTATACAAAGAAATAAGTTTTGACTTTGAATTTGAATTAAAAAAACGAATATAAGAATAATGTTTATTTTCAGGTATCTGAAGGAGGGGTGTTAACAAGCAGCCGGAAGTCAAACTATCATTACCATATACTCGCTCGTTACTACTATCTGTTGAACATTTCCCTCACAATGTTAGATGAACAACAGGCGAAGATGTTAGATGAACAACAGGTGAAGATGTTAGATGAACAACAGGCGAAGATGTTAGATGAACAACAGGCGAAGATGTAAGAAGAACAACAGGCGAAGATGTTAGATGAACAACAGGCGAAGATGTTAGACGAACAACAGGCGAAGATGTAAGATGAACAACAGGCGAAGATGTTAGATGAACAACAGGCGAAGATGTTAGACGAACAACAGGCGAAGCTGTAAGATGAACAACAGGCGAAGGTGTTAGATAAACAACAGGCGAAGCTGTAAGATGAACAACAGGCGAAGATGTTAGATGAACAACAGGCGAAGATGTTAGATAAACAACAGGCGAAGATGTAAGATGAACAACAGATGAAGATGTTAGATGAACAGGCGAAGATGTAAGATGAACAACAGATGAAGATATAAGATGAACAACAGGTGAAGATGTTAGATGAACAACAGGCGAAGCTGTAGGATGAACAACAGATGAAGATGTAAGATGAACAACAGGTGAAGTTGTTAGATGAAAAACAGGCGAAAGTATTAGATGAACAACAGGTGAAGATGTAAGATGAACAACAGGTGAAGGTATTAGATGAACAACAGACGAAGATGTAAGATGAACAACAGGTGAAGATGTAAGAAGAACAACAGGTGAAGATGTAAGATGAACAACAGGTGAAGATGTAAGATGAACAACAGGTGAAGATGTAAGATGAACAACAGGTGAAGATGTTAGATAAAACAACAGGTGAAGATGTAAGATGAACAACAGGTGAAGATGTAAGATGAACAACAGGTGAAGATGTTAGATGAACAACAGGTGAAGATGTTAGATGAACAACAGGTGAAGATGTAAGATGAACAACAGGTGAAGATGTAGATGAACAACAGGTGAAGATGTTAGATAAAACAACAGATGAAGATGTTAGATGAACAACAGGCGATGCTGTAAGATGAACAACAGGTGAAGATGTAAGATGAACAACAGGTGAAGATGTTAGATGAACAACAGGTGAAGATGTAAGATGAACAACAGGTAAAGATGTTAGATGAACAACAGGTGAAGATGTTAGATGAACAACAGGTGAAGATGTTAGATGAACAACAGATGAAGATGTTAGATGAACAACAGGCGATGCTGTAAGATGAACAACAGGTGAAGATGTAAGTTGAACAACAGGTGAAGATGTAAGATGAACAACAGGTAAAGATGTTAGATGAACAACAGGTGAAGATGTTAGATAAACAACAGGTGAATATGTTAGATGAACAACAGGCGAAGCTGTAACATGAACAACAGGCGAAGATGTTAGATGAACATCAGGCGAAGATGTAAGATGAACAACAGGTGAAGATGTTAGATGAACAACGGGTGAAGATGTAAGATGAACAACAGGTGAAGATGTTAGATGAATAAAAGGTGAAGATGTTAGATGAACAACAGGCGACGATGTTAGATGAACAACAGGCGAAGCTGTAAGATGAACAACAGGCGAGATGTTAGATGAACAACAGGCGACGATGTTAGATGAACAACAGGCGAAGATGCTAGAAGAACAACAGGTGAAAATCTTAGATGAACAACAGGCGAAGATGTAAGATTAACAACAGGTGAAGATGTTAGATGAACAACAGGTGAAGATGTTAGATGAACAACAGGTGAATATGTTAAATGAACAACAGGTGAAGATTTTAGATGAACAACAGGTGAAGATGTTAGATGAGCAACAGGTGAAGATGTTAGATGAGCAACAGGCGAAGATGTAAGATGAACAACAGGTGAAGATGTAAGAAGAACAACAGGTGAAGATGCTAGATGAACAGGTGAAGATGTAAAACAGGCGAAGATGTTAGATGAACAACAGGCGAAGATGTTAGATGAACAACAGGCGAAGATGTTAGATGAACAACAGGAGAAGATGTTAGATGAACAACAGGCGAAGATGTAAGATGAACAACAGATGAAGATGTTAGATGAACAGGCGAAGCTGTAGGATGAACAACAGGTGAAGATGTAAGATGAACAAAAGGTGAAGATGTTAGATGAACAACAGGTGAAGATGTAAGATGAACAACAGGTGAAGGTATTAGATGAACAACAGGTGAAGATGTAAGATGAACAGGTGAAGGTATTAGATGAACAACTGGCGAAAATGTAAGATGAACAACAGGTGAAGGTGTAAGAACAACAGGTGAAGATGTAAGATGAACAACAGGTGAAGATGTTAGATGAACAACAGATGAAGATGTAAGATGAACAACAGATGAAGATGTAAGATGAACAACAGGTGAAGGTATTAGATGAACAACAGGTGAAGATGTAAGATGAACAACAGGTGAAGATGTTAGATGAACAACAGGTGAAGATGTTAGATGAACAACAGATGAAGATGTTAGATGAACAAGAGGCGAAGCTGTAAGATGAACAACAGGTGAAGATGTAAGATGAACAACAGGTGAAGATGTTAGATGAACAACAGGTGAAGATGTAAGATGAACAACATTTAAAGATGTTAGATGAACAACAGGTGAAGATGTTAGATAAACAACAGGTGAAAATGTTAGATGAACAACAGGCGAAGCTGTAACATGAACAACAGGCGAAGATGTTAGATGAACATCAGGCGAAGATGTAAGATGAACAACAGGTGAAGATGTTAAATGAAAAACAGGTGAAGATGTTAGATGAACAACAGGTGAAGATGTTAGAGGAGCAACAGGTGAAGATGTTAGATGAACAACAGGCGAAGATGTAAGATGAACAACAGGTGAAGATGTAAGATGAACAACAGGTGAAGATGTAAGATGAACAAGAGGTGAAGATGTTAGATGAACAACAGGTGAAGATGTTAGATGAACAACAGGTGAAGATGTAAGATGCAAAACAGGCGAAGATGTAAGATGCACAACAGATGAAGATGTTAGATAAACAACAAGCAAAGATGTAAGATGCACAACAGATGAAGATTTTAGATGAATAACAGGCGAAGATGTAAGATGCACAACAGATGAAGATGTTAGATGAACAACAGGCGAAGATGTAAGATGCACAACAGATGAAGATGTTAGATGAACAACAGGCGAAGATGTAAGATGCACAACAGATGAAGATGTTAGATGAACAACAGGCGAAGATGTAAGATGAAGAACAGGTGAAAATTTTAAAGATGAACAACAGGCGAATATTTAAGATGAACAACAGGTGAAGATGTTAGATGAAAAAACGGCGAAGATGTTAGATGAACAACAGGCGAAGATGTTAGATGAACAACAGGTGAAGATGTTAGATGAACAACAGGTGAAGATGTAATATGAACAACAGGTGAAGATGTTATATGAACAACAGGTGAAGAAGTTAGATGAACAACAGGCGAAGATGTTAGATGAACAACAGGTGAAGATGTTAGATGATCAACAGGTGAAGAAGTTAGATGAACAACAGGTATAGAAGTTAGATAAGCAACAGGTCAAGAAGTTAGATGAACAACAGGCGAAGATGTTAGATGAACAACAGGCGAAGATGTTAGATGAACAACAGGTGAAGATGTAAGATGAACAACAGGTGAAGATGTAAGATGAACAACAGGTGAAGATGTAAGATGAACAACAGGTGAAGATGTAAGATGAAGAACAGGTGAAGATGTAAGATGAACAACAGGTGAAGATATAAGATGAACAACAGATGAAGACGTTAGATGAACAACAGGTGTAGATGTAAGATGAACAACAGGTGAAGATGTAAGATGAACAACAGCTGAAGATGTAAGATGAACAACAGGTGAAGATGTTAGATGAACAACAGGTGAGGATGTAAGATGAACAACAGGCGAAGCTGTAACATGAACAACAGGCGAAGATGTTAGATGAACAACAGGCGAAGATTTTAGATGAACAACAGGTGAAGATGTTAGATGAACAACGGGTGAGGATGTAAGATGAACAACAGGTGAAGATGTTAGATGAACAACAGGTGAAGATGTTAGATGAACAAAAGGCGACGATGTTAGATGAACAACAGGCGAAGCTGTAAGATGAACAGGTGAGATGTTTGATGAACAACAGGCGACGATGTTCGATGAACAACAGGCGATGTTAGATGAACAACAGGCGAAGCTGTAAGATGAACAACAGGCGAAGATGTAAGATGCACAACAGATGAAGATGTTAGATGAACAACAGGCGAAGATGTAAGATGCACAACAGATGAAGATATTAGATGAACAACAGTCGAAGATGTAAGATGCACAACAGATGAAGATGTTAGATGAACAACAGGCGAAGATGTAAGATGAACAACAGGTGAAGATGTTAGATGAACAACAGGCGAATATTTAAGATGAACAACAGGTGAAGATGTTAGATGAACAACAGGCGAAGATGTTAGATGAACAACAGGTGAAGATGTTAGATGAACAACAGGTGAAGATGTAACATGAACAACAGGTGAAGATGTAAGATGCACAGCAGGCGAAGATGTTAGATGAACAACAGGCGAAGATGTTAGATGAACAACAGGCGAAGATGTTAGATGAACAGGAGAAGATGTTAGATGAACAACAGGCGAAGATGTAAGATGAACAACAGATGAAGATGTTAGATGAACAGGCGAAGCTGTAGGATGAACAACAGGTGAAGATGTAAGATGAACAACAGGTGAAGATGTAAGATGAACAACAGGTGAAGGTATTAGATGAACAACAGGTGAAGATGTAAGATGAACAGGTGAAGGTATTAGATGAACAGGCGAAGATGTAAGATGAACAACAGGTGAAGATGTTAGATGAACAACAGATGAAGATGTAAGATGAACAACAGGTGAAGATGTAAGATGAACAACAGGTGAAGGTATTAGATGAAATACATGTGAAGATGTAAGATGAACAACAGGTGAAGGTATTAGATGAACAACAGGCGAAAATGTAAGATGAACAACAGGTAAAGATGTAAGATGAACAACAGGTGAAGATGTTAGATGAACAACAGATGAAGATGTTAGATGAACAACAGGTGAAGATGTAAGATGAACAACAGGTGAAGATGTAAAATGAACAAGAGGTAAAGATGTTAGATGAACAACAGGTGAAGATGTTAGATAAACAACAGGTGAAAATGTTAGATGAACAACAGGCGAAGCTGTAACATGAACAACAGGCGAAGATGTTAGATGAACAACAGGCGAAGATGTTAGATGAACAAGAGGTGAAAATGTTAGATGAACAACGGGTGAAAATGTAAGATGAACAATAGGTGAAGATGTTAGATGAACAACAGGCGAAGATGTTAGATGAACAACAGGCGACGATGTTAGATGAACAACAGGCGAAGATGTAAGATGAACAACCGGCGAGATGTTAGATGAACAACAGGCGAAGATGCTAGAAGAACAACAGGTGAAAATCTTAGATGAACAACAGGTGAAGATGTTAGATGAACAACAGGTGAAGATGTTAGATGAACAACAGGTGAAGATGTAAGATGCACAACAGGCGAAGATGTAAGATGCACAACAGATGGAGATGTTAGATAAACAACAAGCAAAGATGTAAGATGCACAACAGGTGAAGATGTTAGATGAATAACAGGCGAAGATGTAAGATGCACAACAGATGAAGATGTTAGATGAACAACAGGCGAAGATGTAAGATGCACAACAGATGAAGATGTTAGATGAACAACAGGCGAAGATGTAAGATGCACAACAGATGAAGATGTTAGATGAACAACAGGCGAAGATGTAAGATGAAGAACAGGTGAAAATGTTAGATGAACAACAGGCGAATATTTAAGATGAACAACAGGTGAAGATGTTAGATGAACAACAGGCGAAGATGTTAGATGAACAACAGGCGAAGATGTTAGATGAACAACAGGTGAAGATGTTAGATGACCAACAGGTGAAGATGTAATATGAACAACAGGTGAAGATGTTAGATGAACAACAGGTGAAGAAGTTAGATGAACAACAGGCGAAGATGTTAGATGAACAACAGGTGAATATGTTAGATGATCAACAGGTGAAGAAGTTAGATGAACAACAGGTATAGAAGTTAGATAAGCAACAGGTCAAGAAGTTAGATGAACAACAGGCGAAGATGTTAGGTGAACAACAGGTGAAGATGTAAGATGAACAACAGGTGAAGATGTAAGATGAACAACAGGTGAAGATGTAAGATGAACAACAGGTGAAGATGTAAGATGAACCACAGGTGAAGATGTAAGATGAACAACAGGTGAAGATGTAAGATGAACAACAGATGAAGACGTTAGATGAACAACAGGTGAAGATGTAAGATGAACAACAGCTGAAGATGTTAGATGAACAACAGGTGAAGATGTTAGATGAACAACAGGTGAGGATGTAAGATGAACAACAGGTGAAGATGTTAGATGAACAACAGGTGAAGATGTTAGATGAACAACAGGCGATGTTAGATGAACAACAGGCGAAGCTGTAAGACGAACAGGCGAGATGTTTGATGAACAACAGGCGACGATGTTCGATGAACAACAGGCGATGTTAGATGAACAACAGGCGAAGCTGTAAGATGAACAACAGGCGAAGATGTAAGATGCACAACAGATGAAGATGTTAGATGAACAACAGGCGAAGATGTAAGATGCACAACAGATGAAGATATTAGATGAACAACAGGCGAAGATGTAAGATGCACAACAGATGAAGATGTTAGATGAACAACAGGCGAAGATGTAAGATGAACAACAGGTGAAGATGTTAGATGAACAACAGGCGAATATTTAAGATGAACAACAGGTGAAGATGTTAGACGAACAACAGGCGAAGATGTTAGATGAACAACAGGTGAAGATGTTAGATGAACAACAGGTGAAGATGTAATATGAACAACAGGTGAAGATGTTAGATGAACAACAGGTGAAGATGTTAGATGAACAACAGGCGAACATGTTAGATGAACAACAGGTGAAGATGTTAGATGAACAACAGGTGAAGATGTTAGATGAACAACAGGTGAAGAAGTTAGATGAGCAACAGGTGAAGAAGTTAGATGAACAACAGTCGAAGATGTTAGATGAACAACAGGCGAAGATGTAAGATGAACAACAGGTGAAGATGTAAGATGAACAACATGTGAAGATGTTAGATGAACAACAGGTGAAGATGTTAGATGAACAACAGGTGAAGATGTAATATGAACAACAGGTGAAGATGTTAGATGAACAACAGGTGAAGATGTTAGATGAACAACAGGTGAAGATGTTCGATGAACAACACGTGAAGATGTTAGATGAACAACAGGTATAGAAGTTAGATAAGCAACAGGTCAAGAAGTTAGATGAACAACAGGCGAAGATGTTAGATGAACAACAGGTGAAGATGTAAGATGAGCAACAGGTGAAGATGTAAGATGAACAACAGGTGAAGATGTAAGACGAACAACAGGTGAAGATGTAAGATGAACAACAGGTGAAGATGTAAGATGAACAACAGGTGAAGATGTAAGATGAACAACAGGTGACGATGTAGGATGAACAACAGATGAAGACGTTAGATGAACAACAGGTGAAGATGTAAGATGAACAGCAGGTGAAGATGTAAGATGAACAACAGGTGAAGATGTTAGATGAACAACAGGTGAGGATGTAAGATGAACAACAGGTGAAGATGTTAGATGAACAACAGGTGAAGGTGTTAGATGAACAACAGGCGAAGCTGTAAGATGAACAACAGGTGAAGATGTAAGATGAAAAACAGGTGAAGATGTTAGATGAACAACAGGTGAAGATGTAAGATGAACAACAGGTAAAGATGTTAGATGAACAACAGGCGAAGCTGTAAGATGAACAACAGGTGAAAATGTAAGATGAACAACAGGTGAAGATGTTAGATGAAGAACAGGTGAAGATGTAAGATGAACAACAGGTAAAGATGTTAGATGAACAACAGGTGAAGATGTTAGATAAACAGGTGAAAATGTTAGATGAACAACAGGCGAAGCTGTAACATGAACAACAGGCGAAGATGTTAGATGAACAACAGGCGAAGATTTTAGATGAACAACAGGTGAAGATGTTAGATGAACAACGGGTGAAGATGTAAGATGAACAACAGGTGTAAGATGTTAGATGAGCAACAGGTGAAGATGTTAGATGAACAACAGGCGAGATGTTTGATGAACAACAGGCGACGATGTTAGATGAACAACAGGCGATGTTAGATGAACAACAGGCGAAGCTGTAAGATGAACAACAGGCGAAGATGTAAGATGCACAACAGATGAAGATGTTAGATGAACAACAGGCGAAGATGTAAGATGCACAACAGATGAAGATGTTAGATGAACAACAGGCGAAGATGTAAGATGCACAACAGATGAAGATGTTAGATGAACAACTGGCGAAGATGTAAGATGAACAACAGGTGAAGATGTTAGATGAACAACAGGCGAATATTTAAGATGAACAACAGGTGAAGATGTTAGATGAACAACATGCGAAGATGTTAGATGAACAACAGGTGAAGATGTTAGATGAACAACAGGTGAAGATGTAATATGAACAACAGGTGAAGATGTTAGATGAACAACAGGTGAAGAAGTTAGATGAACAACAGGCGAAGAAGTTAGATGAACAACAGGCGAACATGTTAGATGAACAACAGGTGAAGATGTTAGATGAACAACAGGTGAAGATATTAGATGAACAACAGGTGAAGAAGTTAGATGAGCAACAGGTGAAGAAGTTAGATGAACAACAGGCGAAGATGTTAGATGAACAACAGGCGAAGATGTAAGATGAACAACAGGTGAAGATGTAAGATGAACAACAGGTGAAGATGTTAGATGAACAACAGGTGAAGATGTTAGATGAACAACAGGTGAAGATGTTATATGAACAATAGGCGAAGATGTAAGATGAACAACAGGTGAAGATGTAAGATGAACAACAGGTGAAGATATAAGGTGAACAGCAGGTGAAGATGTAAGATGAACAGCAGGTGATGATGTTAGATGAACAACAGGTGAAGATGTTAGATGAACAACAGGTGAAGATGTTAGATGAACAACAGGTGAAGATGTTAGATGAACAACAGGTGAAGATGTAAGGTGAACAACAGGTGAAGATGTAAGATGAACAACAGGTGAAGATATAAGATGAACAACAGGTGAAGATATAAGATGAACAACAGGTGAAGATATAAGATGAACAACAGGTGAAGATATAAGATGAACAACAGGTGAAGATATAAGATGAACAACAGGTGAAGATATAAGATGAACAACAGGTGAAGATATAAGATGAACAACAGGTGATGATGTAAGATGAACAACAGGTGAAGATGTTAGATGAACAACAGGTGAAGATATAAGATGAACAACAGGTGAAGATATAAGATGAACAACAGGTGAAGATATAAGATGAACAACAGGTGAAGATGTAAGAGCAACAACAGGTGAAAGTGTATGATGAACAACAAGTGAAGGTTTAAGTTGGTTGGGTTTTATAGTGAACTAGAGGTAAAGAAAGATTTAGATAAACCAACATAGGAAGAATATATTGACTATCACTCCTGGGAAGCTGGATCCCGACTACGATAGTATAATCTCAGACAATAACTTTACTACCAATAGTACTGTCTCATGTTTTCTTTATCCCATTTTTCTTGCAAAAGATATGAATACTAAAGAAGAAAAAAAATAGTATTAGTGATTAATGGAGGCATCAACTTTTTCGTACATAAAAAGGAAGACCAAGGCTTGCAGTGAGCTCGACCTGGTTACCTTGACAACACCAGCCATCGACCTCGCCCTCAGGATAACAATCTTCCTGAATAATGAAGGTTTTACAACCCATATATACCTCCATGTTAAATTTTGACCAGTAGAGTGGTTCATGGCACCAGTAAACCTGTGATATACTACCCACGTTTCAGTGATCCAACTTGATAGTGGGAATTACTAAGAGTTCTCAGCATATTTGTGAACGTTTTGTTTCTGCCTACATATTTACTGACTATAAATTTTAGGTTCAAACACTAATTGTTGATGTAACATTACATTTGTATAATATTACACTAGCATAATTCTTCTCACCATTTTCTTAATTTATTATGGTCAGGAATGTGGATATGGCAATGGTTTGATAATAATGAGAGAGATGATAAAAGGTTAAAGAGATGAAAGTAAGTTTAGGTAGGACAGCAGAGTGATGAGATGAATAAAGGTGATAACAGAGTGAGAACTACATATATAATTCACTGTAGTTTGTATTGTATGTTGATGAATCTCATGTGTACACGTTATTATGTATGTATGAGTATCACATGTACACGTTATTATGTATGTATGAGTATCACATGTACACGTTATTATGTATGTATGAGTATCACATGTATACGTTATTATGTATGTATGAGTATCACATGTATACGTTATTGTGTATGGATGAGTATCACATGTATACGTTATTGTGTATGGATGAGTATCACATGTATACGTTATTGTGTATGGATGAGTATCACATGTATACGTTATTGTGTATGGATGAGTAATCAAAATGTATACGTTATTGTGTATGGATGAGTATCACATGTATACGTTATTGTGTATGGATGAGTATCACATGTATACGTTATTGTGTATGGATGAGTATCACATGTATACGTTATTGTGTATGGATGAGTATCACATGTATACGTTATTGTGTATGGATGAGTATCACATGTATACGTTATTGTGTATGCATGAGTATCACATGTATACGTTATTGTGTATTGGTCAAACATTCACAAAAATACAATAGAAAGTAAAACAACATAGGTAACTCAGAGCTACATCTCGAATACTTCGTCCAGCTCCCCGTGCTCCACACGAATCTTAGAAAACTTACCTAACCTTATTATAACAAGAACAATTTATTTTAGCCTAACCCAACTAAATATATTTTAGATTTGTTTACAATAATTTAATACTAAACAAACACAGGGAAATATATTTTTTTCGTTAGGTTCAGAATGATTTTGGCGAAATTATTGCATACACAAATTTTAGCTTGTCCTATATGGCAAGATGAGCGTTGCTATTTAAGCCAAGATCGCAAGTTCTGCCTATTCGGCACGACATATATATATATATATATATATATATATATATATATATAAAATATATATATATATTATATATATAATATATATTATATATATAATAATTTTTTTTATTTTTTATTATCACACTGGCGTTTCCCCACCAAGGCAGGGTGGCCCGAAAAAGAAAAACTTTCACCTCATTCATTTCCTCACTGTCTTGCCAGAAGGGTGTTTTTACACTACAGTTTTTAAACTGCAACATTAACACCCCTCCTTCAGAGTGCAGGCACGTACTTCCCATCTCCAGGACTCAAGCCCGGGCCTGCCGGTTTCCCTAAATTCCCTTCATAAATGTTACTTTGCTCACCTCCAACAGCCGTCAAGTATTAAAAACCATTTGTCTCCATTCACTCCTATCAACACGCTCACGCATGCCTGCTGGAAGTCCAAGCCCCTCGCACACAAACCCCCTTTTACCCCCTCCCCCCAAACCCCTTTCCCTAGGCCGACCCTACCCCGCCTCCTTTCCACTACAGACTGATACACTCTTGAAGTTATTCTGTTTCGCTCCATTCTCTCTACATGTCCGAACCACCTCAAAAACCCCTTCCTCAGCCCTCTGGACAACGTTTTTGGTAATCCCGCCCACCTCCTCCTAACTTCCAAACTACGAATTTCTCTGCATTAATTCACACCAAACACATTCCCCTCAGACATGACATCCCCACTGCCTCCAGCCTTCTCCTCGCTGCAACATTCATCACCCATGCTTCACCCCCATATAGAGCTTTTGGTAAAAACTATACTCTCATACATTCCCCTCTTTTTGCCTCCAAGGACAAAGTTCTCTGTCCCCACAGACTCCAAAGTGCACCACTCATCTTTTTCCCTCATCAATTCTTGATTTCACCTATCTTTCATAGACCCATCCGCTGCCCACTCCACTCCCAAATATCTGAATACGTTCACCTCCTCCATACTCTCTCCCTCCAATCTGATATTCAATCTTTCATCCCCTAATCTTTTTGTTATCCTCATAACCTTACTCTTTCCTGTATTCACCTTTAATTTTCTTCTTTTGCATACCCTCCCAAAATTTCATCCACCAATCTCTGCAGCTTCTCTTCAGAATCTCCCAAGAGCACAGTGTCATCAGAAAAGAGCAGCTGGGGACAACTCCCACCCTGTGTGTGATTCTTTATCTTTTAACTCCACGCCTCTTGCCAAGACCCTCGCATTTATTTCTCTTACAACCCCATCTATAATATATTAAACAACCACGGTGACATCAAAACATCCTTGTCTAAGGCTACTTTTACTGGGAAAAAATTTCCCTCTTTTCTACATACTCTAACTTGAGCCCCCACTATCCTCGTAAAAACTCTTCACTGCTTTCAGAAAACCTACCTCCTACACCTACACTTGCAACATCTGCCACATTGCCCCCCTATCCACCCTGGTCATACGCCTTTTTTTCCAAATCCTTAAATGCCACAAAAAACCTCTTTAGCCTTATCTAAATACTGTTCACTTATATGTTTCACTGTAAACATTTGGTCCACACACCCCCTCCTTTCCTAAAGCCTCCTTTTTCATCTGCTATCCTATTCTCTGTCTTACTCTTAATTCTCTCAATTATAACTCTACCATACACTTTACCAGGGAAAACTCAACAGACTTATCCCCCTATAATTTTGCACTCTCTTTTATCCCCTTTGCCTTTTTTACAAAGGAACTATGCATGCTCTCTGCCAATCCCTAGGTACCCTTTCCCTCTTCCATACACCTATTAAACAATTGCACCAACCACTCCAAAACTATATCCCCACCGGCTTTTAACATTTCTATCTTTATCCCATCAATCCCGGCTGCCTTACCCCTTTCATTTTACTACTGCCTCACGAACTTCCCCCACACTCACAACTGGGTCTTCCTCACTCCTACAAGATGTTATTCCCCCTTGCCCTATACACGAAATCACAGCTTCCCTATCTTCATCAACATTTAACAATTCCTCAAAATATTCCCTCCATCTTCCCCAAAACCTCTAACTCTCCATTTAATAACTCTCCCTCCTATTTTTAACTGACAAATCCATTTGTTCTCTAGGCTTCCTTAACTTGTAATCTCACTCAAAACTTTTTCTTTTTTTTCAACAAAATTTGTTGATAACAGCTCACCCACTCTCTCATTTGCTCTCTTTTTACATTGCTTCACCACTCTCTTAACCTCTCTCTTTTCTCCATATACTCTTCCTCCTTGCATCACTTCTACTTTGTAGAAACTTCTCATATGCTAACTTTTTCTCCCTTACTACTCTCTTTTACATCATCATTCCCACCAATCGTCCTCTCCCTCCTGCACCCCCTTTCCTGGGAACCACAAACTTCTGCTGAACACTCTAACACTAAAATTTTTAAACCTACCCCATTCCTCTTCGACCCCATTGCCTATGCCCCTCATTAGCCCATCTATCCTCCCCAAAAGCTGTTTATATCTTACCCTAACTGCCTCCTCTTTTTGTTTATAAACCTCACCTCTCTCTTCCTGATGCTTCTATTCTCCTTGTAACCCATCTAAACCTTTTTCTCTCATGTAGCTACAACTAGAAAGTGATCTGATATATCTGTGGCCCTCGATAAACATGTACAAACCTGAAGTCTACTCAACAGTATTTTATCTACCATACATAATCCAACAAACTACTGTCATTTTGCCCTACAATCATATCGTGTATACTTATTTATCCTCTTTTTCTTAAATATGTATTACCTATAACTAAACCCTTTCTATACAAAGTTCAATCAAAGGGCTCCCATTATCATTTACACCTGGCACCCCAAACTTACCTACCACACCCCCCTAAAAGTTTCTCCTACTTTAGCATCAGGGCCCTACCACAATTACTCTCTCAATTTGGGTTCAAAGGCTCCTATACATTCACTTAACATCTCCCAAAATCTCTCTCTCTCCTCTGCATTCCTCTCTTCTCCAGGTGCATACACGCTTATTATGACCCACTTCTCGCATCCAACCTTTACTTTAATCCACATAATTCTCGAATTTACACATTCATATTCTCTTTTCTCCTTCCATAAACTGATCATTTAACATTACTGCTACCCCTTCCTTTGCTCTATACTCTCTCAGATACTCCAGATTTAATCCATTTATTTCCCACTGAAACTCTCCTACCCCCTTCAGCTTTGTTTCGCTTAGAGCAGGACATCCAACTTCTTTTCATTCATAACATCAGCAATCATCTGTTCTTGTCATCCGCACTAATCCACGCACATTTAAACAACCCAGTTTTATAAAGTTTTTTTTCTTCTCTTTTTAGTAAATGTATACAGGAGAAGGGGTTACTAGCCCATTGCTCCCGGCATTTTAGTTTGCCCCATACGACACGCATGGCTTACGGAGGAAAAAATTCTTTTCCACTTCCCTTGGACAATAGAAGAAATAAAAAAGAACAAGAGCTATTTAGAATAAGGAGAAAAAACTAGATGTGTGTATATATTTATATGCATCGTGGTGTCTGTGAAGTGTGGACCAGAAATCGTGTCGGCCGTTCTCCCACAGAGGAGGGTTGACCCAAAAGGAAAGAGAAAATTCCCCAAAAGAAAATACTTTCATATCATTCAACTCTCTCACTCCTCAATCAACACTCTTTCAACTCACTCAGAACACAACAGTTTTTAGAAGGCATAGACGTATAAAGATACAACAAAGTATCCCTCCAAACATGCCAATATCCCAAAGCCATCCTTTAATATGTGCAGGCTATTGTACTTCCCATTTTCCAGGGACTCAAGTCCGGGGCTATTATAAAAATAACCGGTTTCCTGAATCCTTCACTACTAGTACCCTGCTCAACTCCAAACAGATCGTCAGGTCCCAATACATTCGTCTCCATTCACTCTATCGAACACGCTCATGCAGCTGCTAGAGTACCAAGCCCCTCGCCCACAAATCCTCCCTTACTCCTTCGTACCTGTTCGAGGGACAACCCCTACCCGCCTTCTTCCCCTACAGGATTTAAATGCTCTCCATGTCCTTCTACTTTCATCCATTCTCTCTACATGACCAAACCAACCCCTCCCAACCCCCACATCCCCCTTTTCAGCCCCTCTGACTTATACTGTTATTTCGCCACACATCCGCTAATTGTTTCATCACTCCGAATTTGTGCATAAGATTTGCCCACCACATATTGCCCTTAGACTGGACATCTCCAGCCTCCCAACCGTTCTCCTCGCGGCCTGTTTTACCACCCATGCCTTCACACCTTATAAGAAGTGGTTGGTACTACTATACTTTCATACTCTTTCGCTTGCAGTGCCTCCATAGATAACGTTTTTCGAACTCACATTTACCTCAAAGCCCACCACTCACTTTTTTTCCTCATCAATTCTATGATTTCCTCATCCTTCATAAATCCATCCGCCGACACGTCAACTCCCAAATATCTTGAAAAATTCACTTTTCCATATCCTACTCCCCAAGTTGATATCCAATTTTTCTTTATCTTACATCATTTGATACCCCTCAACACCTTACTCTTTTCTATGTTCACTTTCACTTTCTACATTTACTACACAAAATCCCAAAAAATCTCCACTAGCCTTCGCCAATTTTTCCATTTATAGAATCTCCCATAAGCACCAGCTATCATCAGCAAAAAGCCAACTGCTGCCCCAATTCCATTTTGTATTTGATTCCCCATATTTTAATCCCTCCCCTCTCCCGAACACTCTAAGAATTTACTTCTTTTTACAACCCCCTCTATAAATATATTAAAAAAAATGGGGACATTTCACATCCCTGTCAAGACCTACTTTTACCGGGGAAATATTCCCCTCCCTTCTACACACCTGAGCCTCATTCCTCATAAAAATTCTTTCAGCATTTTTGTAACTTCCACCATTCCTATACTGCAACATCGCCACATTTCCCTCTATCCACTCTATCATATCCTTTTTAAATCCCTAAATGCAATAAAAACTTCCCTACCTTTATCTAAAAACTGTTCACTATTGTTCAATGTAAACACCTGATCTACACATCCCCCACCCACCTAAAACCCTTTTCCCCCGCAATCCTACATTCTGTTTTACCTTAATTCTTTCAATTAAAACCCTAAACCCTACACTTTTCCTGGTATAAATCGTAATTTTCCCCTATAATTTTTTTCAATTCTTTTTTTCCCCCTTCCCTTTAAAATTTAAAGGGGCAAAAATCTCCTGCCAATCCCCAGGGACCCTTCCCCTCTTTCAACATTTATTAAACAAAAATCCAACCCCCCCCCCTCCCAAAACATTCCCCCCCCTGCTTTTTCATTTCGATGATCCCATCAGTTCCAGTGCTTTACCCCCTTTCATTCTACGTAATGCCTCACTAACTCCTCCACACTTACATTCTGCCCCTTTCTTTACCCTAAAAGATGGTAACCCCCCTCCAGTGCATGAAATCCCCCTCCCTTCTTCCCCAACATTTTTAAAAATTTCTTAAAATATTCTCGCCATCTACCTAAACCTCTATCTCTCCAGCTACTAAACCCCCCACTCTGTTTTTAACTGACAAAACCATCCCCTTT
>NC_069470.1:30509313-30538041 GCF_026875155.1 Cherax quadricarinatus
AACTAAAAAATCTTCCTGACTTGACTTACAATAATTGAACATAACAATCACCAAACTTTAAATCCCTGTTTTTACCCTACCATAGAGAATGATTACTCAGGGGTGGGTAACCGTCGTGGTATGGGGCTTTGAAGTTCCAAGGGAATTCGAGATAGATTTGAATTTGATTCAGTCGAGTTGATCCGGCAAGGTCGCCACTTGTAAAGGCTTATCAGACCTGTAACAACTTAAAAGACAGTATTACCAAGGCTGGCCCTCCTCAAAAATTTAAATTTAATAGAAAAAAAATAAAAACTGAAAAAATAAAAAACATTTTATTATTTAAAAAATATAAAATATTAAATATGAAATTTTTTCCTACTTTAAAGAAAAATGAAAAAGAAATGAAAAAGACTTTTGATTTCAATGCTAATATGTACAAGTAAACGGGGTTCTGTTGGTTGACACCGTCTGTAGAAATTTTAGCCGTGCTGATGGGGGGGGGGTCACACAGGTGTTCTGACAACCCAACACTGTTCTTCACAGCTTAGCCTTGAATAGCTGCCCAAAGGTAGGAACGCGGGTTTTCACTGCAAAGTGGAGGGGTAGGGGCCTGGGGTTACTAAGTAATCGGGTGGGTAAGTCAAAGGGGACGTCTGGGGACTCACCCCGTCTCCTTCAAACTTCCCGTTGTTGGAGGTACCCGACGTCATTCCAAGCTGGAAAGAGAAAGGGTTACCCACTCTTAAAAAATCACCTCCTAATAAAACCCTAAAAGACGTGGTGATTATCAAAAATTAACAGGAGATCAAGGCTAAAAGGACTAAGTTTATTATTGGTAAAAAGGGAAAGCTTTAACCAATAAGTCCACTAAATAGGAGCAGGCTTTTTATTTACAGTTGCTGGAGCTGGGGAGTATTACCGTTTGCAGGGGCCCCACACGTACCCTTTTGGGGGGGGGAAAAAAAAGGGGGGGGATGCTGGAGCTAGACTTACCCTACCCTTTAAAAAGCGCCGGGAAAACAAATATCGTTACCATTACTCGCTCGCATCCATCTGTTGAACTTTTCCCTCACAGCGTTTATGTACTTGTCACCAGGGAAGAAGCATGGGCCCCAGATCGAGACAACTGTGTAGGTTTTGATGGGGGGCCCCCCATAGTTCTTATCCCCCGGTTTTAACACCTCCCCCCTTTTTCCGCTCGCGGGGAAAAGATGAGCTAATGCCGGGGACCCCAAACCAATGACGAGCGTATATCTTTATTTAAATACCGCGAAGTACATCTTTCTCGGCCCTGCACGGTGCCTCGTCATGGCTCTCAGGGCGTTGAGTTGAGTAGAGCACGTGACCTGACTTACTTGGCCTGTTTCTGAAAGGTCAGCTTTTATTTAATGAGCATTCCCAAGTATAGGTAGGAGCCTGTCCACCAAGTTCTATATCCTGAATATGTAATCTATTCACAGGATCGGGTCCCTTGAACATCATTTGCAAGAGATTTCTCGGCCGAGATCTTGGGGCCTATTTTCCTTGCAAGACTGCATAATTAGGTCCGAAGCTTTCGGGGCCTGTCGCTCCAAATTGCCTTTCCCATTCACTACGAGGGCAAGATCATCAGCATAGCTGAGGACTGTGTACCACTATGAAAGGAAGGCTCGCAAGTTCCTGCATAAGGATGTTAAACAGGGTAAGACTGAGCACCCTCCTTTTGGCGTGCCGTTTTCCAGGGTTTTAAAGGAAGAGTAGTGTTCCTGAAAGCTGACACTGGCCTGCCTGCCCCAAAGGGTAGGCTCTATCCAGGCCAGGAGGCGTCCTTTGATTCCCTTCTGAGCTAGTATTGCTAGAATTGCTGTGGGCTGGCTATCTCAAATGCCTTCTCAAGGTCGAGGTAGACGACGATACTAGGTTTTTGTTACTATCACAATCTGGCTTAGTAGGTGTACCCACTCCTTTGGTGAGGCCAAATATGTGATGATGAGAGGGTCCAAGTTTCCATAGGAGGCGGTTTAACACTATCCCTCAGCAGCCTGGCTAAACAGCTGGTCAACAAAAATGGGTCTCATACGGCCTGGGTCCTTGGGTTTTGGAATTGGTACAATGTAGCCTTCCAAGCTGCCGGGAGTGTCCCGGCCCTCCACGACTTGTTTATGACGTCTAATATGGCCTCCTATCCACTCTGCCCAGCCCTGCAATCATGGAGTACGTAACACCATCGATGCCCGGGCAGTGTCATCTGAGTTCTTAATGGCACCCGGGAGTTCCAAGTCCGTGAGGTCTTCATCAGTCACATCTTCCGACTCACATGCAGCTTGTATCGTTAACTGGCGTTGTAGCAGAAGATCCCCTGTATATTCCGGATGTCCTGTGGGAGCTGAGTGGAGGCTCCCCTGGAAGTGAAAAGCTCCACTAGTTTCTCAACTTCCTGGATGGGTTCGGGTGTGCTGGTGGGCCCCGGCTTGCTCTTACCAGTTGCTAGGTTAGTTTGCCCCATATCTCAGATAAGGTGGTGTGATGCTCGAATGTTGAGCACCACTCCACAATTTCTCGGGTTTTCACTCTAAGAGAACTCTGCGGGCATGCTGCACAAAGGCTCTCAGAGTATTCCTGTTCTCTGCCGTAGGGTTACGCCTGTATAGCTTTTCCCCAAAAGAGTTGATGCGGTGGTTCTGCTCCCGCACCTCGTCGTTTGTAGAACCACCCGTCTCTTTTTTGAGTGCGTCCCACGACTTCTTTGGAATTGCGCACTCTGTTGCCTGGATGAGAACAGTTTGGACAGAGGGGCACCCAGGTGTCCGTAACGCTGGCACTTGAAACAACGAACTGGTTCTACCGTGAAGGTCCTGACGTCGTACCTGCCCCAAAACCGAGGTCCAGCTGGGATGGTAGCGGTCCTACATGCTGTATAGGACCTGTCAGGTTGGAGCATTGCCTGCCGTCTTTGCCTTGAGATGTTGAGCTGACACCACACTGGGGTGAGAATGCTACCGCCTCGATGGGCATCATCAGCGGGGTATAGCATTACTACACCCTTGGTGATCTGCCAGAGCCAGTTTTCCCCCAAGGGGAAAGGGGGGACTGTCTCCTGACTCTCTTCAAGGTGGTGATATTTCCTTTTTGAGAGGAGTCAGACGGGGTTTTTTCCCCTCAATTTTTAACCATATTTTAAACTTCAGGTTGTGCGCGTTCCAGTAGAGAAACCCTGGGGTTTTCTGTGGTCCCTTAAGATTTCACCTTAATTTTCCGGTCGGCGAGCTGGTTTGCCTGACCCTTTGGGGGATGGCGCTTCTTGTTTTTGTCCACAGTGTCCATCCTTCTGGTTCTCAGGGGTTGGGGTTTTTTTTCCCCCCCTTTTTTCCATATTCGCTGGCTCCTTGGTTGGGAACTCCCAAAAATCTCTACAATGTAGCGGGATCTTCCTCTTCCTTTTAGCAACTTTTTCGGGTAGAATTTTCGCCCCCTTTCCAAATCCGAGTCCTCCGTCGTGTTCACGGCATCGTGGCCTCTTCTTTCGGAAAAAGCCCCTGTGCCTATTTAGCTTTAAAAAAAGTGTTCCGTGAGCTGGTGTTGAACTGTGTCAGACGTCAGACTGTTTGCTCGTAACATATATAACCCCGTCTACGGCATATGATGTACTTTCTACAAAATGATGGACCCGAACACATCGATTCCAGGTGAGGGGCTGATTTCCTCAAACTCTCTCCTTTCCCTTCTCTGTTTTTTTATTGACTCAAAAAGCCACAGACCGGGGGCACATAATTAAGCTTCGCAAGAAGCCTGCTAAAAATACGGTTATCCAGAAAGCTGCAAGGGATTAGGCGCTGAAACCGAGCTGTATTGGCCCCGATTGAAAATACTAACCAAAAAAGAAGAGAGGTGTAAACTTTTGTTTATTAAGCTTGGACATACTGTATCTTCTGCATCTCTCCTCTCACCCTAACCAACGAAGCGGTTGCCGTCAGAGGAGCTCAAGTGGGAAGTGTCAAAAAAGGTTTACAGTCAAATGCACGGGAGGGTTTTTGAGTCATCATGCACTGCAGGGTTTAAAGAGTCATTATGCACCCCGGTTTTACGGTAACATGCACGGCAGTTTATAGGGCATGTCTATTCCTGCCTTGATTTTCGTAGCTCTGTTTGGGAGGGGCCATTCAGCTCACACATTGAGGTCCCTGGATCGATTCCCTTACCCGGGAAATATTAAAGGGGGTTTCCTTAAGAAAATCTCGTCCATGTTCATAGCGTAAGTAGGTGCCGGGGGTTTTTCGACTGGTTGGGGGCGCATCCTGGGGACAAAATTAACTAATTTTCCCGAAATGCATTGCATAACAAGATCTTTCTAAATAGTATGTCATGAGGCATTAAGTCTGAATCGTTGTAATGTACTTTTAGAAATAAAGTTATTATTTCGTTTTTATTTTTATCATGGAGCTAAAGCTCATCCATTTCGACCATGGAGTAAAGACTACGAGTCTGCCCTCATACGTGGGGAACATCCCGTCAGGAACAGAAAAAATTTACAAAAATATCCACAGCACCTCTACAAAACGGGTTACAGTCCCAAAAAACGTTGAATCTGCTGCGATCATGACGGTGTAAAAGGGATAAATTTTTGCAATAAATAAATTTTAAACCCCCCCCCAAATTTCCCCGCAAAGAGACGCCCCAAAAATTTGTCAGACTTGTTTATCCAGTGGGGGGGAAAATTTCAGAGAAATCATTCCCAGCGCAGTACGATGCCCCCCCCCCAAAATACCTGAAAAATAAAAAGAAAAAAGGCGTTTAAGACTGTTAACTGAATTTTTATGTATTAAAGAAGCAAGCAGGTCGTTTATTTTCATTGAAAATTTTTACTATTTTTTTTGAAAAAAAAAAACAAACTCCCGATTTTTATTTTTACCAGGGAACAAGCAACAATGTTAAGAAAATTGCTTACCTTTTTGTGAGCCCAAATAAATTTCCCCTGTATACGAAATCAGACCCAAGTGAGTTGAAACAGCAAGCATTTTGGAATGGCATCAGTATATCCGGCCCCCAGGAACCTTGTCTTGTTCCCTCTTGCATTCACACCCATAACACCAAATGGCATCATTTCCGTAAACTTGGGTTTTTCTTAGAAGTCGTAATTCAATCTTTTCTTGACTGTAAGCCATTCCAGGGAGCAGGAATTAAGGTTGGGTAAACTGCCTTCATGTACCCAAAAAAGTCTTTGATAAATAAAATTTGAGCTATTATATATTTTGTTTGATCAAACCTAATTATCTTCTCTCCCCAGGAACTGTATAATATCCGCGTGAAAAAAACCATACCAGGGAGGGGGGGTAGAACCCGCGATCAGAGAGTCTCTAAACTCCAGACCTTCGCGTTACCCACTGGGCCAGCTAGCCACAATAAGATTCATCCAACCAAGATCTCTGACCGCGGGTTTACCCCCACCGTGGAAATGGTTTTTTTGCAATCGTATCTTACGATTTCGTGAGTCATGTAGTCGCATGAAACTCATAGCTATCGATATAAAAACATTAATCTACTTCGTAAAAGTGAAGAATTGACGTTTCTTTATTTATAGTTCTACATGATGCATTAAGGTAATGACTGTGTTTTAATTGTCCTGACAGACTCTAATTTATATTTCTCATTATGTTAAAGAGCAACCTTGGGATAGTGGTTACATGGCCCTATACATAGACTCTTGATGGCAGCAAAACGGAAGGGCGTCAGAGAAACTGAAAAAATACTATGGAACTCTATTTCATGGGTATTAAAGGATTTCTCAATGATATACAGTGGGAAAAAAAATTTAAATTAAAAATCGTACTTTACATGACCGTGAGAAATTTCTTAAAACATCCTGGGAACTACAAGAATTTTAAGACAGTGAGCAAGACAGTAGAGAAACAGGATGGAAATAATGGAGAAGATATAACGGCAAATAACGAAAAATTAAGGAGTTAGGAAATACTATTTTTGCATAAGATTATTATATAGATAACTCGATAACAACACAACAAATGCTATATCAGTGTGTAAGCTGTGGCATAGACACATAAGAGTAACTGCTATGTCATTGTCTAAGCTGTGGCATAGACACATAAGAGCAAATGCTAAATTACAAAAGCTGTGGCATAGACACATAGGGAAACTAGCAGAGAGGGACCACGTAACAGAACAGAAAGAAAAGGGGAAAACTAAAAAAGGAAAACAATCTGGAATGAACTGAATAGAAAGTTGAAAGAGATATTTACAGAAGAAAAGGCAAAATTGCCAGAAAGAAAAAAAAGGCTTGACCATCAAAACATTAGAAGAAATTTCAACAACGAAGAAAGAGAAGAAAAAAAATTCAGTAGTAACAGAATAATAAAAAAAATAAATGCAGGAGGTTGGATTTTAGTGCGACTTGAAACTAATAGGTATATCAATCTTATTCCTAGGGGTAATAGGTAAAATAAATGCTTGTTCATAGGATAATAGGTAAAACAAAGCTTATTCCTAGGGCTAATAGGTATATCAAAGCTTTTTCCCTAGGGCTAATAGGTATATCAAAGCTTATTCCTAGGATAATAGGATGTCAAAGCTTATTCCTGGGGTTTACAAAGGTATATCAAAGCTTATTCCTGGGGTAATAGGTTATATCAAAGCTTATTCCTGGGGTTTTAATAGGTACACCAAAGCTTATTCCTATGGTTAATATGTAAAATCAAAGCTTTTCCTAGGGTTAATAGTATATCAAAGCTTATTCTAGGGTTAATAGGTATTTCAAAGCTATAACCTTTCCAAAGACCTCTTAATATGGTTTCCCAAAATTTTCGCAAAGATTTTTGTAGTCTGCACACATGAGTGATATCTTTCCCGATAATCCATCACCGTGTACATCACCCTTTGGCACCAAAACTACAATCGCTGTCGCTTGCAACTCCCCCAATGCACCCTGCTCTTTCATGATATTAAACAAATGCACCAAAAAGTCTTTCAATACACTCCAATGCTGTTTAAAATAAAAGTCGGCAGGCAGCCCATCTATCCCAGGGGCTTACCCCGACTCATACCTTTAAATTTGCCGTCCACACCTCTTCCTAAACGATAGTCCTCTGTAACTGTTCCCTGTCGTCCTTGTCAAGCACACTGCACCCAATCTCCTGTCCCCCTTAATGCCCCCTCACTCACACCGCACTTCTCATATACACACTAAGCCAAGCATCAACTACCCTCCCATCCCCTCCATTGTAACCAGCTCTTGCCCTTCCCTATACCCCCCCATGTCCTCGTGGACCCTCAGTCCTATCATTTCCATAACAACGCGATGACGTGCTCCCCTCGCAGCACACACGCCGATGGCCTAATCCCCCCACATGATCTCCTCAAACCCCCCAAAAAACCCTCGCCGCATCGAACCGCCCACTTTGCAGTTCAGCTAGTCTTTCCCTTTCCCACTCCCTCTGTCTGCCACTGGGGCTGTCCCCCCATTCCTCTCTAAATTTACTCCCTAAACTACCCTCAAGATCCCTAATAAGCGCGTGAGCCAGCTGATTCTCATCCCTTTCTCCTGATGAACATAAAACCCTCAAATTTCCCCCCCCCACAAACTTTCCCACAAACATGCAAATAAGACCCCCCCCTCGAATCTTTGAAGTAACCGAACATTAAAATTTCCAATAACTCTTATACCTGTTGGGCCTACCCTCCCATCCCAATTCCACCAAAAAACACCTCTGTGATCTGAAAAAAACCCATCCGAGACCCTTACTCCCGAACCACTGCTTTTCTCTACTTATATTCTGTCCAGCTTCGCCGTACCCCTACCTCACAAAGGTGTGCTCCACCTCCCATGCCACATCCCCCATATCCCAACAACCCCACCCCGGTTAATAGCTCCTCAAAATCCCAGAACAATATCCCACCCCCTTAGGTTCCACATCCCTATGACGTATGACACAATTCCAGTCACTCCCACCACAGGTGATATACCAACACATCACATACAAACTCATTCTTAACCCGACTGTTCCCCCCCACCGGACCATAAACACACACAAAGGATATCTTGTCCCTTCCCCACATCCCATCCCTCTTATAACCCTCCATTCCCCACTCTCCTCACAATGATGTACAGTAAAGGGGCTAGCCTCCCTCATCAAAATAGCCACCCCCTCCTTTCAATCTCGGTGAGTGTGCTGCATATACAGTGTACCCCTCAATCACCAACATAAAACCAGCTTGTGGTTGTGCTTTTGTACAAACACAACATTACACCATACTAATGAGAAGCTCATGAAACCATGCACACTTCCTATCGTTTCTCAGTCCATTAATATTTATAGAGACTTGAAGCCGCCCAAAGGAGGTTTTCCTTTATGCACTGCAACACCCCTTTCCCCCTTCCCCTAATACTTCCCTGGTCCCATACACCCCTCTGGGACCTCCTTTCACAGGTCCCTTGCCCCTGAACCCCCAGGTCATGCTCCTCCACATCTCCCCAAACCTTTTTCCCTGAATGCTGTCCCGGAGTGAGCACGTCGTCCACATCCGAGATCATGGCTGCTCTCTTCCTTGACCCTCTAGCCTTTTTCCCCAGCCTCCACCGAAGCCATCCTCGTGCACTTCTGCCACCACAGTACCAATTTGCAAACCAGCATCAACTTGGGCCTCCGACATCCCTCCCCCCCTCCACACCTAAAACCACTGCAGAATCCAGGGCACCCACAAGCCCCTAAACAAAGACCTCACCGGGGTCCCTAACGGGTCGTAGAGCAGTGAGTCAGTGGTGGCCTCCACTGCCCTGTCCTCACCAAGCAGCACCTCACCTCCGATCTATGGTGCCTGCCCGGCAGAGCTCGACTCCCCCCGAAGCGTTACCACACTCTCCCTCCCTCAATTCAGCCTCGTCGACCTCCACACTCCATGCCTTGCGCAAAGTAGGTGTTCAGGTCGGTCTCCTCCATCGTCTCTGTTCCTCCGATGCTTCTTAACATTGAGCATCTGCCTATGAACCCTGTCGTTGAACATGTGCACAGCATGTGGTCATAAGCGCCCATAAGCGACAAGTACATCGTTGCCTGCGTAGGTCACCATCACTTGTGTCCTGAAGTCGTCAAGGAGTGGATGCCTCAATGTCATTTTCAAAAGAGAAACTTCCCTCAGGCATCCCGCATATGATCCTTCCTTCCACTTCCCCAATGTCGCTATGTGAATTGTCCCAAACTTCTCAGACAAGGCACGTAGGTCCGCCTCATCAGCCTGGAAAGGTACGTTCCTAATCTTCACCATGTATAATAGGGGGGACTCATGGAGCCTTACCGTCACAGCAGGATTTACTTACACACAAAGATCCCGGAATCTGGGGACTAGTCTTCCTATTGCTAGCATTGAGAAACTTCACAAAGATCTGGTAGGCCCGTTCAAGGCCACACCATACAGCTTTCATTTGCAATGCCGTTGTGTCCCTCATGATGGCAGGTAGTATTAAAACCCCGCGTCTTGCCTGCTGCGCCATTTTGAGAAAATCAAGTTGTCACCCCGCTGACAGCAGGGGGAGGCTCAGCGCACGTCCCGTTCCCCTCGTCCCCAGGGTTGAGCGACAAAAGATAGTGTAGAGTTATGCTGGGCCTATTGGGCTGAGGTGGATGTATAGGTCTGGTATTAAAGTTGATGGTTGTAGTGTTTTAACTTTAAGTCATTCAATCAAGTGATTCGGTAAGTGATTCAGTAAGTCAGTCAAGTCGTTCAGTAAGTCAGTCAAGTGATTCAGTAAGTCAGTCAAGTGATTCAGTAAGTCAGTCAAGTGATTCAGTAAGTCAGTCAAGTGATTCAGCAAGTCAGACAAGTCGTTCAGTAAGTCAGTCCCAAATCTTTCAGTAAGTCAGTCAAGTGATTCAGTAAGTCAGTCAAGTGATTCAGTAAGTCAGTCAAGTGATTCAGTAAGTCAGTCAAGTCGTTCAGTAAGTCAGTAAAGCGATTCAGTACGTAAAGGATTCAGTAAATCAGTCAAGTGATTCAGTAAGTCAGTTTAAGTGATTCAGTAAGTCAGTCAAATGATTTCAGTAAGTCAGTCAAGTGATTCAGTAAGTCAGTCAAGTGTTTTCCCGTAAGTCGGTCAAGTGCTTTAGTAATGTAGACAGCCTGTACTGTCAGAACACAGCCTAGCCATCTGCTCTGACTATTCATATTTCGCGGCATTTTAGGTGCGCCCCCTGTAGCTCATCCACTTCAGTGGAAGGCTGAGCTCACCCTCTCTCACTTTCCTAGGCCGACCGACTTGGGCAGACACAGTGCTCCCCCCCCACGAACTGCTTGCGGTCCCCTCCCTCCACTGCCGTTGTGTACTCGCTTTCCCACCCAATTAAAGCCAAACTAGTCCACGGCTGTATCATTGCTACCTACGCTACCTTCATCTGCACTAAACCGCTGTTCAGCAGTAAGAACAGCAATAACAGTGGTGGCAGCGGGGGGGATACTGTAGCGTGGAGTCACTGGGACGCCAACTCGTTGAGAGACGGATGCTTCTTGTATAGGGTGATGAAGTGAAGATGACTTCATACCTCTCCTTCCTCTCTCCAGGCAAACACAACTGCTGCGGGCACCGCTGTCACCATTTATAATGAGTTTGTTTATTTGGTAGTATGGTAAGCGGGTTGTGAATGATACGTTTTTCTTCGGAGGGTTCTTACTTTATTGTTAAGTCGTTGGGGTTACACGGCTTTGTTGTTTGTGCCCCTGGCCGGGAGGGCCATGCCCACGAGAGAGAGCTGGGAGGCCTTGTGGTTTGCTGCTAGGCGCCCGTGAGAGTGAGAGCGAGGCAAGTTGGGCATACTGAAGTGGCAAGGCCTATAGGTGGCAGCACTTGAGTGGCGCGAAATATGAACTAACCTGGCAGACAGCATGGGCTGTCTGTGCAGACAGTACAGGCTGTCTACATACGCTCGGCCACCTACCGCGCGTCGTCTGGACGCGACAATACTGGTAGTAAAAGAAACTCGGTCTCTCTCTCTCATAGGAACAGGGCACAGAACACAAAATAAAAACATATACATATGGACATGGAAAAAAAAACTTCCTACAGGGAGGGAAGAAAAAACATGTGGGGTGTGCTAAACATCGTGGTCATAGGCAGTGAGCGTCGATGGGCATCACTGCATGCCTTCCTGCGTCTGGACAGATACTGCAACATGGGAGACATCGCTGCTGCTGAGCTATGACGTAACTGGGTACGGTCTCCTCTGGAATGGTGAAGCAGACATCGTAGGAGTCGCTGCAGGTTTTCACTCAACCTGGGGCACGACATGCTGGTGCCCTCGAGTGAGGCGTCGACAAAACTCGGCAACTGGGCAGGACTTCTGGCAAGCGACTCAGGACACTTCTCGACTGGTACTGTTGCTGGGTTGTCACTGCTGGCGAGCGTGGAGCGAGTTGTGGAGCGAGTCGTGGCAGAGACGACTGGGCGAAACATCTGGGAGTCGTAACATCCTACACCAGACTGCAGTGAGCGAGCTAGCAGTCAAAGTGACATCATCTTTGTGCAGGCTGCTCACTGAAGCTTGTGACACGAGGCTGACACAGCGCCTGCCGACAGGCCTGGCTGCGGCTTGACGAGTATCATTCTCTCGACAGTTGGAGTTATAGCAGAGGTTAGCCTAAGCGTCCCCAGACTTGTTTCTCTACATATAACTGCACTCTGACGGTCTGGAGGTGAAGTGAAACAAATCTCGATGGGAATCGTAGCAGGTACAATTCTACAGAACATCACGAGCGACGAGTATAAAAGCTTTCTGTACAAGAGGGCTCGTACGCTCAGGGCTGAGTAATCAGCTGTCAAACACACTGGTCACACGGGTAACTTAGCACAGTGGTGCAACTCAGGTCTGACCACAGACCTCACTGGACACACGAAAACTTACGAACACACCGCTGTACATACGGTACAACAACATGTGAGAACACTGACTGAGAGGAATTAACACACGACATATATCTTCTCTCAATCTTCTCGACAATACTGAAATAATTACTGAACACTCGATGGTGACATCATGTGATGTCAGGCGTGATGTCGCGAGGTGACGTCAGCAGGACTGTGACGTCAGCAGACATCTCGAGGTGACGTTCAGGCAGACATCGTGAGGTGACGTCAGCAGACATCGTGACGTCATGAAGTCGGGCAGCATCGTGGGTGACGTCGATGTGATGCGGGCAGCAGACCACAGCATGTGGCCTGGGATATCTGGTAACTCACGTGGCTTTGTAGGTCTACGTGACATCGGCCACACCCAACGTGGTGTCGATCCACGTGGTGTCGTGATCTACGTGGCATGCTGATCCACGCAGCTTCGAGTGGCCTCGGGCACTCGGAACACAGCACTGGCGATGAATTCACATGAAAAACAGCAGAGAACACAGCAGAGGGAGTGAGCAGTGGTGAGTGGTGTATGGTAGTGTGGTGGCGAGGAGCGTGGGTGAGTGTATGCGGGGCGAGTTTCTAGCCATTCCTCGTAGACAGCCTGTACTGTTAGAACACACAGCCTAGCCGTCTGCTCTGACTAGTTCATATTTCGCGGCATTTTAGGTGCTGCCCTCTGTAGGCTCACCCACTTCAGTGGAAGGCTGAGCTCCCCTCTCTCACTCCTAGGCCGACCGACTTGACAGACGCAAGTGCTCCCCCTCCACGGACTGGCTTGCGGTCACTCCCTCACACTGCCCATTGTGTTACTCACTCCTACCCAATTAAAGCCAAACTAGTCCACGGCCGTATCATTGCTACCTACGCTACCTTCATCGGCACTAAACCCCTGTTCAGCAGTAAGAACAGCAATAACAGTAAAGTCAGTCAAGTGATTCAGTAAGTCAGTCAAGTGATTCAGTAAGTCAAGTGCTTCAATAAGTCAATCAAGTGCTCCAGTAAGTCGGTCAAGTGCTTCAGTAAGTCACTCAAGTGATTCAGAAAGACAAGTGATTCAATAAGTCAGTCAAATCATTCAGTAAGTCAGTCAAGTCATTCAGTAAGTTTTTACCTGGAGTTTAGCTGGAGAGAGTTCTGGGGGGTCAACGCCCCAACGGCCCGGTGTGTGACCAGGCCTCCTGGTGGATCAGAGCCTGATCAACCAGGCTGTTGCTGCTGGCTGCATGCAAACCAACGTACGAGCCACAGCCCGGTTAGTCAGGAACCGACTTTAGGTGCTTGTCCAGTGCCAGCTTGAAGACTGCCAGGGTCTGTTGGTAATCCCCCTTATGTATGCTCGGAGGCAGTTGAACAGTCTCGGGCCCCTGACACTTATTGTATGGTCTCTTAACGTGCTAGTAACACCCCTGCTTTTCATTGGGGGGATGTTGCATCGTCTGCCAAGTCTTTTGCTTTCGTAGTGAGTGATTTTCGTGTGCAGTTCGGTACTAGTCCCTCTAGGATTTTCCAGGTGTATATAATCATGTATCTCTCCTGCCTGCATTCCAGGGAATACAGTTTTAGGAACCTCAAGCGCTCCCAGTAATTGAGGTGTTTTATCTCCGTTATGCGCGCTGTGAAGGTTCTCTGTACATTTTCTAGGTCAGCAATTTCACCTGCCTTGAAAGATGCTGTTAGTGTGCAGCAATATTCCAGCCTAGATAGAACAAGTGACCTGAAGAGTGTCATCATGGGCTTGGCCTCCCTAGTTTTGAAGGTTCTCATTATCCATCCTGTCATTTTTCTAGCAGATGCGATTGATACAATGTTATGGTCCTTGAAGGTGAGATCCTCCGACATGATCACTCCAGGTCTTTGACGTTGGTGTTTCGCTCTATTTTGTGGCCAGAATTTGTTTTGTACTCTGATGAAGATTTAATTTCCTCGTGTTTACCATATCTGAGAAATTGAAATTTCTCATCGTTGAACTTCATATTGTTTTCTGCAGCCCACTGAAAGATTTGGTTGATGTCCGCCTCGAGCCTTGCAGTGTCTGCAATGGAAGACACTGTCATGCAGATTCGGGACAAGTTGGGAGCGAGTACTGTGCCTTGTGGAACAGAGCTTTTCACCGTAGCAGCCTCGGACTTTACTCTGTTGACGACTACTCTCTGGGTTCTGTTAGTGAGGAAATTTATAGATCCATCGACCGACTTTTCCTGTTATTCCTTTAGCACGCATTTTGTGCGCTATTACGTCATGGTTACATTTGTCGAAGGCTTTTGCAAAGTCTGAATATATTACATCTGCATTCTTTTTGTCTTCTAGTGCATTTAGGACCTTGTCATAGTGATCCAATAGTTGAGACAGACAGGAGCGACCTGTTCTAAACCCATGTTGCCCTGGGTTGTGTAACTGATGGGTTTCTAGATGAGTGGTGATCTTGCTTCTTAGGACCCTTTCAAAGATTTTTATGATATGGGATGTTAGTGCTATCGGTCTGTAGTTCTTTGCTGTTGCTTTACTGCCCCCTTTGTGGAGTGGGGCTATGTTGTTTTTAGTAACTGTGGGACGACCCCGTGTCCATGCTCCCTCTCCATAGGATGGAAAAGGCTCGTGATAGGGGCTTCTTGCAGTTCATGATGACACGGAGTTCCATGAGTCTGACCCTGTGGCAGAGTGCATGGGCATGTCATTTATCGCCTGTTCGAAGTCATTTGGCGTCAGGATAACATCGGATGGGCTTGTGTTAACCAAATTTAGTGGCTCTCTCATAAAAAAATTCATTTTGACTCTTCGACTCTCAGTCTGGTTAGCGGCTTGCTAAAAACTGAGTCATATTGGGACTTGAGTAGCTCACTCATTTCCTTGCTGTCATCTGTGTAGGACCCATCTTGTTTAGTAGGGGCCCAATACTGGACATTGTTCTCGACTTTGATTTGGCATAGGAGAAGAAATACTTTGGATTTCTTTCGATTTCATTTATGGCTTTTAGCTCTTCCCGCGATTCCTGACTCCTATGAGATTCCTTTAGCTTACGTTCGATGCCTGCTATTTCTCTGACCAGTGTCTCCCTACGCATTTCAGATATATTGACCTCTTTCAGCCGTTCTGTTATTCTTTTCCGTCGCCTGTAAGGGAGCGCCTGTCTCTTTCTATTTTACATCTCCTCCTTTTTCTTAGAGGAATAAGCCTTGTGCATACATCGAGTGCCACCGAGTTAATCTGTTCTAGGCATAAGTTGGGGTCTGTGTTGCTTAGTATATCTTCCCAGCTTATATCGGTTAGGACTTGATTTACTTGGTCCCACTTTATGTTTTTGTTATTGAAGTTGAATTTGGTGAATGGTCCCTCGTGACTATCTCATTATGTCTGTCTGGGGCTCCATCATACTTGTCTGAACCTCAATTATGTTGTGATCTGAGTATATTGTTTTTGATATGGTGACATTTCTTATCAGATCATCATTGTTAGTGAAGATGAGGTCTAGTGTATTCTCCAGTCTAGTAGGCTCTATTATTTGCTGGTTTAAATTGAATTTTGTGCAGAGATTTAAAAGCTCGTGTGAGTGTGAGTTTTCATCAGAGCTGCCTCCTGGTGTTATTGGGTTTTCAGTAAGTCAGTCAAGTCGTTCAGTAAGTCAGTCAAGTCGTTCAGTAAGACAGCAAAGTGCTTCAGTAAGTCGGTCAAGTGCTTCAGTAAGTCGGCCAAGTGATTCAGTAAGTCAAGTGATTCAGTAAGTCAGTCAAGTGATTCAGTAAGTCAGTCAAGTCGTTCAATAAGTCAGTCAAGTCGTTCAATAAGTCAGTCAAGTCGTTCAATAAGTCAGTCAAGTGATTTAGTAAGTCAGTCAAGTGATTCAGTAAGTCAGTCAAGTGATTCAGTCAGTAAGTCAGTCACACAAACTTATGTTACCTCTTTTTGATGTATACAAAGTAGCACTTCATTATGGCCACAGGATGTCTTGTCTAATATAGTTGTCTAATATCTTTGTTTCGTTCGTTAATTCTAAGGCTTAAGTGCTTACACCTTTTCTTGCTACTTTGAAAAACACTGACATGCTTACTGGGTGTCATGATAGCTTGGCAGATACAAGATATAGCAATTAAAAGATCAAAACACAATTCACAAACACAAGCTTGTAGCAGAGAACTTGGACTGGACAAATATGATGGTGGGGGTGGTGTCCGGGGAGGGGGCTTGGGGACGGCGGGAGGCCTCCCCAGCTGAACCACAACAAGGCGGCCGCTTGAGGAAAAGGGAAGTTTTTTTTTTCCTTCCCACAAACTGAACAGTGTTAAATTCATCATACGACGTGTTACAAAAATTGTGCCGCAATTCTTCAATCATGCTGTACCCAAATTGTGTCAAATAAACTCGTGCTAAATGACGGTCTACTGTATGTCAAGCTTACTCTAGGGTTAATAGGTATATCAAAGCTTACTCCTAGGGTTAACAGGTATATAGGGTTAATATGTATATCAAAGCTTATTCTTAGGGTTAATAGGTATATCAAGCTTATTCCTAGTGTTAATTATATCAAAGCTTATTCCTAGGGTTAATAGGCATATCAACGCTTATTCCTAGGGTTAATAGGTATATCAAAGCTTATCCCTAGGGATAATAGGTATATCAAAGCTTATTCCTACGGTTAATTATATCAAAGCTTATTCCTAGGGTTAATAGGTATATCAAAGCTTATTCCTAGGGTTAATAGGCATATCAAAGTTTATTCCTAGGGTCAATAGGTATATCAAAGCTTATTCCTAGGGTTAATAATTATATCAAAGCTTATTCCTAGGGATAATAGGTGTATCAAACCTTATTCCTAGGGTTAATAGGTACAGTAGACCGCCATTTAATACGGTAGTTGCGTTCCTGAAAACACCTTGTTAGGTGAATCCGTGTTAGATGAACTGAAGAACTTAGGGGGAAAAATAGGGTTACGTTCCTGAGAGCCACAAAAAAGCCAAACAACTTTTTTTAGGCCTCCACTTCTTACAAAAATAAAAGGGAAAATGTAATTGTAGTTCATTGTTATGATGTATTATGTTGTTTTTACTGCTTACGAGTACAAATGTAACAGAAATAATAGTATTTCTTGCTTTAAAGTTAGACACTCCAGTACAACCATCAACTTCAGTACCAGAACCTCTACCATCCACCTCAGCCCAGTAGAGCCACAACATAACTCTCCACTCACTTCACAATCATCCACAAACACCAGCACCCACAATTTAAGTCATTCAATTAAATGATTCAGTAAGTCAGTCAAGTGATTCAGTCAGTCAAGTGATTCAGTCAGTCAAGTGATTCAGTCAGTCAAGTGATTCAGTAAGTCTGTCAAGTCATTCAGTAAGTCTGTCAAGTCATTCAGTAAGTCTGTCAAATCATTCAGTAAGTCTGTCAAATCATTCAGTAAGTCAGTCAAGTGATTCAGTAAGCCAGTCATTCAGTCAGTAAGTCTAAATTCAGTCAGTCAGTCAGTCACTAAGTCAGTCATTCAGTCAGTAAGTCTAAATTCAGTCAGTCAGTCAGTCACTAAGTCAGTCAGTCACACAAAATTGTTTACCTTTATTTATGTATACAAAGTAACACTTCATTATGGCCACAGGATGTCTTGTCTAATATAGTTGTCTAATACCCTTGTTTTTTTCGTTAATTCTAAGACTTAAATGCTTACACCTTTTCTTGCTACTTTGAGAAACACTGACATGCTTACTGGGTGTCATGATAGCTTGGCAGATACAAGATATAGCAATTAAAAGATCAAAACACAATTCACAATCACAAGCTTGTAGCAGAGAATTTGGACTGGACAGTATGGAGTACGAATGCTTTGACGGTGGGGTGGTGTTGGGGGTAGGGGGGCATGGGGACTGCGGGAGGCCTCCCCAGCTGAACCACAAGAAGACGGCCGCTTTAGGGAAAGGGAAGTTGTTTTTCCTTCCCACAAATTGTGCCGAATTCTTCAATCATGCTATACCCAAATCATGCCAAATAAACTCGTGCTAAATGACGGTCTACTGTATATCAAAGCTTACTCCTAGGATTAATAGGTATATCAAAGCTTATTCCCAGGCTAATAGGTATATCAAAGCTTATTCCTAAGGTTAATAGGTATATCAAAGATTATTCCTAGGGTTAATAGGTATATCAAAGATTATTCCTTGTGTAATATTGTTAATGGGTTTGGCGAATATATTTGTTAGTGTGTTTGTTAGTGCGTTTGTTAGTGGATTTGTATTTGACAAGGTCCTGCCAAATATGGGCCAATAGGCCTGCTGCAGTGTTTCCTCCCTTCTTGTGTTCATATGCCATTACTCAAATTGGCTTTAATAATTTGCCTATAATTGACGTCAGGCTTAATGGGTGGTAATTTGACCTCCCAAAAAGCCTGACGTCAAATAAGCCATCTTCTACATCACATACACTACAACTATGGTAGTAGGTCAATATACTCCCCATGACCCTGTGAGTGGGTCATTGTCTTAGTTGGTCATTGTTTTACCCTCTTGAGTCATATATCCTCGTTACCTGGAGGTTACCTGGAGGTTATTCCGGGATCAACGCCCCCGCGGCCGGTCCATGACCAGGCCTCCGATGGATGAGGGCCTGATCAACTAGGCTGTTACTGCTGGCCGCACGCAGTCCCAACGTACGAGCCACAGCCCGGCTGATCCGGTACTGACTTTAGGTATCTGTCCAGCTCTCTTGAAGGCAGCCAGGGGTTTATTGGCAATTCCCCTAATGCTTGATGGGAGGCTGTTAAACAGTTTTGGGCCCCGGGCACTTATGGTGTTTCCTTAGTGTACCAATGGTGCCCCTACTTTTTATTGGGGGCATTTTGCATCGCCTGCCCAGTCTTTACTTTTCGTAGGGAGTGATTTCTGTGTGCAGATTTGGGACCATTCCTTCCAAGATTTTCCAAGTGTAGATTATGATATATATCTCCCTGCTGCGTTCCAACGAGTACAAGTCAAGTGCTTCCAAGCATTCCCAGTAGTTAAGGTGCTTGACAGAACTTATACGTGCAGTAAAGGATCTCTGTACACTCTCTAGATCTGCGATTTCACCTGCTTTGAATGGAGATGTTAATGTACAGCAGTATTCCAGCCTAGAGAGAAGTGATTTGAAAAGGATCATCATGGGCTTGGCATCTCTCGTTTAGAAAGTTCTCATTATCCATCCTATCATTTTCTTTGCACGTGCGATCGTGGCACTGTTGTGATCCTGAAGTGAGATCCTCAGACATTACTACTCCCAGGTCCCTTACATTAGTTTTCCGCTCTATTGTATGGCCGGAGTCAGTAGTATACTCTGTTCTAGTTATTATCTCCTCCAGTTTTCCATAACGGAGTAGTTGGAATTTGTCCTCATTGAACATCATATTGTTTACCGTTGCCCATTGGAAAACTTTGTTTATATCTTCTTGGAGATTAACCGCGTCCTCAGCAGATGACAGCCTCATGCAGATCCTAGTATCATCCGCAAAGGATGATACGGTGCTGTGGCGTATATCTCTGTTTATGTTTGATATGAGGATAAGGAATAAGATGGGGGCGAGTACTGTGCCTTGTGGAACAGAGCTCTTCACTATGGCAGCCTCCGATTTAAACTCTGTTGACCACTACTCTTTGTGTTCCATTTGTTAGGAAGTTGAAGATCCATCTCCCCACTTTCCCAGTTATTCCTTTAGCACGTATTTTATGGGCTATTACGCCATGATCGCATTTGTCAAATGCTTTTGCAAAGTCTGTGTATATTACATCTGCATTCTGATTTTCTTCCAGTGCATCCAAGGCCATGTCATAGAGATCCAGTAGTTGTGAGAGGCAGGAGCGACCTGCCCTGAACCCATGTTGCCCTGGATTGTGCAGATTTTGGGAATCCACGTGATTTGTAATCCTGCTTCTTAGCACTCTTTCAAAGATTTTTATGATGTGGGACGTCAGAGCTATTGGTCTATAGTTCTTAGCTAATGCTTTGCTCCCACCTTTATAGAGTGGGGCTATATCCGTTGTTTTAAGTGACTGTGGAATTTCACCCTTGTCCAAGCTCCTCCTCCATAGTGTACTTAGGGCACGCGAGAGGGGTTTCTTGCAGTTCTTAATGAAAACAGAGTTCCACGAGTCTGGGCCCGGGGCTGAGTGCATAGGCATGTTGTCAATGGCTTTCTCGAAATCTATCGGAGTTAGGGTAATGTCGGAAATCTGGCATACATTTATGGAGTTTTGAGGCTCATTCATGAAGAAATCATTTGGGTCGTCGATCCTCAGACCGATTAGTGGTTCACTAAACACAGAGTCGTACTTGGATTTCAATATTTCACTCATTTCCTTGTTGTCATCTGTGTAAGTCCCATCCTGTCTGAGTAAGGGCCCGATACTAGATGTGGTATTTGCCTTGTTTTTGGCATATGAAAAGAAATATTTTGAATTTCTTTCAATTTCACTAATAGCTTTAAGCTCCTCCTGCCTCTCCTGGTTCCTGTAAGAGTCATTTAGCTTAAGTTCGATAGTTTCCACTTCCCTGTTCAGTGCCTCCTTTCGTGTATCAGATGTTCTAGCACTCCTGAGGAGCTCAGTGACTCTTCGTCGTCTTCTGTAGAGGGAGCATCTTTTCTCTCCAGTTTACTCCTGCTCTTCTTCTTTCTTAGGGGAATATGCCTAGAACATGCTTCGCTACCAGGAAGTTGATCCTTTCAAGGCACTGGTTTGGATCCATGTCATTTAAGACATCTTCCAACATGTTTCGTTTAGGACATGGTTTACCTGGTCCCAGTTGATGTTCTTGCTGTTGAAGTTGTATTTTGTGAAGACACCTTCACAGGTACATGCATTCTGCTGATCAGGACCCCTATGCATGTACGTCTGGACTTCGATTAGGTTGTGATCGGAATTAGTTGTTTTTGATATTCTTATGTCTCTTATCAGGTCCTCATTATTTGTGAAGATAAGGTCAAGTGTGTTTTCTAGTCTTGTTGGCTCCACTATCTGCTGGCTTAAGGTGTGTTTTTCGCAGAGACTTAGTAGCTCATGTGTGTGTGACCTTTCATCTGTGCTACCTCGGGGATTGTTTCAGCTATAACATTATTTGCTACATTCTTCCATTTGTATGCCTTAGGTTGAAGTCACCAAGCAGTAAGATGTTTGGGGATGGAGCTGGAAGGTTTTCCAAACAGTAATCAATTTTCAGTAGCTGTTCCTTGAACTGTTGTGAGGTTGCATCTGGTGGCTTGTATACAACCACAATGACTAGGTTTTGGTTCTCGATCTTTATTGATAGAACTTCAACTACCTCATTTGTGTGTTCAGCAACTCCGTGCAGATAAGGGACTCTTTGACATACAGGCCAACCCCCCCTTGTTGCCTGTTTTTTTCTGTCGCATCTAAAAAGGTTGTAACCACTTATCCATATTTCACTGTCAAAGTGATCTTTTGTGTGAGTCTCTGTGAAGGCTGCAAACATTGCATTAGACTCCTCTAGAAGTCCACTGATAAAAGGTATTTTGTTGTTGGTGGATGGCTTAAGGCCCTGTATATTAGCAAATATGAACGAGGTTGTATTCTGTGTTTGTTGGGGGGATTTTGTTATTGGCATCAGTAGTTGTAATTCTGGAGGGCCATGGGTGGCCACTGCTGCACCTCCAGTCCAACAAGGCTCCAACCTGGAGTTGGGTTGTCGTAGCTACTATTGTTTGTCTTGTGGGGTCTGTGCCTCCTGGTCCCTTTTAGATGGTATGCAGGGCACTCGATGTTGTAACACTGCTTCTGGAGGACCGAGGAGTGGCACATTTTTGGGTGAAAGAAAGTACAGGAAGAAGAACGACACACTCCTTTAGACAGGAGGTCGCTACATTTTTTGGGATGGTCAAGTTGCATGTCCCATTTTTTCCCCTGTTATTCCATGCTTACAGATGCCCCAAGCATAATATTTGCACAAATTCACCTTTGGTTGAGAATTGTTGGGAGGTGTGTTGTCAATTTCTGCAGGTTCTGGGACTGCACTATAATCCTCAGTATCCAAGCCAGGGCCACCCGTCCTGGATTCCATCTAACTTTCCCCAGTAGAGGAAGAAGGAGGAGACTCCTCTCCAACATCTGTACTGTGGGCCACGGTCTTGTGCAATGATGGTTGTATATTTACGGTTTTAGATGGTTGTATATTTACTGTTTTTGTGGTGGTTTTGGTAGTGTCCCTAGGAGAGTCTGGGCTGGCAGTAGGCTGGGGGCTGGGTCTGGGTCAGCCTGGGGCTGGGGCTGGGGCTGGGTCTGGGTTGGCAGCTGGGCTGGCCTGGGCCAGCACCAGCACTGTGGGTATTAGTGCTATGGCTGGGGGAGCCTGGGCCAGCACCAGCACTGTGGCATTAGTGCTATGACTGGGGAGCCTGGACCAGCACCAGCACTGTGGGTATTAGTGCTATGACTGGGGGATGGGTCTGGCTTAGCACCAGTGGTGACTAGATAGTTTCGAGTCATCTGTTGTGGTATGGACATTCTGCATTTTTTGATACCTATCTCTTTCCCCATGTTTTATATATTTTGGTGACTATCAAGAGGTCATCCTTGTTTTCTTGATTATTTTTATCATTTATTACTCTCCTTAGTACCTTTCTGATACCTGCCCAAAGTTCTACATCTTTATTGCACAACCAGAAGCACCTTGCTAGTTCGAGGTTCATTTTTTGAGGCTGTATTTAGTCTAGTACAAGAAATATGGTGTTTGGAAGAGCATAGGTTGCATGTGATTCTGGATTTTCTTCCAAGGATTTTTTTACATGTCCCACAGATATGCTGTGCTGACATCCTGTCTGTATCCTACTACACTCTGTATGCCACGGAAGAAAACTGATTTCCACTTTACCTTTCTCTTGCTGGTGCCAGTAATATGCAAGATGTATTTATACTAACCAAGTTTGCAGTATGTGGGTGGTGGTGTAGGGTGGGTGGTGGGTGTAGGGTGGGTGTAAGCCGGCCAGGACTTGCCCACACTGCCACACTTCACTATTATTTTTTTTTATATTATTATTATTATTATTATTATTATTATTATTATTATTATTTAAATTCCTTTTATGTAGTGCTGTACACTGTTAATCTCAAGGATATACACTGTATTCTTTCAAATTACACTTTTCACTGCGCTATACTGGGATCATTGTTTTATTGTTTACACAGCAGCTAGGCCTACGCTAACTTCCCCCTACACTTCTAAGGAAAAGATTATTTCCTGTTTAGTAGAGGTAACGGTTGTATGCTCAATTTATGTATGCTGTGATTCCCTGCACCTCAATGCTACCACCACTCGTTTCATATCTTATGACTATAGTAGTTACTTATCCGTTATTAACACTTCACTGGACCTCTGGCAATAGTTCACTAGTGCCAGTCGCTTGTAAGATATTCCCCTATCTACACTATATATTGTACGCTATACTTGGGGATAATTAAGATTACTCTTATCTACAATTTAGTTCACTATGTCACTGCACATATATATCCTTGTCACTCATATTACTTATAGATAGATCGATATTTGTTTATTTCCACTTGTGTCGACATCCGGCAATAATTCACTAGTGCTGTCTAAGGGATGTGTTAAGGGATGTAGGAGTTGTAGATGTGGTGGGGAGGGGGGAGTATGGGGTGGAGCACACGTTCATTCGTGGGAATTATGAGGCGAGGTTAGATAGGATATATGTGATGCAGGGGATTGGTGTGGAGAGAGTGAGAGCTTTCGATGTCGGTTTTTCGGATCACAGGGCGGTGAGAGCTGATCTGCGGGTGGATGGTATAGTACGTATATATGCTGGGTATTGGAAATTGAATGTGAGGCTACTGCAGGAGGGGGATGTTGGCTCTTCCTTTGAGGAATGGTGGACACATTTCTGGGATGGCAGGGATGGTGAGATGGATTTGCTTGACTGGTGGGAGGTGAGGGCTAAGATAGGAATCGCGGAGTTTTTCAGGGCACGTGGTAGGGAACATGCACGGTGGCGGTATGGTTTGCAAAACTACTGGAGGGACAACTGAATGCGTTTTACGACGGGGGGGGGGGTAGGGAAGGTATGAGAGGGGATGTGGATGGTTTAAGGTGTAGGATTGCAGAGTTACATAATGACAGGTTTAGTAAGTAAGTAAGTAAGTAAATTTATTCAGGTATACACAATACAGTTACATAGAATTATCATACATAGCAGCATATGTGTAGAGAACCTAGGATAACCCAAAAAAGTCAGACAGAGTGACTTATTTCCATTGGGGTCCTTTTACCTTATTATTATAATATAAAGGTTATAATATTTTCTTATTATTCTATAATTATTCTATATTATTCTATAATTAGAGTTAGAGCGGGGTTAGAGGAGGTGTTAAAGGGTGATCAACCATCAGGTTACGTTCTGCGAAAATTTAGGGAAAGGCAAATGGTGACTACCATAGCGCATCTAGTGGTCGCTGGGGGGGGGGGGAGGTTATGTGGAGGGTCAAGGCCTTTCCGATACTGACAGCATTAGTGTTTATGCAGATTATTGGTTTAGGGAGAAATGGAGGAGGAACAGAGGAGATGCCAGTGAGGAGGTATTTGGGGATATGCTGAGTAATATTGTATTAGGACAACAGGAGCAGGAAATGCTGGAGGGTAGTATTAGTGTGGAGGAGGCGGTTTACGGGATGAGTCAGGGTAAGACGCCGGGCATAGATGGAATACCGAATGATTTTTATAGAGTTTATTGGGAGTGTATTAGGTATGGTTTAGTGGAAGTCTTGAATTATATGTGGAGCAGTGGGAGGATGGGGAAAACACAGAAAACCGGGATCGTTGTGTTAGTGCCGAAAAAGAAGGAAGGGAAAGTACTGAGTGATTATAGAGCGATATCCTTAATGTGCGCCGGTTATAAAATTTATGCTAAAATTCTGGGCAATAGACTGAAGAAGGTTCTGGGATCAGTGATACATGGGGGCCAGTATGGCATCCCGGGAAGAAGTATGAGGGATGGGCATAGTCACATAAGGGAATTTATTGAGAGCTGTACCGGAGGGGGAATACTCGGTTTAGATTGGGCTAATGCGTATGATTGCGTGAACAGGGATTTCTTAAGAGTTTGTTTGGAGAAGTTGGGTATGGGGGGGAGGGTGGCGAGATGGGTGCAAACCTTGTATGAGGGAGCGGTTGTTCGGGTACAGGTTAATGGTAAGTTGGGGGACCCTACTCAAGAAATCGTAATGACACGATTGCAAACAAACCATACCCCCGGCCGGGATTGAACCCGCGGTCATAGTCTCAAAACTCCAGCCAGTCGCGTTAGCCACTAGACCAGCTAGCCACAATAAGATTCATCCAACTAGGTATATTTCTACACCTAGTTGGATGAATCTTATTGTGGCTAGCTGGTCTAGTGGCTAACGCGGCGGGCTGGAGTTTTGAGACTCTATGACCGCGGGTTCAATCCCGGCCGGGGGTATGGTTTGGGGGACCCAGTACTGATGGAGAGAGGTTTGAGGCAGGGTTGTCCGCTGTCTCAGTTATTATTTGCCTGCGTGCAGAATCCGTTTTATAGGCTTGTGGATGAGGTGATGAATGGACAGGGGACGATGGGGGGAGGGGGGTATTGTTGGGTACGTGGATGATACTACAGTTCTTGTAATGCATGAGGAAGATCTAAGGAAGGTTGGTCGAGTCATTCAGATATTTGGGGATGCTACGGGTATGAGAGTTAATTTAATGAAGTCTCCAGGTAATTGGAGGTGGGGGATTGGATTGGTGGGAGCTTGGGGGAGGGGTTGGGATGGTCAGTAGTGGACAGAATTAGGGTTTGTGGAGTATGGTACATGGCGGAGGTGCAAGAATGCAGGAAGATAAATTCGGAATTAGTTACAGGCAAGGTTTTGGGTAGGCTTGGAGGCTTAAGGGCTAGGGACGTAACATTACAACAGAGAGTTTTGGTGGTTAACTCTCTGGTTTACAGTAAGGTGTGGGGGGTGGCGGGGGTGTTCCCTTTAAGAGTACAGGATATTGCAGAAATCCAGAGGAGGGTTCTAAGGTATGTGTGGGGGTTTGGGAGGGCATGGTTGCGCAAGGATGTGGTGATGATGGATGTGAGACATGGGGGTCTTGGCTTGATGGCATTGAGTCATAGAGTAATGGCTTTATATATTAAACAAAGGTATATTCGAACTGAGGGGGACCGGGGAGTCAGGGTGGGTAGGGTCATGGAGGATGCACGAAGATGGTGGTGTGGAAGGGGTTTGAGGTATTGTGAAGACATGTTGAGGGTTTTATTGAATGTAAGACAGGTGTCCAAATTAAAGGTCAAAAGGATGGTGGGTGCTGTGGTGGGTAAGGGTGTCTTACAGGGGCTTGCTTTATATCCGACATATGACTGGAAGAGCATTTGGATGGAGTTTGGCTTGCTTAGAATACCGGCGGGGGTACGGGAGTTAGTATATCGTTTTCTAATGGGAATTTTGGCCTCTAAGGATACGTTATGTAAAATGGGTCTTGTAAGAGAGGCCTCATGCTTGCACTGTGGGGACACCGAAACAGCTTTTCATGCTGTATTTTTTTTGTCCTTCTTTGGAGGGGGTGAGATTATGGATGGTGCGCGTTATCAGTCTTTTAGGGGAGGGGGGAAATGGCCGTTCCTAAGGGCTTTATTGTTGGCTGTAACTGGGGTGTCAGGTGATGTGGGTAGGGCTTTAATGTATGTCATGACGGATTATTTACATGTATCTTGGGGGATGAGGAAGGTTCGGGGAGAGTTGAGAATAAAAGCGTTAGCAGCGAGGTTTTATAGAACGATGTGTAGGAATAAGCAAGTCTATGGGGGGCGGTGGGTTATTAGCTTCTCGGAGGGTTACGGGAATCTCACTGTGGGTGGCCTCCTTCTCGTGAACCCAGGGGGCGGGCAAAGGGTTGGTCTACCGGGGGATGTATGAGAGTATGTCGGTTTAGGCTACTTTGTTGTGTGAATGGTGGGAGGGCTATGAATGGTGAGGGGGAAGGAGATGTATGATAAACTAGACAACCTATGGTTATGTTCCCTGAGTACAGGATAATCTTTAAACCATGATAACTAAATTTTGGGATCTCGGGTTTAGCGCAGTATGGTTTTAATTGCACCTAAGTTAACTTGATCGCTGTACAACTTTTGTTTGTGAGGTGCTGTGACAATGCACAGTTGTTTCGTGGTAGTAAATTAGTGCTTAGTGGGTATAAAAGTTGGTAATTGGTTAACACCAGGATTTCAATATCAACTACAGTTTGAGCTGCATTTATCCCAGGTACATTCATTGCTGTGAAAAAAAAAACTAAATTGATAATATGTTTAACTACATGAGTGGCTATGAGGTTAACTTGTTTAATTTTAATATTGGTAATGTGTTTAACCACATGAGTGGCTATGAAGTTAACTTGTTTAATTTTAATATTGGTAATGTGTTTAACCACATGAGTGGCTATGATGTTAACTTGTTTAAATTTAATATTGATAATGTGTTTAACCACATGAGTGGCTATGATGTTAACTTGTTTAAATTTAATATTGGTAATGTGTTTAACCACATGAGTGGCTATGATGTTAACTTGTTTAAATTTAATATTGATAATATGTTTAATCACATGAGTGGCTAGGATGTTAACTTGTTAATGTTTAACATTGATAATGTGTTTAACCACGTGAGATTGGCAATGGTAACTTTTTTAATGTTACATATTGTTATGGTGTTGCACCACGTGAGTGGCCAGTGTTTCAACTTGTAGAGGAGCGGGTGGGGGTTGTGGAGGTGTTGGAAGTTAGTTAGGTTAGGTTAGGTAAGGTTCGTCAGGAAACAGGACAAATGTTTCCTGACGCGGGTCTTAGTCAGATGATGACCCGCCTTTGGAGCTTTTGGTCATCTGACCGAGGCCTTCCGCTGGCTTACCGGTCCACCCCTTTAAAAATTATGGTCATTTATAACCATTGTTATATTTTTTTGGGAAGTCAGTGTTAGTATTAGTGTATTATGAAGATCTTTGTGATTATGTAACACTGTTTCTAGGTAGATCGTAGGTTGTGTTAGACTATCTTAAGGTAACATTGTATGTATGTTCACTCAGTGGACCGTTGCAGTACTAGTGTTGAATGTTCTGTCATAACTGTACCATTTCATGGTATCTTTATATTGAATCTTGTAATACAGTTTTAAATAAAATATAAAAAAAAAATCATGCTATACCCAAATCGTGCCAAATAAACTCGTTACTAAATGACGGTCTACTGTATATCAAAGCTTACTCCTAGGATTAATAGGTATATCAAAGATTATTCCCAGGGCTAATAGGTATATCAAAGCTTATTCCTAGGGTTAATAGGTATATCAAAGATTAATCCCAGGGCTAATAGGTATATCAAAGCTTATTCCTAGGATTAATAGGTATATCAAAGATTATTCCCAGGGCTAATAGGTATATCAAAGCTTATTCCTAGGGTTAATAGGTATATCAAAGATTATTCCAGGGCTAATAGGTATATCAAAGCTTATTCCTAAGGTTAATAGGTATATCAAAGATTATTCCTAGGGTTAATAGGTATCAAAGCTTATTCCTTGTATAATATTGTTAATGGGTTTGGCGAATATATTGTTAGTGCGTTTGTTAGTGGATTTGTATTTGACAAGGTCCTGCCAAATATGGGGCCAATAGGCCTGCTGCAGTGTTCCTCCCTTCTTGTGTTCATATGCCATTACTCAAATTGACTTTAATAATTTGCCTATAATTGACGTCAGGCTTAATGAGTGGTAATTTGACCTCCAAAAAGCCTGACGTCAAATAAGCCATCTTCTACATCACATACACTACAACTATGGTAGTAGGTCAATTACTCCCAGACCCCGGGGGGATTGATGGGC
>NC_069470.1:30538541-30558711 GCF_026875155.1 Cherax quadricarinatus
CTCGAAAAGAAATTCCCCCACCCCCCCCCATAGACTTGCTTATACTACCTTTCGTTCTAAAAAACCTCGCTGCAAACGCTTTTTTCTAACTTCCCCGAACCTCCCTCATCCCCCAAGATACATGTAAATAATCCGTCATGACATACATTAAAGCCCTACCTACATCACCTGACACCCCAGTTACATCCAACAATAAAGCCCTTAGGAACGGCCATTTCCCCCCCCCTAAAAGACTGATAACGCGCACCATCCATAATCTCACCCCCTCCAAAGAAGGACAAAAAAATACAGTATGAAAAGCTGTTTCGGTGTCCCCACAGTGCAAGCATGAGGCCTCTCTAACAAGACCCATTTTACATAACGTATCCTTAGAGGCCAAAATTCCCATTAGAAAACGATATACTAACTCCCGTACCCCCGCCGGTATTCTAAGCAAGCCAAACTCCCTCCAAATGCTCTTCCAGTCATATGTCGGACATACAGCAAGCCACAGCACCCACAGCACCCACCATCCTTTTGACCTTTAATTTGGACACCTGTCTTACATTCAATAAAACCCTCAACATGTCTTCACAATGTTAGGTAAGACACATATGCAACAGTAAGGTATCTTTATTTTGAAACGTTTCGCCTACACAGTAGGCTTCTTCAGTCGAGTACAGCAAAGTTGATAGAAGCAGAAGATACTTGAAGACGATGTAATCAGTCCATCACCCTTAAAGTTTTGAGGTGGTCAGTCCCTCAGTCTGGAGAAGAGCATTGTTCCGTTGTCTGAAACAATATGAAGTTGAAGTGACAGAATCGGGCCTTATATAGTCCCAGGAGGTGAGACGTAGGTTGATTTGGGAGGGCAGGTCCTTCTCAAACCCAGCCGTTCTCACTAGTAGAGGTTGTCGAAGTAGATGGTCTGTACCAAGATACCCTTGTGTTGCAGTGTCTGACAGAATGAACATTAAAATGGTATAAAATACCGACTGAGGGACTGACCACCTCAAAACTTTAAGGGTGATGGACTGATTACATCGTCTTCAAGTATCTTCTGCTTCTATCAACTTTGCTGTACTCGACTGAAGAACCTACTGGTAGGCGAAACTTTTCAAAATAAAGATACCTAACTGTTGCATATGTGTTTACCAAAAATCTGTGGGTATTTTATACCATTTTAATGTTCTGTCTACAATACCCAAACCCTTCCAAAAACCACCACTTCGGCATCCCCATGACCCCTACCCACCCTGACCCCCCGGTCCCCCCCAGTTCAAAATAACCTTTTTTTAATTTTTAAAGCCATTACTCTATGACTCAATCCCACAAGCCAAGCCCCCCATGTCTCACATCCATCAGCCCACACCTTGCGCAACCCATCCCCTCCCAAACCCCCCCACATTATTAAACCCTCCTCTGGTTTTCGCAATATCCGTCTCTTAAAGGAACACCCCCCCACCCCCCCAAACCTTACTGAAAACCCAGAGAGTTAACCCCAAAAACTCTCTTTTGTAATGTTACCCCCCTACCCCTTAAGCCCCCAAGCCTCCCAAAAAATTTGCCGTAAAAATTTCCCGAAATTTTTTCCTCATTTTTCCCCTCCGCCGTACCATATCCACAAACCCAATTCTGTCCACCATTCCCCCGCTTGACCTAGCAAGTGCGGCGGGACTGCTGCCCTTGCGGGCCTTTGGGGGAATTTTACTTTTCACAAATGGCGCAGTCTGTGAGAAACGTTGCCACGGTGTGCCTTGTTTTGGTGCGGGTGCAATAACCCCCTCATCGCCAAGGCTTTACCGAAAATTTACCCCGGACACCTAGGGTGTTGCGGATCAAGAACTGATGGTGGGCCAAAAGGTCCCTTTCAACGGGGGTTGACAAGTACCGGACAGGAGCGTGGACGTTAATTCCGATACGTGTTCGCTCATCGAGTGTCTAGGCATACCAGGGGAAAGTCCGAAATGTCCTTTTGAGGGGGACGAGACGATCTGCGGAAGTATTTGAACAGTTGGACCTGTACCCGACTAGGGCTGGAAAATGGACGGAGGGGGGTATCCCGGGTTTGGGATGGTATTTCACGACAGATGACGTTGAGGCATTCCACCCCGTTTACGCATACTGAACGCTTTGGACCAGGTAATGGTGTACTGCGCTGGCAGCAAAACTGAGGTTATGTGGTTCATAACCATATGGCGGCCCGTGGGGGAGGGCAAGGAAACAGGCCCTAGGTAGTCGATGGTGAAAGACCCAAAACCCGGAGGGGGTCATGCTGTGAGTCCCGTACATAGAAGGGGAAACTTCCTAAAGTGGGAAGGGAGCGTAGCGCCACTGGTGGGTACCAGCCCATCACTGTCACAGTTAGGGGGAAAAGTGAGGCATCTCCCTTTGGGAAAAGGGGAAGACTGGCAATTGGTGACTTGCGGTAGAGGGAGCCTACGGTAAACGTGAAGGACAAATCCTTGAGAAAGGTTTCTGAGGATAACTTGAGTATGGTGAGGATACTGTTCATTAAAGATGAGAATTGAAGTTTGGCGCCAGGGCAGATGACTCGCCAGGGGGGGGAAGTGTTTGAGGTGAAGCTAGTTTCACAGGGGGGCATCCAGTGAGTTAGAAATAAAATGCAGAGAGTGCAACCCGAAAAGGGGGCGGCGCAATTTTCCGACTCGGATGATGATTGCCCCCCGGCACAGAGACCGGGGAAAAACCCCGGGGGTTTGATGTGTGCGTGGACTCTAAAGGTCCCCGGGGTCCGGTTTTGGGATCGGGGGAACCCACTTTGGGCGGGAGAGAAAAGTGAACGAACAACACCTGGAAGCGTGTCGGTGAAGGTGAACGGGGCAGAGGGTGAAATCACATAAGTGGCTTCCCGGGGGCAGACAGTGAATATTAATGGATTGTGTGCGGTGAAACATAGGGGGGAAAAAGGGTTTTTAAGACGTTATGCTATAGACTTTGTTTTTGTGCAGGAACAAATTTCAAGCTGGAAGGGAATTTGGGAAAGGGGATGGGTAAAAGTGTTTGTGATGTTTTGGGAGCAAATAAAGGGGAGGGGGGGTACCCCTACCCGAGAGACGAGCCCGTTTGTTGTTTTTAGGAGTGAAGGGGGGGGGGTCGGGTTAAAATAGATGGGGGTGGAGAGGTGAGAGGATGGCATAGTTTGTGTTATGTCCGGAGAGAAGTGTAAGGGTAAAGAATAAATTTTGTGAAAACTTTGGGGTAATTATTGGGGTCATTACCGTCAGTGAAAATAGTTGGTGGCGACGGGAAACTGGGGGGCAAAGGAAGGATGGGGAACCGAGGGGCAGGGTTTTTTTTTTGGGCGGGTTTAGGGATTATTGATAGGTGTGGTTTGGGGGATATAGTTGATGGGGGGGATTGCGGATAGACACACTTTTCTTGACGGATATGCTGCGCGATTGATAGTTGTAGTGACAAGGGGAGTGAGGGGGGCGCGGATGCAACGGTAAGTCGTTTATTCATCATAGGGGGGTTTTATTGTTTTAAAATTTGGGGACGGTTTCCCTAAGGGTATTTGGGGTCGGGAAGGGAAATGTACGACTGGGGGTGGGGGGGTGGGGGGGAGGGGTTTTTAAAAGTTTGTGGGAACTTATGGGGTGGGGGTAAGAGTGCAAGCGATTTTTTGGGGGTGGTGGGAGGGGGTTTTGCGAAAGTGGATCAGGCAATATTATGTGCAAAGGGAAAGATGAGGCATGGAACCATAGGGGCTTAAACAGTATTTAGGGGCGGTGCAGGGTTGAAATCGAGGGGGTGATGTAAAGGTGGATCCAATGGGGGAAATTGAAGCGTTAAAGTGGCGATAAGGGATATGCACAATGAAAAAATTTGATGGGGCGGGGGGCAAGGTGGTTAGAGGAGGCGATTTGGGGTGACAGGCCGTCACCTGTTGTTCGGGGCCACTGAGAGGCTTTTTGGCAATGGAAATTGATAAGCGGTGGGACACGAGAACTTAGGGGGGTAACAAAGGGGTCGGGATTTGCGAACTACTGAGGGTATGAGTTTTTTTCGGGATAGTTGGTTTTGGAAAATTTTTGTGGAGGTAGGATGAACGTGGGTTTTTGAGAGATTGGGAAAAATGTTCTTGTGTGCGGTGGAAGTGTCGTAGGCAGGGGGGGGATAAAGGGGGGGAGGTATGGAGGCTTTGGAGAATAGGCGAGAGGTAAACCCGGGTATAAAGGTTTTTCCTTGTGAATTTATGTAAAAAGAATTGGGTTTTTGAAGGATTTTTTAGTGAACCTGATGAATGTAGAAAAGTGAGGGGAAATGGGGATTCCCGCGACCGCAGTGTAGCTTTGATTCCAAAAGGGGAAGGTCCTACTACAGTGCAGAACTACGGGGCTTGTCGTTGAAAAGTGTGTTTTAAAAGATATTCGAAAAAACGGGGGGAAACGGCTGAAGTGCTGATAGATAGGGTTGTTGCGAGAGGTCAGAAAGGGGGCCTGGGGGGCGATGTATGAGGGCATGGAAAAAAAAAAGATTTTGTGGAATTTGGGAGGGGGGAAAAAAGGGGGGGGGGGAGGGTGTCTTAGCATTGGATTGGCAGCTGTGTTATTGCGTAGAACGAGAGGCACGTGGCTTTTTTCGGAGGGGGGTTTTTTGGGAAGAGTGGACGTTGGATTGGAGATTTGAAATAGGGTAGGGGTACGTGTGCGGGGTGAAGGGGAAAAATTGGGTGAGGGGGTTTTAAATGGGTAGAGGCATAAGCGGGGTTGCCTCGTCTCAACTGTTTTTGTTATACGGGCCCCTTTTTACAGGGAGTGGGGCAAGTTTGGGGGTGGATCGGGGGTGGGGAAAATGGGGGGGGGGGGAATTGGGGTATTGGAGATCAAACAATTCTAAGAGCAGGGGGGAAAAGTTTAAAGGTGAGAATGAAATTGGTGGTTTGAAGAGTTACGGGTTAAAAAATGAATGTGGAGAAATCGAAATTTTTGGGGTCTTGGGGAAGGGGGTATGGGGGGCGCGAGGGGAAAAGCTGTGCGTTGGTGTGTGGTGGAAGACTAAAGGGTGTGGGATAATTTTATTGGGGGAATGCCGGGGGGGACGGAGGGTTAATTCTGGGAGGGTAGTGGATAGGTTGTGGGTGGGTTAAAATGTTTTGAGACCCATTTTTTGCGATCTCAACGTGAAAATATGGTAAATGTACTGTTATATAGTATGGTCTGGCATGGGGCAGCGTATATCCGTTGGCAGGATGGACATAACTAAATGCTAAAAAATTTTTTTCGTGATAAGGGGGTCCGGGGTGGATTTTTTGGGCAAAGTGTTTTTGCCCCGGGTCGACAAAGGGGTTTGGGGTTTAATAGATTAAGTTTAAAGGGGTTAAGTGTAATTTTTGAAGGGGGTTTTCCGGTGGGGGCGTGGGGGAAGGGTGTGAAGCAGCATTATATGGGAGGCACGAAGGTGGGGGGTAGGAAAAAAGATGAAAGAGGTGAGGATGGCTGCGAGCTTTATTGTTGTTTGAGTCCGTCAGGGTAATACCCCAAAGTATCATGGGGAGACATTTGGGGAGGTTTCGGGTTGGTGCGCATCAACCAAGAGTGAGAGAGGTTGTTTCGTTTCCTTCATGGAATATTCCGTTTGGTGTGGTGCTTCGGGAGAGAGGGTTGAGGTGGAGGGGTATTTAGGGTGTGGGGGATAGGGAGACGCTTTTCTGTAGTATATTTTTGGGAAAAATTTGGAGTGTTACGGAGTGGATGGGGGGGATTTGAGGGGGTGGGTGGGAGAGGGGTTCGGTAATAAGGGCATTGAGTTTAGATGTGGGAGGTGTGGAATGTCTGTGCAGCGTGCTTTTGGGGTACATCATAACGGATTTTTTTTCGTACATGGGCCATAGGGTAATGGGGATTGGGTGGTGCGAAAGAAGAATTGGCTGCAACAATGTACTAGGGGGGTATATTGGGGGAAAGATGGGAAAGGGCTTTTCCTGAAGGTATCGAAGTATGAATTCCCGAGGTTTGTTGGCGGGTGGGGGGGGGGGGTTTTAGGGGTTTCAGGGGGTTTCACCGGGGGTCGTCCGGAAATTTTGGGAAAGTAGAGGGGTTCCCGAATGGTGTGAAATGGCAGCGTAGTTTGGAGTGTGTTTTTAAATAAAATTTGGGTGGTTTTTGTAAAGGGGAAAAATTGTTAAAATTTTTATGGGCATGGAAATGACAATCTTGTGAATGTGAATAGTATACGGGCACACTCATGATGGGTTACTGATGTAGTTATGGATAAAATTAAATTTTGGGAAAATGTTTAAGTATTATCAGGATTGGTGGTTTTTATTAAGCGAAGGACCCTGCGGGGGTGATAAAAAAATTTTTTTGTACCAAAAGTATGTAAATGAGATAATGCAAATGTGTGTGATTTTTATCATACATCAATGTTTACAGTATGAAGAGAGAATTTATTACTCATAGGGTTTTTTATTGGGATTCGGGGAAGTTCAAAGAAAATATTTCGAATGATGGGGTTTAAGGGGCGTGTTTAAAGTACAAAATGTTAAAAGGGGTTTGGATGGTGAGCAAGTAATGCTGCGGTTGTAAAAAAAAATGTACTTTTTTAAGTTAATGTTTAAAAAAATAAAATATGTATATTTTATTAATGGTAGAAGAAGTTTTGGGTTTAAAAATGGAATTATATTTGAAAAAATTTTAAATATAGGATTGTTAATTTCGCTTGTAGGATGATGTAGTGTTTTTTGCTTGTAGGAAGATGTGTTTTGTTTGCTTTTAGGATGAGTAGTGGGGTTTTTTCACTTGTAGGATGAAGTATTGGGTTGTTTTTCTTGTAGATATGTTGTTTGTTCGCTTGTAGGATGATTAGTTTTTTTCACTTTTTAGGATAAGTATTTTGTTCCTTGTAGGATGATGTTGTTCGTTCCTTGTAGGATATGTAGTGTTTGCTTATAGGGTGTGTAGGTTTGTTTTGCTTGTAGGGTGATGTAGGTTTGTTCACTTGTAGGATTGGTTTTTTCTTCGTTGGGTTTTTGGGGTTGTTTTTTTCACTTGTAGGATATGTGTTTTTGTTCGCTTTTAGGGTATTGTTTTGTTCACTTGTAGGATGATGAGTGTTTGTTTTGCTTTTAGGATGATTAGGTTTGTTTGCTTTTAGATATTAGTGTTGTTCACTTGTAGGATGGTAGTGTTTGTTTGCTTTAGAAGATGAGTGTTTTTTTTTTACTTGTTTGGGGTGTAGTGTTTGTTCGCTTGTAGGACGATGTAGTGTTTTTTTCGCTTGTAGGAATATGCAGTTTTTTTTCGCTTGTAGGATGATGTAGTGTTTGCGCTGTAGGGTGAGTATGTTTGTTTTTCTTGAGGGGTGTAGTGTTTGTTCGCTTGTAGGGTGATGTAGTGTTTGTTCGCTTTTGGATGTGTATGTTTTTTCCCCCTTTTAGGGTGATTAAGGGGTTTTTTCGCTTGTAGGGTATGTAGTGTTTTTCGCTTGTAGGATGATGTAGGGTTTTTTTCGCTTTAGGATATGTATGTTTGTTCGCTTGTGGGGTAGATGTTTTTTCAAATTTTAGGATGATGTAGGGTTGTTCACTTGTAGGATGATGTAGTGTTTGTTCGCTTGTAGGACGATGTATGTTTGTCGCGTAGGATGATGTAGTTTTGTTCGTTTTAGTGATTAGGGTTTTTTTCGCTGTAGGATGATGTAGTGTTTTTTTTCGCTTGTAGGATGTAGTGTTTGTTCCTTTTGGAGGGGTGTAGTGTTTGTTCGCTTTTAGGTGATGTTGTTTGTTCGCTTGTAGGATGATTAGTGTTTGTTCGCTTTTAGGATATGTGTGTTTGTTTCTTTGTAGGTGATGTAGTGTTTGTTCGTGTAGGGGATGTACTGTTTGTTCGTTTTGGATGATGAGTGTTTGTTTTAATTTAGGATGATGTATGTTTGTTTGCTTGTAGGATGGTATGTTTTTTCGCTTTTGGTGATTAGTGTTTTTTTTGTTGTAGGATGAGTATGTTTTTTCGCTTGTGGGATGATGTAGTGTTTTTCTTGTAGGTATGTAGTTTTGTTCCTTGAGGATGATTAGTGTTTGTTTGCTTTTTAGGGTGATGAGTGTTTTTGCTTTTAGGTTATCAGTGTTTGTTCGCTTTTTAGGATGATGTAGTGTTTGTTTTGCTTGTAGGATGATGTGTGTTTGTTCAATTGTAGGAGATGAGTGTTTGTTCGCTGTAGGTGATGTAGTTTTGTTCGCTTTTGGGTGATGTGGTTTTTTCGCTTTTAGGGTGAGTAGTGTTTGTTCGTTGTTGGGATATGTTTGTTCGCTGTGGGATAATTTATGTTTTTTGCTTATGGATGAGTGTTTTGTTCGCTTTTTAGGATGATGTAGTGTTTTTTTGCTTTTGGGTGATGTGTTTTTTTTCGCTTATGGGGTGAATGACTGTTTGTTCGCTTTTAGGGTGATGTAGTGTTGTTCGTTGTGGGTGAGTAGTGTTGTTGTTTTTGGGGGTGTGTAGTGTTTGTTTTGCTTGTGGGATATGTAGTTTTGTTTGTTGTGGGATGATGTAGTGTTTGGTTTGTTGTAGATGATGAGTGTTTGTTCGTTGTAGGATGATGGCGTTTGTTTTTGCTTTTGGGATGAAATTACTGTTTGTTTGCTTGTAGGGTGATTAGTGTTTGTTCGCTTGTAGGATGATGTAGTGTTTGTTCCTTGTGGGATGATTATTTTGTTCGCTTGTAGGATGATGTAGTTTTGTTGCTTGTAGGATGATGTATGTTTGTTCGCTTGTGGGATGAAAGTATTTTTGTTGCTTTAGGATATGTAGTGTTTGTTCGCTTTAGGTGATGTGTGTTTGTTCGCTTTTAGGATGATGTAGTGTTTTTTCGCTTTGTTGATGTACGTTTTTCGCTTGTGTATGATTTTAGGTTTGTTCGCTTTTTGGATGAGTAGTGTTTGTTCGCTTGTAGGATGATTAGTGTTGTTCGTTGTAGGAGATGTAGTGTTTGTTCGCTTTAGGGTGATTAGTGTTTTTCAATTGAGGATGATGTAGTGTTTGTTGCATGTAGGGGAGTAGTGTTTTCGCTTGTGGGGTGAGTAGGTTTTTTCTTGTGGGATGAAGTAGTGTTTGTTTGCTTTTAGGAGTGTAGTGTTTGTTCGCTTTTAGGGTGAGAGTGTTTGTTCGCTTTTTAGGATGATTAGTGTTTGTTTGCTTGTGGATAATGTAGGGGTTTTTTCACTTTGTTTCCCCTATTTTTGGTTGCAGGGGCCGGTCTTAGCTCATGGCCCCGCCTCTTTACCGGTTCTACGGGCCCTCTCTCCCCCCTCCATACTTTATCAAACCTCGTCTTAAAACGTGTAGGTTCCGCCTCCACACTCATTTTTAGGCTATTCCCCTGCCTTACCCATGACTGAAGAAATGCTTCCTAATATCTTCTGATCTTTTGGTCTTCAAATTCCAATGTGGCCTCTTGTTTCTGTGTCCCCCCTGGAACATCCGTCTTTGTCCACCTTGTCATTCCCGCGTATTTTATATGTCGTTATCATGTCTCCCCTGACCCTCCTGTCCTCCAGTGTCGTCAGGCCGATTTCCCTTAATCTTTCTTCATAGGACAATCCCCTTAGCTCTGGAATTAACCTTGTCGCAAACCTTTGTACTTTCTCTAGTTTCTTGACGTGCTTTATCAAGTGCGGGTTCCAAACAGGTGCTGCATACTCCAGTATGGGCCTGACATACACGGTGTACAGTGTCTTGAACGATTCCTTACTAAGGTATCGGAACGCTGTTCTCGGTTTGCCAGGCGCCCATATGCTGCAGCAGTTATCTGGTTGATGTGTGCTTCCGGAGACATGCTCGGTGTTATACTCACCCCAAGATCTTTCTCCTTGAGTGAGGTTTGCAGTCTTTGGCCACCTAGCCTATACTCGGTCTGTGGTCTTCTGTGCCCTTCCCTATCTTCATGACTTTGCTTTTGGCAGGATTAAATTCGAGAAGCCATTTGCTCGACCAGGTGTCCAGTCTGTCCAGGTCTCTTTGAAGTCCTGCCTGGTCCTCATCAGATTTAATTCTCCTCATTAACTTCACATCATCTGCAAACAAGGACACTTCTGAGTCTAACCCTTCCATCATGTTCACATATACCAAAAATAGCACTGGTCCTAGGACCGACCCCTGTGGGACCCCGCTCGTCACAGTTACCCACTGTGATACATCATTACGTACCATGACTCGTTGTTGTCTCCCTGTCAGGTATTCTCTGATCCATTACAGTGCCCTTCCTGTTATATGCGCCTGATGCTCTAGCTTCTGCACTAATCTCTTGTGAGGAACTGTGTCAAAGGCCTTCTTGCAGTCCAAGAAGATGCAATCAACCCACCCCTCTCTCTCGTGTCTTACTTCTGTTATTTTATCCCTAAAACTCCAGAAGGTTTGTGACACAGGATTTGCCTTCCATGAATCCGTGCTGGTTGGCATTTATACTCTTGTTCCGTTCCAGGTGCTCGACCACTCTCCTCCTGATAATCTTCTCCATAATTTTGCATACTATACACGTCAATGACACAGGTCTATAGTTTAGTGCCTCTTTTCTGTCTCCTTTTTTAAAAATGGGACTACATTTGCCGTCTTCCATACCTCACGTAGTTGCCCAGTTTCAGGGACGTGTTGAGATTGTGGTAAGTGGCACGCACAAAATATCTGCTCCCTCTCTAAGGACCCACGGGGAGATGTCCGGTCCCATTGCCTTTGAGGTATCGATGTCCCTTAGCAGTTTCTTCACCTCCTCCTCATCTGTATGTATGTCGTCCAACACTTGTTGGTGTATTCCTTGCTGGTGTCCCCATGTGGTCTGTCCCCCCAGAGTCCTTCCTGTCTCTACTGTAAATACTTCCTTAAATCTCGTGTTGAGCTCCTCACATACCTCTTGATCGTTTCTTGTGAGTTCTCCACCTTCTTTCCTCAGCCTTATCACCTGGTCCTTGACTGTTGTCTTCCTCCTAATGTGGCTATACAGCAGTTTCGGGTCAGATTTGACTTTCGATGCTATGTCGTTTCCATACTGTCGCTGGGCCTCCCTCCTTATCTGTGCATACTCGTTTCTGGCTCTTCTACTAATCTCCTTGTTTTCCTGGGTCCTATGCCTCCTGTACCTTTTCCATTCTCTGTTGCACTTAGTTTTTGCCTCCCTACACCTTCGGGTAAACCAAGGACTCGTTTTGGTCTTCCTATTATTTCTGTTTCCTTGGGGAACAAAACTTTCCTCTGCCTCCTTGCACTTTGTTGCCACATATTCCATCATCTCGTTTACTGATTTTCCTACCATTTCTCTGTCCCACTGAACCTCCTGCAGGAAGTTTCTCATACCTGTGTAGTCCCCCCTTTTATAGTTTGGCCTGACCCTTCAGTTCCTGTTACCTTCTCCACTTGTAACTCTACTATATAATCAAAACTCAGAACCACATGATCGCTAGCTCCAAGGGGCCTCTCGTAAGTGATGTCCTCAATGTCTGAACTGCTCAGGGTGAACACAAGATCCAGTCTTGCTGGCTCATCCTCCTCTCTCTCTCTGGTTGTGTCCCTAACATGTTGATGCATGAGGTTTTCAAGTACCACATCCATCATCTTGGCTCTCCATGTTTCGGGACCCCCATGTGGCTCCAGGTTTTCCCAGTCGATCTCCCTGTGGTTGAAATCGCCTATTACCAGTAACTTTGCTCTGCTCGAGTGAGCTCTTCTTGCCACCTCAGCCAGTGTGCCCACCATCACCCTGTTGTTTTCTTCGTACTCCTCTCTTGGCCTCCTGCAGTTCTGTGGTGGGTTATACATCACTCCAATGACTACTTTATGTTCTCCGGACTGAATTGTACCTACAATGTAGTCTCTTTCTCCAATAATGTCCATGCCTTCCATTTCCTCAAATCCCCATCGGTGTTTTATGAGCAGTGCAACCCCTCCTCCCCCTCTACTCCTTCTATCTTTCCTCAGGATCTGATATCCATTGGGAAGATTGTGTCTGTTATTGTCTCAGCGAGTTTTGTTTCTGTGACTGCTATGATGTCTGGATTTTTTACTGATTCTTTCGTTCCACTCCTCATGTTTATTCGTTATTCCATCCGCGTTTGTGTACCAAACTTCAGTTTCTTTTCTATCATTGTGGTCATGCAAGAATATTGGGGTTGGGGGAGCGAGAGCCTTGGTGGGGGCCTATATGGGGCTGTGGTGTAGGTGGGGTTTGTGATGATGGGGGTGGGGTCAGAATGCCCATAAGGGACAGCTGTTGGGGTGAGGTTTGTGACATGGGGGTTGGTGGCAGAGGGAACAGTGAGTGGGTTGTAGTATAGGTTGCTCAGTTGCGTTGGGAATGTCGTGGTTGGAGTCTTTTGGTGGGAGTTTCTGTGGGAGATCCTGTGTCTGGGTCCTGCTCATCTTCGTCATTGCCTCTCGTTCCTCCTTGCGTCACTGTACCCTCTCTTTCAGTGTAGTCCTTTCGTCTTGTGTTCTGTCGCGGTCTAGGTATACTCTCTGGTACCCCTGTTTGTCCCTCAGTCTTGCTTTCTCTTGCAGAATCCTGGTTCGAACTGATTCTTCCTTGAAAATTACTTTGACAGACCGTATCCTTCCACTCGCAAACCACCCAATTCTCTGAAAATTTGTCACCTGGGAAATATCGCCCTCACCTATTGTTTTCATGATGCCTTCAATCATTTTTTTCTCCTCCTGTTTTATTTCTTCAAAGTTGTCCCCCTTGGCTTCTTGGAGCCCGTACACAAAAACTGACCTCGCCCTTTCCTCCTCCCACTGAGTCCCCATCTGCTTCCTCTGAGGCATTTTATTTCCTTCCATTGACATGTTCTTGCCTTCAGTCCCTGTCATATCTGGAACTTCTATTCTCAGTGAACTGTCTTTCATGACCAGCTGTCCCTTGCTACTGCAGTTGGCTGTTAGAATCTCTGCATATAGCATACCTTCATTGTCTTCAGACCTGTCATTTGATCTTAGTGTACTCCTCGTCTTTTCCCTGGCCCCACGTGGGTCTGATAAGGCCTTCGCGTACGGCATGTCTCCGTTGTTGCTTACCGTCCCCTTGTCTGCGCCTGATGTCACATCTGAATTGTCATTTGTCTCTCTAATCTGTTTCAGGGTTTGCAGTTTCTCTTCTAAGCACTGTATCCTAGCTTCTGCTGCTAAGACCTGTACTTCCCACTTCCTGCACTCCTCAGCTATCCGCTCCTCCATTTTCTTACCAAGCTCTACTATCTTCCTTCCCCACTCTTCCTCCCTTTTTTGGAGCTCTAACTCCCAGTCTTTCCTCCCTGGTTCGTCTACAAGATCTATGGTTTTCCGTCCTCTAGAGCCACCCATGAGGGATAAGACCAAGGGTGAGAGAGAGAAATGTGAGGGGGGAGAGAAAGGGTAGAGAGAGGGAGAGAGGGAGAGATAGAGAGAGGGAGAGAGAGAGAGAGAGACAGAGAGAGAGAGACAGAGAAAGGAGGGTGAGGAAAAAGGCTATGAGAGAGAGAAATGCGAGGGAGGGGTTTGAAATATAGAAAAAGGGAGATGGAGAGGGGAGAGAGAGAGAGAGAGAGAGAGAGAGGGGGGGGGAGAGTGAGAGAGAGAGGGAGGAGAGAGGGAGAGAGAGAAAGAAAGAGAGAGAGAAATGTGAGGGGGGAAGAGAAAGGGTAGAGAGAGGGAGAAAGAGAGGAGAGAGAGGAGAGAGAGAGAGAGAGAAGAGAGGGGAGAGGGGAGAGGAGAGAGAGAGAGAGAGAGGAGAGAGAGAGAGAGAGAGAGAGAGAGACAGAGACAGAGAAAGGAGGGTGAGGGAAAAGGCTATGAGAGAGAGAAATGCGAGGGAGGGTAGAAATATAGAAAAAGGGGGATGGAGAGAGAAGCCTATATATATATATATATATATATATATATATATTATATATATATATATAAAATATATATAATATATATATATATATATAGGGAGAGAGGAGAGAGAGAGGGAGAGAGTGAGAGAGAGAGAGAGAGAGGGAGAGAGAGAAAGAAAGAGTAGGGGGAATGGGAGGGGAAAAAGGCTATGAGAGAGAGAAAAAGCGAGGGAGGGGGAGAGAGAAAGATAGGAGGGAGTGAAGGCAAGAGCGGGGGAGGGGAAAGGTCTGTGGGGGAGGGAAAGGTGTGTGGGGGGGTGAGGGGACGCGGTCAAATTCCAAGGATCAGCTGTGTGAATGAGTGGGTGTGTGTGTACTCACCTAGTTGTGGTTTCAGGGGTCGAGACTCAGCTCCTGGCCCCGAGTGTGTATGTGTGTGCGTGCATGTGTGTGTGAGCACGTCAGTTGTTTATATGTCCCAGAAATACATTTCACCTCTGTGTATCCGTAATACTAATAAGATACCATTAACACTGAGAGTAATTCTAATAATTATAATACTAGCGTGTGTTAACAAGTCATTCTTTCACCCAGTTATGTACTACCTTTTACTACATGTGTACCCAATACTTGCTTCTCAGATTGTACTGTCTTTGTGTCCTAAAATATTATCTCTCGAAACTGTTGTCAGGGCTGTAGTCCCATTAGCCCCGACTTAATCCTCCTGCCTATTCCTTGCTCCTACAAATTTTATATTCCTACTACTGCTAGGTGTTGTGTGTATGATAATCGCTCTGGAGCAGGGTTTGTGATGGCTACCAGTGATCGTAGGGCCGGCTCTACCACTCAAAACTTCCCGCCAACCACAAACAGGTGATTTGTACGTTACTCCTCAGAGGGGACGTCCATCCAGATGCCTGATGTACGATGCTCGCTGTACGATGCTCGCTGTACGATGACTCGTGCACCTCGCCCTTCCACCTCTGACTTCTTCAGCTATTCTTTTCTCATTGCCCTTTTGAGTCCTCATTTACCACACTTATCACTTGTATACTGCTACTTTTATAATTTACACTTCACTTTTGGTAAGTACACTTCTTATTTGTGATGACACCAACCTGTTATGGCGGCCTACTTCCTCAGGGCCTACTGCTGCCCCCACCTCTGCCTATATATATTTATGTATATGTATGTATATATATATATATATTATATATATATATATATATATATATATATATATATAATATATATTATATATATATATATATATATATATAGATATATATAATATCCCCTTTCTGGCTAGCTTGTTCACGTTGGCTCTGTGCTACATCACAGTTTCTCGTTAGCCAACCTCTCTTAATTCTATTTGATATTTTCTCTTTAGTCACTCGCTTTGTACTTTGTATATTTGTAACAATGTGGCAACAGGTGCCAACTAGGCTTCAACGAACTGGCACTTTGAAATTTTGTTGTATAATTTCAGGCTTTCTCTCGCCTTTATTTATTTTTTGCTAATACATTGGTTATCACTTGTAGGGTGGTTCACTGACGTTCTCACTAACACTGGTTGCTTCTAGCTGCTAAAACACGCCCTAAAAGCACTAAGATTCCCGGAGCCTGGCGCTTATGACCCACTACACTGTCTCCAACACTGTGTGTTGTGGGATGAATGTAGTGTTTGTTCACTTGTAGGATGAATGTAGTGTTTGTTCGCTTGTGGGATGAATGTAGTGTTTGTTCACTTGTAGGATGAATGTAGTGTTTGTTCGCTTGTGGGATGAATGTAGTGTTTGTTCACTTGTAGGATGATGTAGTGTTTGTTCGCTTGTGGGATGAATGTAGTGTGTGGAAGTGAGGTGGGACGAATCATTTGTTATATTGTACTGTGTTTAGTTTTTCTGTGGTGAGGTGTGGAGATTGTTATTTTCTAACCTTATTTGTTTCGTAATTATTGAGGTGTTATGTATTATGTATTTGATATGAAGTTTAATATACAACAATAATAAGTGTGTAAAGAATTTTTGGATAATTGAGAATGTCTTCGTACATACAGTTTTATGTAAAATGTAAATACCTGTGACATTCTTTGGGTTATATTGCATATTGTGTTTATGGCTGCAATTTGGATGTAATAACCCACCTGTATATGAAGCTGTGGGCTGTCTTTAGTTTAGTTCTTATATATAAGTTTAGTGCTAAGGTAGGGAATGTGGAGTTTTCTTTTGTTATATATAATGGATACGTTTCATTGCTTACATTGTCTACATGTATAATTGTGTATTGCGTTTTTCAATAAAATATAAAAAAAAAATTCTGTCCACTACTGACCATCCCAACCCCTCCCCCAAGCTCCCACCAATCCAGTCCCCCACCTCCAATAGTCTCGACTTCATTAAATTAACTCTCATACCCGTAGCATCCCCAAATATCTGAATGACTCCACCAACCTTCCTTAGATCTTCCTCATGCATTACAAGAACTGTAGTATCATCCACGTACCCAACAATACCCCCCCCCTCCCCCCATCGTCCCCTGTCCATTCATCACCTCATCCACTAGCCTGTAAAACGGATTCTGCACGCAGGCAAATAATAACTGAGAGAGTGGACAACCCTGCCTCAAACCTCTCTCCATCAGTACCGGGTCCCCCAACTTACCATTAACCTGTACCCGAACAACCGCTCCCTCATACAAGGTTTGCACCCATCTCACCACCCTCTCCCCCATACCCAACTTCTCCAAACAAACTCTTAAGAAATCCCTGTTCACGCAATCATACGCATTAGCCCAATCTAAACCGAGTATTCCCCCTCTGGTACAGCTCTCAATAAATTCCCTTATGTGACTATGCCCGTCCCTCATACTTCTTCCCGGGATGCCAAACTGTCCCCCATGTACCACTGATCCTAGAACCTTCTTCAGTCTATTGCCCAGAATTTTAGCATAAATTTTATAATCTGCACACATTAAGGATATCGCTCTATAATCACTCAGTACTTTCCCTTCCTTCTTTTTCGGCACTAACAACGATCCGGTTTTCTGTGTTTTCCCCATCCCCCACTGCTCCACATATAATTCAAGACTTCCACTAAACCATCCCTAATACACTCCCAATAAACTCTAAAAAAAATCATTCGGTATTCCATCTTTGCCCGGCGTCTTCCCCTGACTCATCCCGTAAACCGCCTCCTCCTCCTCCTCCTCACTAATACTCCCCTCCGCATTTCTTGTTCCTGTTGTCCTAATACAATATTACTCTGCATATCCCCAAATACCTCCTCACTGGCATCTCCTCTGTTCCTCCTCCAATTTCTCCCAAAACCCAATAATCTGCAAAAAACACTAATGCTGTCAGTATCGGAAAGGCCTTGGCCCTCCACATAACCTCCCCCCCCCGCAGCGCCCACTAGATGCGCTATGTTAGTCACCATTTGCCTTTTCCCCTAAATTTTCGCAGAACGTACCTGATGGTTGATCACCCTTTAACACCTCCTCTAACCCCGCTCAAACTCTAATTGCGTTAAACCTGTATTATGTAACTCTGCAATCCTACACCTTAAACCATCCACACCCCCTCTCATACCTTCCCTACCCCTCCCCCCGTCGAAAAAAGCATTCATTTGTCCCTCCAGGTAGTTTTGCAAACCATACCCCCACCGTGCCTGTTCCCTACCACGTCCCCCTGAAAAACTCAGCGATTCCTATCTTAGCCCTCACCTCCCACCAGTCCAGCAAATCCATCTCACCATCCCTGCCATCCCAGAAATGTGTCCACCATTCCTCAAAGGAAGAGCCAACATCCCCCTCCTGCAGTAGCCTCACATTCAATTTCCAATACCCAGCATATATACGTACTATACCATCCACCCGCAGATCAGCTATCACCGCCCTGTGATCCGAAAACCCGACATCGAAAGCCCTCACCCTCTCCACACCTATCCCCTGCATCACATATATCCTATCTAACCTCGCCTCATAATTCCCACGAATGAACGTGTGCTCCACCCCATTGCTTCTATATTCGACGCACATACTGCCTGGAGGGACACCGCTGTTTCCTTGAGATTGGCTCTGCCCTCTCTTGTTGCTATTCATTCAAGGGCACTCTTGCTTGTTTAATTAGAACCTTCCCCATCCGTTTTAGTAGAAACCCAGTCAAATAGGATTATTACTGCATATTAATGAACATTGGAGTGCATTGTTGACAAGGCAATGGCCAGGATTCAGTAAAAAGAGGTTTGTATCTCTGAGCGGGTAAGCTACGAGAACCTTTGTAATTAGTGGACAGTCAGTGAAAATTAAACCTCGGGGGACATTTTTGGCTGGTTTTTTCCCTAAGGATGCATCCTTTCTAGGTCGACCTATCTCTTGAAAAACCGTTGGGTGCAACGCGAAGGTGCCCCGAGCGAGTCTTTTAGTAGCTTGTTTTTTTTTTATCTCTGGGTTTGGGAAATTATTGCTTAATGAAGTGAATTATGAAATCAAAATAAGCAAAGTTAAGCTTATAAAATTACACAACAATTATGGTTGTTACACCCTTTTATTCATTTTAGTAGATGTTTCTACTTGTTATTATCACAATGGTATTTTTGTTATTTCACTTAATATTATATTCAGGAGTAATTCCATTAGTAGCTAAAATGGATTTACTCGACTATATAATATTATCTGGTCGTTTTTATTAGCTTTGTATATTTGGTAGGTTGTTTAATTAGTGTCAACTGCTGGTGCGACCTGGCCAAGCACCAGTTTGGTGTTTTGAGCTGCTCAATCCCTGCTCCGACCGAGTCAAAGTGGGCTGGTAAAGCCTCACTGAGTTCAGTTCATACCTTCCTCTGGACCAGGCAGGGTCTAGGGAAGTATCCACCTCTAAAACCACCATTCGCCTCCCTAGAAAATCCCAGGAATTCTCGGGAACTCATTGCTAAGACTTATCTCGGTTGGAGGAGCGGTTAAGAAGCTCTTAGAGAAAGTGAGGAAGCTTCTGTAGTGTAAGAGGGCTTATTGTAAAGTGAACCCATTATAAGAAATCTATTAATGTGTTCGAGTTTTTAAGCAACGCCTGTGCCATGTAATATACTAATATTTCGTGACTCACTCAGAGCCCTTTGTAAATACTTGACTAGTACTGTGATGTTTTAATGAGAAATGGCAAAATATGAGAAGGTGGATTTAAGTGATTATTATGATTATTAATAAAATTTAAAAAGAAACTAAGAAAAAATTTAAATTTTTCCCCTCCGAGTGGGAAAACCTAGACATACTAAGTTTTTTAGTTTCGAAAACCACTATAACCCAGGGACCAACTATGTTCGTTAAAAATATAGTAAACAAATATTGAACATGTCTATATACTGTAGTATATTAATTTTTTAATCAAAAACTAAAAAATGTTTCAAAATATTGTTGACGATGCACTATAAATTTTACCATTGTTGGACCTTGTTAATACACAGCTTGTCGCTCACTTTGAGTAAATAGTTTCCTAGGTAATGACCAGTGATCAGCTTCAAACCTTAAATGAGGTCATAGAGAAGTGTGGTCATATTCAGGTGTGGTTCATGTTTCCTGGTTTCCCTTCCACACTTCCCACTTCCGGTTATTTTGGTGCCTTCCCCAGTTCCGTGTGTCCAGAGGTCCATCTGTGTCCCCGCAGATGAACCCCCAGGTGTGGATCATGATGAAGTGTGGTCGTAGATGTGATCAAAGGTGGGGGTGGTCATAGTTAGGTGTGGTAATGGTCAGGTGTGGTCATAGTTAGGTGAGGTCATAGTCAGGTGTGGCTTATGTTTCCTGGCCTCCATCCGTGGGTTCCCGGATGTCAACCCTTCCACTCTTCGCACTTCCGGTTATTTTGATGTTTTCCCTAGTTCCGTGTGTCCAGAAGTCCATCTGTGGGTCATGGTGAGGTGTGGTCATAGTGAGGTGATTTGTGGTCATAGTCATGTGGTTCATGTTTCCAGGTCTTCATCCGTGGGCCCCCGGATGTCAACCCTTCCACGCTTCCCACTCCCGGTTGTTGTGGTGATTTCCCTAGTTCCGTGTGCCCAGAAGTCCACCTGTGTCCCCTCAGATGAACTCCCTTCCTCACTTTCCCAGGTGGTTGGATTGTTGGGTAGGTGGGTGGTTGGGGGAGTGGATTTTTGGGGTGTGTGTGTGGGGGCGGGAGGGTGTCATCATGGCGGGGTGTGGGCGGGTGTGTGTGTATGTGGGGTGTCATCATAGTCAGGTGTGGTTCATGTTTCCAGATCTCAATCCGTGGGCCCCCGGATGTCAACCCTTCCACATTTCCCACTCCCGGTTGTTTTGGTGCTTTCCCTAATTCAGTGTGTCCAAAAAGTCCACCCGTGTTTCCCCCCAGAAGAACTCCCTTCTCTTTCATTT
>NC_069470.1:30559211-30574678 GCF_026875155.1 Cherax quadricarinatus
CTACACCTGTTTGAAGGAAAATTTTAAAAAAATTATTTAATGGTTCACAGATTTTTCCATTTTGCATTCCTTAAGAACCTTAAAAAAACCTCATCGGGACCCGGGACTTTTTTTGCTTCATCGGTCTATCTGCTTCAAACCTTTCACTAGTGACGTGATGTTACATAATTTACTTTTTCTGATCCGCTAAAAAAAATAAATTTCCGGGAATTTATTATATTTCCCTGTTAAAACCGAGAGAAAAAAATTATTTAAAATCGAGCAATTTCTTTTCCCCCTTTGTCAGTAAGATGCCCATAGTATTTTTAAGGGGACCTATCTTACTCTGACTTTTTTTCTTTGCCCTGAAAAACTTTTGGGTTAGTTTTGAATCCCTACAATTTTAAATTTTCATAGTCCCTTTAGTTTTCTTTTCCCCTTTTTTAATGCCCTTTAATGTCAATATACTGATTCTAACTGACCTCCCTTTTGATACGCCATAAATTCCTTTCTTATCCCCTAGTAGATATTTCAGCCTATTATTCATCCTTTTGGGTCATTTCTATTTGTCTAATTTCCTTATAAGGGATAAACGTTCTTTGAGCAGCATTTTTTTGGGTTCAAAAAAACTGTCATTTTAAAAGCTCTTTTCTTTTACCCCATCAACAAATGATAAGTGTTCTTAACCCCCATGTAATCTGCAAAGCGAAAATCGGGGACTGTTACGATTACCCTTTACTTCATACTTCCATTAAATTCTAAATGTAATTGATTTGTGGTCGCTAGCACCAGTTCCTCTAAAATTTAAATTTTAAAAAGGGGTTCATTGTTTGCCAAAACAGTCAAGCGGGTTTATTACCCCTTGTAGGTTCTGTCACAAATGCTTCAAAAAACAATCCTGAATACTCTGAAATCGTTGATTCTAATTCCCAGTCAAAAATTTTCCAATCAATATGACTAAAGTTAAAGTCCCTAGAATTATTTTACTTATCTTCCCTTTGTGGCCCTAACAATTTCCCCCAATTATCCCCCTGGCCCCTATCTAAATTTGGGGGACGGTATAAACACCAAAAATTATTTTTTCATGCCCCCCTAAAATTCTTCCAAACAGTTTCTGATGTTTACTTCGACTTAACCCCCTTTTTTATGAAACAGTTAAAGCGATCTGGACTTTACAATGCCCCCCCACCCCCCTTCCCGGACTTTATCTACTTGGAAACAATTTAAAACCTGAATGTGAATTCGCAGGCTGTCCCGATTTTTTAAATTTAAACCCACGTTCAGAAAGGGCAAATACATCATGTTACCTGCAATAGCAACTAGTCTCAACTCGCTTCTTACCTACACCGATATTTGTTAATATATATTTAAAGGGACCCTCTTTCTCTTTACCATTCCTGTTCCTTTGTGTTATTCCACTAAACTTTATGTCCTTGTAAATTAGTGCCCGGGTTTTCCAATACCCCCAAACCTTTTTTTCCCTTTTAATTATGTTCCCTGTACTCATGTTACTACCCTGCGACTTCACAGTTTTCCCCCCAAAACCCATCCACTAACATTCTAGTTTAAAGACCTAACAGCCCCTCCACTGCGTTTGCCAGTGCCCCACCCCACACCTAGATAAGTGAACCCCATCCCTGGCATACATGATTTCTGCCATAAAAGAGGGTCCCCGTTGTCAAAGAATGTTACCCCCTTTCCTTCTTTTTTGTCCAGCCGCAATTTACACCAATTGCTTGGACAACCTTCATTTCCAACCCTCCCTAGCAAAAAAGCCACATATGACAGGTTTCCCCCCTTCCCCCTAATTATGTTATTGCTGACAACCTGTAATCGGTCCACTCCCTTTCGTCTGCCCAAAATCGTTGCCTCCAGCACTGGACAGATAATAGGATTCTTCCCCTTACCCTCTGTGTATCCGATTACTAACAAAATCCCTTTATCCCAGCCCCCGGGAAAAAACCCCTCTCTGCTCCTACTCCTATCCTTAAACAGAATGCCCTATCCATGTACCTAATCGGGTTCCCCAAAAATAAAAAGTTTTTACCTCCCTTGGGTCGTCCCTCGTGATGCTCCCAGTATCGACTCACATTCGCCAGGTAGTATTACACCACTGTGAATTTGTCAAGACGTTCTCGTGGTCTTCGTTTGGGGTTTCTAGGGTTCTTCTCACGTCGCCCCCGTTTCTTTGGTGCCGTTGTGGCATTCCCAGTGAACACTCAATTGTCAGGGGAGCACCGAGAAAGGGTTGGAAAGTTTCCACGGATCTTTTGGTTTTCGTTTTTTTCTGCCCCTCCAACCGTTTTCTTTATCTTCGCTTTTTTCCATGTTGCCCGACCCCTGACCAAGCCCCCCTCTTAACCTGGGGACTCACAAAGAGGATTTCTACGAATCCCTTGTTCTCCTCCCTTAAACGCCGTTCTCCATCTTAGCAACTCTGACTCTTCTCCAGCGTGGTAAAGTTGCTCAAGAGAGGGCATCCTGGTCAGATTCACAGAGAGCACACAAAAAGGTCTTCACAGAGCTAAGTACACTCACCCCTGAGCTAAGCACGTCACCGAAACTTCGATAGGTCTCCCCTCATTCTTCGTCTAAAAAGGAATGTAACTTAAAAGTCTTTAATCTTTCTTCATAAAGGGAAATTTTTTAATGCTATGTATTTAATTTAGTCATCCTACTGAATGTTTCTAAAGAATTTAGTCCTTTTGAAAAAATGGAGACCAGAAGAGCTGCAAATCTGGTGAGGCCTTTCTAATGATGTATAAAGCGCAGTATGACCTTGGACACGTTCTTACATTTTTGATAAAATCCCCGTAATCTATTTGCCCTTTTTAGTATGCTTTGGCATTTTTGTCTTGGTTTAAGGTTGCTGCACCATAACCCCCCAATCCTTTTCGCAATCTGTAGGCTAAGTTCTCATCATTTAACTTACAAGTACTTTGGGGTTTGGGCACTCCCCAAACTTAAACCCTTTCATTTTTTCTACACTGAAATGCATCTGCCACTTTTTGACCAAGAGTAGAGTTTTTTTAAAACCTCCCGAAGTTCCATAAATCTACGTTTGAAAAGTTTTCCACATCTTGTGTCATCGGCGAATTTTGCTCATTCACTAGTAATTCCTCATCAAGATCATTGATATATATTATAAACAACAACGGGCCAAGACTGACCCTGTGGAACGCCACTTGTTCGACCCCCACTCGGTTTTAAACCCCCCGGGAAGGGGATGCGGGTTTTTCCACAACTATTCTTCTCAAAGGTTAGAATTACTTTACAGTATTAATTATTTTTCCCAGACACTACCAAATATTTAAAGGGGGTGGACCGGGTAACCAGCGGAAGGCCTGGGTAGATGACCAAAAGCTAAAACAGGGGGTCATCATCGAAGCCCGGGGAAAAACACTTGCCTGTTTCCCGAACCTTACCTAACCTAACCCTTGACATGGGAGGGGTTTTTAAACCCCAAAACGGCTTTCTTTCTTTTTTTTGTTGGAATTTAATGCCTTATTCCAGAGGCCGTTAAGCATTGTTCTTGCTTACATGAAATTTTGGAAAAGGGTCATAATTTCATGGTGCTTTAAACTTTTAGTCCTGTGTGTTTTCCCCGGGGGGAAGAATCTGTTGAGGGTAGGTTAGTAGAACTGAGGTTTTAAAAGGGTTTGAAAATGAAGTTAAGGGTTGGGGTTTTTAGGTTCCGATTTTATTAAAAAAATTAGTTTTGGGGATATTTATTTTTTGGTTTCCCCAAAATTTAAATTAATATTATGTACTTTTATATATGGGATAACAGCCGTGTGCCTTTTGGCCATTATTAAAAACTGTATGTTATGGACTAACCAACATAAAAACTACTTGCCTTAACTGTACTTCTAAAAGGTGCTCTTAGGGAAGAAATATTTTAATAAGTAAATTGTGTTTTTCCGAGCTATAATTTCCAGAGTGTTTGCATCTGAACTCACCTTCAATAGCTCTTCCATACCGATACTTTATATTCATCTTGAAGATTAATGTGATGATGTATTTAAGATATTGGTCTCTTAAAGGTATGAATTAGATTTGGGCTGCATCATGCTATTATTTCTACACCATTTTTAATTAAAGAAATTTGGATTTTATTTTTCTACATGACTTGTGAATGCCTCCTTCTGGATTCACTTCAAATATATAAATTCTAATTTCTAAATATGCGTTCTATCAACTCGATGCTCCTCACTCTGCACTTTCAATGGCTTGCACTAGAGGCACAGTGGAACTGGGGTTATGGCGAAACTGGATACATTGATCAGATCGAGCAGAGACTGATGAAATGCACTAGTTGAGGCTAAATGTCTCTCCCAACTAAAGGGCATTTATTTTTTCTTCAGTGAGTTTATATAGTGCGGAGGTCAGGTCACCGTTGTGCAAGGTATCGATGAGAGAAGCAATGGACGGAGCTGGGCGATGGCTATGTTCTGCTCCGGTAAATTACATCATGCAACATTTTAGGATATAATGATTCTCCTATATTCTGAGTTAAGGTGGTGCTAGTAGTGATAGAAGAACTTTCAACACCGTCTGCTGCGACGAACTGACTTCCTGAGACTAATGTAGCATTCTGAAAGTCATGAAAATGCACAGGAGTTTTCGATGAATAGCACAAGGATTGTTCAGCATTTCTCTGGCAAACGTAGCAGTGTCAAAGTTTCCTTTGTGTGGTCCTTCATGCGATTTCCAACAAATATGTCAGACCACCCCTAGGGGAATGGTGCTGTTTTCCGTATCACTCTTAAACCATATCATGTTTTAATGTTCAAACAAACGGATGGTACCAACAAGACGATGATCTCTTCGTGTGGCGTTGTTGACTAGCAATAGTGATTCTTTTTCTGCCTTTATCCTATAGTACATAATAAAAGGGGAGGTCATATAGATTGGCGCAAAGCGTTGACGAATATCTACGAATATAAACTGAAATGCCAAAGGTCGCTCTTTTCTAGTTGGTGTTATTAATACCTAGAACTCCAGTATATGTCACTCTTACCATAGAGAAAACATTAATGGAAATTCTATGTTTGTTTAAGAGTACTACAGTAGTTGAGTGCGTCCTTCATGGGATGATGACCAAGACATCGTCAACATTCTTTAACCATGGTATACACTGCCTGGTACTTCACTGCTCCTCCAAAATCCTCCAGGCCCAAAGACAGATTTTATATGATCCGATTACGTCAAAAGGTATTTGAATTCTTCTCCTCTACTCTCAATCATTCCATCTGCAAATCTGTACAGTTAATAGATTGCATTATGAGCTCACATTCTCGAGTGCACATTGCTTCTGTGTTCCACAATTCCTCTTGGACTATAATAGTTTGCCAGGAGGTTCAATCCCTCAGCAATCTATCTAGCTTAAATGTACACTGCCTCTGGCGTCAGAACTCCTACGATTTAATTAAACCTACTCGTATCCATTACCCGTGGGTCAACCGAATCCAGTTCATAATATATAATACTCAATAGCCCGGTATTTGTAAGTCTCCTTCTAGCTAATGCGACAACAGCGGAGTAGACGAGAGACGCGAGAGAAACGAGCGAGATGAGATGAGAGAGAGAGAGAGAGAGAGGAGAGAGAGAGAGAGAGAGGAGAGGAGAGAGAGAGGAGAGAGGGAAGAGAGAGAGAGCGAGAGAGAGAGAGAGAGAGAGATTTAGGTGTATGGATTGGTCAGGCAAAACAGGAGAAGAAGACCATGTAGCATCAATTACATAGGATATTCGTTCCCGTAGTCTGGAAATTACAACATTTTTTAATGTTTTCGATAGCTACTTCATATTGTGATGACTATTAATATCACACACCACAGTATAATATTTTGTGTTGTGATGTTCATTAGTTATTCCTCTGTTATACCTGGAAAGTGGGCGGAATCTAAATGCGCTCAATCAACAACTAGTGTTGATAAAGCAGTGCTTGACCAGTTGTGCATAATTGTATATAAACTCAGTTTTCTAATTATTCCAAGAATCCTGTATTGATACAGCCACTGATGGCGAAACTCCACAATGAAGATAAACCAGATGTTGCACAATGTCTTAACTTTCAACTTTCGGTATTGTATAACTTGTCTTGGCACAACTTGTCAGAGACACTGCAAACATCATGGTATCTTGATTTAAGAGGACATCTACTTTGACCTCTTCACGACTTCGACAACTAGCCCTTCAATTTGGAAGACCTACTTCCACGGGAATCCCCGCCTACCAGTGACTATGCCCTCTCTGCTACGCGTCCTATTCACTGACGCCTATATAAGCGCCAGTCTCCTTACCTGTATTCAGAATCTCTACAACCATGGTGTTGTAAAACACTGCTACCTCCCAGATGAGGAAAGAATACCCTACACCTTTGTATATCGTTCTTCTGTCTTCAAATTAATTCCTAGAATCTGTATTGATTAAGCCACTGTATGGCGAAACGTCTACAATAAAAGATAAACCAGAGTTGCCACAAGTGTCTTAATTTTCATCTTTGTCGGTAATGTAATACCTGTCTTCACAAATCTAGACTACCGTAAGGTCGACATTATAATGAGATATTTAGTGTGGATGAGAGAGTGATGTTTCTTGATAAATGTTAAAGTGAAACTTTGGGGAATTTTGATCAACAATAATTGTTTTGGGAACAAATACATTTGGAGACACTGTTGTGGAAGATGTAGGAAAGTACAAGATACATAAAGAACTTAGCCTAACAAGAATTCCTTTATTTCTGGTTTATTTTTATGCCTTTCGCTGCAAAAGTATATTAGATGATATCAAGAGGTACGAGAGAAATACATGTGTCGTGGTTTATCTGTTGTGTGTGAATAGTCTTTGAGTGTACTTGGAAGTACAGTGTCTCATATAGGAAAATGATGTTTTTTAGCAAAATAGAAAGACTGATAACTTTTTTTGTTAGCAGATTCATGGTGGTAGACAATAGAATGACACACGGCACACTTCTATACACGAAAAAAACATTCACAGGTACACTATAAAGCTGCGATTAGTTGAAAACAAAACAAAAATCAACCTTTAAACATAATGAAAGTCCCGAGATTATCACTACAGTACACCAACACCTTGGGTGGGTGTAATTACAGGACGCAGTTTCTGTGTGTCCTCCCCCACCTGTAATTCCACCCACCGAACAGTCTCGACAGTAAACCAGGCCAGACAAGACCAAGATACCATCTAACCAAGGTTTACTGGGGAGGGCCAAACACCTACACATACCACCACAACACACAAAGCACACACACCTCACACACACACACACACACACACACACACACACAACAACAACACAACACACACACACACACACACACACACCCTCCACCCAACCAGCGTCCCACGCAACAACCCCTCAACCAACAATCCCACCCACCAACAACCCATCCACCACCGCCCCACCTGGGAAATGTGAGTGAAGGGATACTCATTCTGCGAATGGGACACAGGTGGCACTTCTGACCACACGGAACTTGGAAAACAGCACCAAGAACCACCGGAGTGGGAATGTGAAAGGTTGACTTCTGGGGGCCCACGGCTGGAGACCCATGGAAACATAAACCACACCTGACAATGAACCCCACCACACTGATCACACACACACACTCACACACACAAACAAACACCCCCACCTCCAAAAAAACCCGAACCCACCCAACCACCCACCTACACAACAAGCCACCCGCCCACCTGGGAAAGTGAGGAAGGGAGTTCATTTGAGGGGACACAGGTGGACTTCTGGACACACGGAACTAGGGAAAGCACCAAAATAACCGGAAACATAAATCACACGTGACTATGACCACACCTCACTATGACCTCACCTATGATCAGACCTGACTTAAGACCTCCACCTATGATCACATCTACGATCCATGATCCACACCTGGGAATTCATCTGAGGGGACACAGATGGACTTCTGGACTTCTGGACTTCTGGAAAGGTTGACATCCGGGGGCCCACGGATGGAGACCTGGAAACAAACCACACCTGACCCAAGATCACACCCGCCCATCCAACCACCCTAAACATAAACCTCATGAAACCATAAACCACACCTGACTATTATACCCACAAGTAACTATGACCACACCTCACACATTGATGCCACGAACCACACAAAAACTAAACTAAAGAGACTAAACTTATAAAGCACCAAAACAACGGATGTACACAAACATCTAGTTAACTCCCAACCCAGGTCCGTCACCAGTAAAACAGTAAATTAGTTTAAGGCGCATCAATGTTACAGACACTTGAAAAAAACAATAAGTTGATTTTACCATATCTGTTAGACACTGCGACTCATTTTTTAATCAGAAGAGACATTCTCCAGTTATTTCAAACAAACACATCGTCACAAAAAGTTGAACTAGAAAAGCATTTTCCAGTTATTGCACAGAATCCAAAATAATGCAACGTTTCCATCTATTTCATGCATATGCATCATTGAAGATTGAAGTAGTTAACAATTTTTTATATTAAAGCAGTGGGAAATTTTAAAAATCTGTAGGAATGTACACTTCAATGACATTAATGGGTTATTTTCAAATTCAGAAAAAAAGCGAGGGGACAATAGTCCAGTTACCTGATCAAGAGCCCCCACCAGCATAAGGGCAAAATAATGGAAATTAGTTGCAATAACAATGTAACAAAAAAATCGTAAGTGGAAAGTTAGCTGAGGAATCTTGTCTCCACCTATCACACAAAAGCAATCAAGGTATTTTCTTATGTAATCATTGTACATAGGTGGATATGGAAGATACTAATTACATAAGCAAGAGTAAATAAGAAACAATATAAAAAAGGAGGAACACTGCAACAGCCTACTGGCCTGTGCGAGGCAGGTCCAATTCTCCAGCCAGCTTAACCAATGCCTTGAACCTAGTGAGGAGCACGGCATCCGACCTAGTAGCACAACTAGTCAGGTCGCAACACTCACCCACCCACACCGCACTCATGTATTTATCCAACCTATTTTAAAAACTACACAAGGTTCCTTACTTCATGACGGTACTCACGAATTTGTTCCACTATCAAACCAGTGCTTTCCTGAATCTGCATTTTTTTTCCAGTATTAAAACCATTGCTGCGAGTCCTGTCTGTCCAGATATTTTTAGCACGCTGTTTACATCCACATTAATAATTCCTGTTTTCCATTTATACAACCCTAATTCTAAAACGCCTTACTGGAGAGTTCAGATTCAGGTGTGCCACACTGCGCAGCATAATCTAAATGAAGCCTAACCAAAGATATATGGAATTGAAGAACAACCTGAGGACTTCCATTATTTATACTTCCTGTTATGAGCCAAAGGATACGGTTAATTTTATCGCGAACACTTATGCGTTGTTATCTTGGGTTTTCAGATTACTGCAAACCAGAACTTAAATCCTTTTCGCAAATCCGTAATATGAAGATCTACATTATTTAATTTAACTTGTGGCATGGTTATTTTCCTGTCCAACATTTGTCTATATTAAACTGCATCTGCCACTTCTCCGACCATTGCATCAGTCTATTCAAATCATCCTGGAGTGCTCTAATGTCCGCATTAGAATTTGTACTGGACGGGCCTATTTGGTTGGTCATATATGTCGATTATGTAGATTGTTGAACAACAAGGGCCCATCACTGACCCCTGTGACGTGCCCCATTCGATTTCCCCATTTATTCAAGCTCTTTGCTACCTATTTTGCAACCATGGGCCTCTACTACCCAGAAAAAATTTCTCCTATTCCGTGTCCTTAAGATTTCCTCAATAGCCTCTGGTGTGGCGAACACTATCGAAAGCCATACTGAAGTCCATAGACACAATATCATATTCAATACCATGATCTTCCTCTAAAATACCTTAGTGAAGAAAATTTAGTAATTCGTAAGAATAACGCCTCTTAGTAAAACCGTGCTGAGATTCATTAATCAATTTATGCCTTTTAAGATGGCTACGAACTGCTTCGGCAATTATTGATACCATAAATTTTCCAACTATGGCGTAAGGCTGAATGAACTGAATATCGTAATAGTAAATTAAAAAATTTCTGCAAACAAGAGAGTCGAGAGCGCCAAGGCTCATGCGAAAGCCAGCGGAGTGTACCTCCAGCAGTATAATAGTGTATGCATTGAGTAAATAAGGCAATAAACATCGAGAAAGAAACCGAAGAGATTTGTTCAATTATATCAATAATTATCACTCTAGAGTACGCGGTTTTACGCACGTTAATAGCCTGTAAAACATCTTATTCCTACACATGATGAAACGTTTTCGCTACCCAGAGGTTTCTTCAAGTCCAAATATCAGAGGTAAGCAGGTTGAATAAGAAGTGAAGATGTTATCAGTCCATCGAGTCTTGGAGCCAAAGTTTCCTGATTTTCAGATATTAGAGAGAGACAGAGAATATACACGTGTCGTGGTTATCGTGTGTGTGTGTGTGTGTGTGTGTGTGTGTGTGTGTGTGTGTGTTGTGTTGTGTGTGTGTGTGTGTGTGTGTGTGTGTGTGTGTGTGTGTGTGTGTGAATGTACTTGTGTACTTTCGTATTTACTTGTGGACGTTACAGTGTCTTGCATATAGGAAAATAACGTATTTCACAAAAAAGAAAAGCTGAAACGTGTTTTGTAGTAGATTACTTGGTGAGAAGACGTAGAATCACACACTGAACAACACTTCTATACACCATAAAACGCTCACACATACACTTATAAAGCTGCATTAGTGCAAACAAAACAAAAATTACCTTGAATACGTTATGAAATATAAATAGAATCAGAGAAATATCACTAAGTAACCTCACCTTGGTGGCCGAGTTGGTATCACTTGGTGTTGTCTGGCTGGTCTACTGTTCATGGCTGTCTTGGTAGGTGTAATTACATGACGCATAATTCTGTGTGTCCCCTCCTGTAATTCCACTCCCCAACCTGGACGAGTCTCGGCAGAAGAACATCTAGACAAACAAGATACCATCCCAACAAGGTCACCTTGGGAGGGCCACACATACACCACACACACACACACATACACATACACATACAACACCACCCGCCCACTCACCGCAACCGCCCACACACCCACCCAACCACCCGCCCCACCTGGGAAAGTGAAAGGGATTCTTCAGGAGGGACAACAGGTGGACTTCTGGACACACTGCAACTAGGGAATGCACAAAAAGAACCGGAGTGGGAGAAATGTGAAGGGTCATACATCCGGGGGTCCAGCGGATGGAGACCTGGAAACATGAACCCACACTGAACTATGATGACACCCCACATTCAAACACACCCGCCCCACACCACGCCATGATGACACCACCCCCACATACACACCCGCCCCACCCAAAAAATCCACCCACCACCACCCAACACCCACGTACCGAACAACCCAACCCCCTGGAAAGTGAGGAAGGAGTTTCATCTCAGGGACACAGGTGGACTTCAGGGCAACACGGAACAAGGGAAAATACCACAACAACCGGAGTGAAGCGTGGAAAGGTTGCACATCCGGGGGCCCACGGATGGAGACCTGGAAAACATGAACCACATGACAGACCACAAAAATCACTCTAACTATGACCACAAACCTCACATGACCCACTGAATGGACATCTGGACCCAGGAACAAGGGAAAACATCAAATTAACCCGGACGTTCGAAGAGTAAGTGTGACATCCGGTCACCCACGGATGGAGGCCAAAGCATAACACACCTGCCTATGACCTCACCTAACGTATGACCACACCTGACCATTTACCACACCTACTATGACCACTTCCCCACCTATTGATCACATCTACGACCACACTTCATCATGGATCCACACCTGGGGTTTCATCTGCGGGGAAAACAGATGGACCACTGGAACCACACGAACTGGGGAAGCACCAAAATACCCGATTGGGAATGTGGAAGTGCAACCACAGGAAACATGAACCACCCTGAAATATGACCACGCTTTCTCTATGACCTCATTTAAGGTTTGAAGCTTGATCACGGTCATACCTAGAAACTATTTACTCCAAAGTGAGCGACAACCTGTGTAGTAACAAGTCCAACAATGGTACAATATAATAGCGCATCGTCAACAATATTTTGAAACATTTTTTAGTTTTTGATTAAAAAATGAATATACTACAGTGTATAGACATGTTCAATATTTGTTTACTATATGTTACGAACATAGTTTGGTCCGGAGTTATAGTGTTTTCGTGACTAAATAAACTTAGTACGTCTAGGTTTTCACTCAGAGAGGAAAATGAATTTTCTTAGTTTCTATTTAATTTATTAATAATCATAATAATCACTTAAATCCACCTTCTCATATTTTGCCATTTCTCATTAAAACATCACAGTACTAGGTCAAGTATTTACAAATGGCTCTGAGTGAGTCACGAAATATTGCCCTAACCCTAATTGCATCAAACCTATCATTGTGTAATTCAGCTATTCTACTCCGCAGACTATCCATATCATCCCTCCTACCACCTCCCCCAACATAATATAATCATGCCAACTGTCCCTCCAGATAATTTTGCAACCCAAAACGCCACCTCGCCTCTTCTCGTCCCCTAACCTTAAAAAAATTCACTATTTCAGGTTTGGCCTGCATTTCCCACCAATCTAACAGATCTATCTCCCTGTCCCTAGCCTCCCAAAAATGCAACCACCAATCACTGAAAAAGGGCCCCTCCCCCTCCTTCTTAAGAAGCGTTACATTTAATTTCCAGTACCCAGAATAAATACGCACCACTCCATCCCACATCAAGTCTGCTATAACCGCCCTGTGATCAGAAAACCCCACATCGAAGGTTTGCACCCTCACAACATCTATACCCTGCTTAATATAGATTCTGTCCAATCGCGCTTCATATCCCCTACGGACGAACGTGTGCTCCACTAGGTATCCCCCCCTCCCCACCACATCAACAACTCCAATATCTCGCAATACATCCCTCAGAACACTCAACACACAACCCGCCCCTCTCGGTTCGACATCACCACTCCGAATCACACAATTCCAATCACCTCCTATTACTGTTATAGCAGGCAAACCTCTCAAGTGATACAGCAATACCTCCCTGACAAAATCTACTTTTACCCTGGTATTACTAGTTGCTGGCATGTAAACTCCTACGAAACTAGCTCGACTCTCACCCCAGACACCATCCACCCTCACGACCCTCCCCCCCCCTCTTCCCAACCTATGACACGCAAGGGGCTGGTCTCCTTTACCGCCACTGCTACCCCACCTTTCAATTGCAAACCACTGGTAACATACATCCGATATCCTTTCACCCGCAACACACATCCAGCCCTGTGATTATGCTCTTGCAAAAAGCATATGTCAACATCAAACCGCCTTAAAAACCACTCCAACCAAACTTTCTTGACTTCAGTCTTAAGTCCATTAACATTAAGCGTGACACATCTGAAAATTATAGAAGTGGCGGCTTTCCCCTATGCCGCTGGGATTTACTCACTGCACTTTTCACATTACGTGTACCCTTGCCACTCGAGTTTTCCTGTGCAGTCACCTCCCCCCTCCCTTTCCCACTGTGCAACTCAGGCGCACCTCTACCACTATGTGGCATTGGCTCCACCACCGCTGCCCATGACTTCTTCCCCGGTCTCTGCCCCGGGGTAATGACCTCGTCTATCTCTGATGCCGCAGTTCTTTTCCTAGAACTTCCACTTACACACATATCACCATCAGGCAAATCCTCCTGGTGTACCTCCACGACCACCACACTCTCCAGCCCTTTCTTACTCAAGTCTTCCTCCACGATTTGTTGTCCCTCCAGCGCTCCGGCTTCACATAAACTGAGGACACCTTCTGCACAGGGCTCCTCCCCATCCAAAAAATCCTTGATCACATCTGCCAATAAACCATCCTGGGTCGAAGCTTCCTGGACTAAAGACTCCTCAGATGTCACCTTCGACTCCCCCGACGCCCCTGGGAGAGTGACACACGTCTCCGCCGCCGCCACTTCCCGTTCGACCTCCTCGCTCCAGAGGTCAGTCCTCCGGCCTCCCGAGGCACCAGAGTCAGGCACCATATCACACGGCTGTTGAATCACAATTGGAGTTTCCAGAACTCGAGGAGCCTGCCTCCTAGGACACTGGGCTGCCATGTGCTCATAAGAGCTACACAGACGACATGTTTTCCTCTGACCAGCATAGTACACATAAACCTGTGTTCTATAACCGGTCATCGTAACATAGGATGGTATAGACCTTGTTAAAGACATTTTAAGGGTGTAAGAACCTTCCGGCATCCCTTCATACGGACCATCCCTCCACACTCCCATGGTTGCAGAATGCACTGTCCCATAACTGCTAAAAAAACTCCTGGAGGCCATATGCCGTGGCCTCGAAGGGTACATTTCGTACCTTCACCCATGTGAAGTACTTAGAGACGTCATGTAACACGACATCCATCGCTGAATTCACACTCATGCGTTGTTCCTGGTAATGCTCGACAATTCTTGTGTAGAAGCCGGCTCGTAGAAATTTCACGAAGATTCTTGTCAAACCATTAAGAGCGACGCCATACAATTCCTCATTGGGAATACCATATGTATCCCTGATGATGTTAGGGAGAAGGACGTTCATCGTATCTCCACTTAACGTACCACGAACCAGCTCAATGCAGATAGTATTTACTCTCCGTCCTGTACGTTCCGCCATTTTGATATCCCAAAATGAGCAGCGCACGTCCTCACTACTCAATGGTTGTTGATGGACTGAGGTAGCTCGCCTGAAAACAGCAGAGGGGTGCAGAGCACAACCGCACTCCACCGTGGTCAGGCAGCGAATGTCTCAGTTCTATTGGCGAATTATTCCATACCACTATTGACTGTACCAGACACAATCAAATTACATTAAGCTAATCATAATTATATATCACTGTTATCATTTACAGCGAATTGTTTTACAATAAAAAATCACGAAAAGGGAGAGACATCATAGTTTTTCGTAGTAAGATAGGAAGATTTTTTTTTTAAATAAGTCGACTTCTTATGGTATATAAAGGAAAAAGTTGAACTCTTCAGAGCTTTCTCACCAGATTTAGTGCAAGTAACATGCATTACTCTTTGATCACTGAAAGTTCACTGTATTAAGCAAAAACTGTGCTTAGGTATGTAAGTAATGGGAGGTATACAGGTGGTGGGAGGCATGCAAGTGGTGGGAGGTATGCAAGTGGTGGGAGGTATGCAAGTGGTGGGAGGTATGCAAGTGGTTGGAGGTATGCAAATGGTGGGAGGTATGCAAGTGGTGGGAGGTATTTAGGTGGTGGGAGGTATGCAGGTGATGGAAGGTATGCAAGCGGTGGGAGGAATGTATGTTGTGAAAAATATGTAGGTGGTGGGAGGAGGCAGGTAGTGGGAAGAATGCAGGTGGTGGGAGTAAGTAGGTAGTGGGAAGTATACAGGTAGTGGGAAGTATACAGGGGGTGGGAGGTACAAGGG
>NC_069470.1:30575178-30604837 GCF_026875155.1 Cherax quadricarinatus
GTGTGTGGGTGTGTGTGTGTATGTATGTACTTGTGTACTTTCGTATTTACTTGTGGACGTTACAGTGTCTTGCATATAGGAAAATAACGAATTTCAACGAAAAAGAAAGCTGAAACTTTTTTGTAGTAGATTTCTTGGTGAGAAGACGTAGAATCACACACAGACACACTTCTATACACCATAAAACGCTCACACATACACTTATAAAGCTGCATTAGTGCAAACAAAACAAAAATTACCTTTAATACGTTATGAAATATAAATAGAAGTCGAGATTATCACTAAGTAACCTCACCTTGGTGGCCGAGTTGGGTAGCAGCTTGGTCTTGTCTAGCTGACTACTGTTCAAGGCTGTCTTGGTGGGTGTAATTACAGGACGCAGTTTTCTGTGTGTCCCCTCCTGTAATTCCACCCACCTGGACAGTCTCGGCAGTAGACCAGCTAAACAAGGCCAAGGTACCATCCAACAAGGTCACTTGGGAGGGGCCAACACATACACCACACACACACACACATACATACACACCCGCCCACTCACCCTACCGCCCACACACCCACCCAACCACCCGCCCACCTGGGAAAGTGAGGAAGGGAGTTCTTCTGAGGGGACACAGGTGGACTTCTGGACACACTGAACTAGGGAAAGCACCAAAACAACCGGGAGTGGGAAATGTGGAAGGGTTGACATCCGGGGGCCCACGGATGGAGACCTGGAAACATGAACCACACCTGACTATGATGACACCCCACACACACACACACCCGCCCACACCTCGCCATGATGACACCCCACATACACACACACCCGCCCACACCTCGCCATGATGACACCCCACATACACACCCGCCCACCCAAAAATCCACCCACCCAACCACCCACCTACCGAACTACCCAACCACCTGGGAAAGTGAGGAAGGGAGTTCATCTGAGGGGACACAGGTGGACTTCTGGGCACACGGAACTAGGGAAATCACCACAACAACCGGGAGTGGGAAGCGTGGAAGGGTTGACATCCGGGAACCCACGGATGGAGGCCAGGAAAACATAAGCCACACCTGACTATGACCTCACCTGACTATGACCTCACCTAACTATGACCACACCTGACCATTACCACACCTAACTATGACCACCCCCACCTTTGATCACATCTACGACCACACTTCATCATGATCCACACCTGGGGGTTCATCTGCGGGGACACAGATGGACCTCTGGACACACGGAACTGGGGAAGGCACCAAAATAACCGGAAGTGGGAAGTGTGGAAGGGAAACCAGGAAACATGAACCACACCTGAATATGACCACACTTCTCTATGACCTCATTTAAGGTTTGAAGCTGATCACTGGTCATTACCTAGGAAACTATTTACTCAAAGTGAGCGACAAGCTGTGTATTAACAAGGTCCAACAATGGTAAAATTTATAGCGCATCGTCAACAATATTTTGAAACATTTTAGTTTTTGATTAAAAAATGAATATACTACAGTATATAGACATGTTCAATATTTGTTTACTATATGTTACGAACATAGTTGGTCCCTGAGTTATAGTGGTTTTCGTAACTAAATAAACTTAGTACGTCTAGGTCTTCACTCGGAGAGGAAAATGAATTTTCTTAGTTTCTATTTAATTTATTAATAATCATAATAATCACTTAAATCCACCTTCTCATATTTTGCCATTTCTCATTAAAACATCACAGTACTAGGTCAAGTATTTACAAATGGCTCTGAGTGAGTCACGAAATATTAGTATATGTACATGCACAGGCGTTGCTTAAAATCTCGAACACATTAATAGATTTCTTATAATAGGGTTCACTACAATAAACCCTCTTACACTACAGAAGCTTGCTTCACTTTCTCTAAGAGCTTCTTAACCGCCTCCTCCAACCGAGATAAGTCTTAGCAATGAGTTCCCGAGAATTCCTGGGGAGGTGAATGGTGGTTTTAGATGTGGATACTCCCCTAGACCCTTCCTGGTCCAGAGGAAGGTATGAATTGATCTCAGTGAGGCTTTACCAGCCCACTTTGACTCGGTCGGAGCAGGGGTTGAGCAGCTTAAAACACCTACTGGTGCTTGGCCAGGTCACCAGCAGTTGACACTAATTAAACAACCTACCTATATACAAAGCTAAGTAATACGACCAGATAATATTATATAGTCAAGTAAATCCATTTTAGCTACTAATGGAATTACTCCTGAATATAATATTAAGTGAAATAACAAAAATACCATTGTGATAATAACAATAGAAACAGTCTACTTAAAATGAATAAAAGGGTGTAACACCATAATTGTTGTGACATTTCGCTGCCTGACCACGGTGGAGTGCGGTTGTGCTCGGCACCCCTCTACTGTTTTCAGGCGAGCTACCTTAGTTCGTCACAACCATTGAGAACTGAGGACGTGCGCTGCTCATTTACCAACATGGCGCTGCAGAGCTACAGGCGCAAATGACGTCAGCAAATGTTTATGAAGCGGTGGTGGATAAGTATCAAGAGACCATTATAGCCGTCAATTCAGCTGTATCAGTACGTCTACATGATGTATCACGACACTACACATGGGTTAAAATAAGGAATGTGCCTTTTGAGGCGAATGAATTTGTTATAAAAGATGAACTACGTAATTATGGTACGGTTCATATGGCCTCTGCAGGTCGGTGGGCCGCTGGACCTTATGCTGGAAGTTTGGAGGGAACATATTCAGTCAAAATGACCTTACGCCATCCCATACCGTCCTATATTATGTTGCAAGCATTTCGAACTCAAGTATATGTAACAATGCGGGGCAACGTCGTACGTGTCGCTGTGTGGATCGTATGACCACATAGCGGCACAGTGTGGTAAGCGTCGTGGAATCTCCAAATATCGCAACAGAAAACAACCGGAAGAGGTCGAGGAAGTTGAGGGACGAGAACAGTCTTATGCTCACCCGTCTCGACAACGGACATCTTGGAGTGAAGAGGTAGAAAAAGCGCAGGAGAATGCTTTGGAGGATGCAAAACAGGAGAAGAATCACCATCACGGACAAAAATAAAGTATTTGAAGGGGACTCTGCCCACTATGGGGGACGAGGATGTACGGCGTCTTTAGTGAAGGACTGGATGTATTGTTAGACGAGTCGATCGTCAAACCGTGTGAGGATCCAGGTGCAAATTTGGGATCGTTGAGCATCATGGTGAGGGGACGGATGAAAGCATTGAGTCTGGGGTTTTCGCATGGTATGATGGTGAACATAGCAGAAGTGGAGGTGCATCATGATAGTACTAAAGAAATCCCAATGCAGGTGGAGGGTAGGACGCGAAAGCGAACTGCGACCCCCCCAGACTCAAACGACGTGCTTACTCCTGCCCAAAGGCCAGGGAAAAAGTCTTGGGGCGGATGTACAGAGGAAAGGGAACAGTGAACCCACGAACAAGAGTTTTATCAAGGTGTTTCCCAAAAAGGGAGAGGGATAGAGGTGTAAAATGTATAAGTGAAAAGTCCTTATACCTAAAACCCAAAGGAAACCCCATTAATTGATTTTAAAGGTTTTGACATAAATATTAACGGTTTGAGATCTGAGCGGAACGAAAGTGGTTTTAAAATGAATTTTTGGTGCGTCTAGATGTGGATGTGGTATTTATCCAAAAACCCACAATTACAGAATTGGATATGAGTTAGAAATAGATGGTTACGATGTGTATATGGAATATGCGACGAGGTTAAAAGGAGGCGTCGCCATTCTGGTAAAGGAAAATAGCCCGTTTGTAGTACGCCATGGTGAAAGGGGGAGGGGAGAAGGATTAGGGTGGATGGTTTAGGGGGTAGAGTACAATAAGTTTTGTAGGTGTATATGGGCCGGCCGAGGGGATGTACGACTTAAAACTAAATTTGTACAAGATGTTTAGTAATTTTATCTACGTATTTTTCCCCAATGTAGCGATAATAGGGGGAGACTGGAATTGTGTAATACGACGAAAAGATGTGGAGCCTCGAGGAGCGGGTTGTTGCTTGGGGCCCTTTGGGGAGATTTATTGACGAGTGTGGGTTTAATGGATGTGTGTGGGGGGGGTGGCATGGTGGAGCATACTTTCATTAGACGAGATTATGCGGCGAGATTGGATAGAATGTACGTGTCTAGTGCGGTTACAGTGCGGAGAGTGAGTGTGATAAATGTGGTTTTTTTCGGATCATAGAGGAGTTGTAATGGATGTAGATATTGAGGGTGTGCCTAGAAGGGGTCCGTCATTTTGGAAATTAAATGTAAAGTTATTGAAGAGAGAGGAAAGTCGTTTGTCTTTTGGGCATATGTGGGAACGCCTTGTGGTTGAAGCACCTGGAGATGTGGCTTTGGTTAATTGGTGGGAAATGATAGCCAAAAAGCGAATTAAGTTCGTCTCTCGACCTGCGGGGAGAGAGGACGCTTCTACAGGTTCTCTTGCACGCCACCTGGTGAGGAAAACAGCATTAGCACCAAGATGGCGGACCGACTGTACCGGCGCATAAATACTGTCTGCATTGAGCTGGTTAGAGGATCTTTAAGCAACGCCACGATGAACGTTCTCCTGCCAAACATTATCAGGGACTGTTATGGCATCCCCAATGAAGAGCTGTATGGTGTGGCACTGAATGGTATGTCAAGGGTCTTCGTGAAGTTCATGAGGGCTGACTTCTATTCTACCATCGTCGACGAATTTCAAGAAAGGCGGATGAGTATCAACACGGCAGTGGAAGTATGCTTGCATGATGTGTCTAAGTATTTTACTTGGGTGAAGGTAAGGAATGTACCTTTTGAGGCAACAGCCTACAGCCTACAAGATGTGTTCAGTGGTTATGGGACTGTACACTCGACGAGCATGGGAATGTGGAGGGACGGCCCTTACGAGGGGATGCCGGAAGGATCCTTCACACTGAAAATGACCCTGAGGAGGCCGATACCATCATATGTTACATTGCATAACCATAGAACACAGGTTTTTGTACACTATGCGGGGCAGAGGAAGACGTGCCGTTTATGTGACTCTTATGAGCACATGGTGGCACAATGCCCCAGGAGACAGGGCCCTAGGCGTCAGGAGACAGCTTCTGTGGATACGCCATTAGAAGCCACGGATGTTATGACGGGTGAAGTGGAAAGCCGGGGTACAGGCCTATGGAGTGAGGAGGTCGACAGGGCAGAGGTGGTTTTGGAGACGTGTGTTACACTACCAGTGGAAACGGGGGGGGGGGGAGGGAATATCGCTGTCAGACAGACCGTTAGATAATGCAGAGTCAGCTCAGGACGGGATTTTGGAGGCTGTGCTGAAGGATTTTTTGGAAGAGTCGGAGCATGGTGTGGAAAGTGATGTGAGGTCAGGTGATGACAAGGTGATGGATGAACAGAAGCAGGGTAAGGAAGATTTGAGTGAGGTTCGAAAGGAGAGCAATGTGGTGGTGGAGGTCCATCAAGAAGATGTGGTGGCAGAAGAAATGTGTGTAGAGGGTAGCTCCCGCAGAGAATCAGCGGGGCATCAGACATGGACGAAGTCCTCACACCAGCGCAGAGGCCTGGGGAAGAAGATGTGGGCAGCTGTGGTAGCAAAGGCAAGTCCGGAGGAGGGGGGGGGGCAATGGGAAGCTAGGTGGGAAGGGACAGGGAGGGGTTGGAGGGCAGGAAACGAGGGATTGATAGAGAAGAACCGAGACCTATGAAAGGAGGACCAAGTAAGCCTCAGCGGCACAGGGGTAAGCCGCCATTCTTGTAAAATTCAGGTGTGTAACTTTCAATGTAAACGGTCTTAAACCGAGGTCAAGAGGGTATGGTTAGAGTGGGTTTTGAGGAGATTTAGTATTGATGTCTGTTTTTTGCAGGACATAACCATAAGTTAGGATGTGAGTTGTTGTTGAAAGGTTATAGGTTGTTTACATGTGATGCTTTGAGGTTGAAAGGAGGTGTGGCTGTGGCGGTAAAGGAGACCAGTCCTTTGCGTATCCTGGGTTGGGAGGAGGGGGGTGGGAGGGTTGTCAGGGTGGATGGGTTTTGGGGGGCCAGGAGGGTTAGTTTTGTAGGTGTGTACATGCCAGCAACTAGTAACACTAGAGTGAAGGTGGATTTTGTACGCGAGGTTCTGGTATATCACTTGAGAGGTTTACCTGCTTTTACGGTGATTGGTGGGGATTGGAATTGTGTCATTAGGAAGGGTGATGTGGTTCCGAGGAGGGCGGGTTGTGTTTTGGGGGTTCTGCGTGATGTTTTGCGAGATGTTGGAGTGGTAGATGTGGTGGGAAGTAGGGGATATGGAGTGGAGCACACTTTTATTCGTAGGGGATATGAGGCACGATTAGATAGGATTTATGTTAGGCAGGGCATAGGTGTGGAGAGGGTGAGGACTATCGATGTGGGTTTTTCTGATCATCGTGCTGTTATAGCAGATTTGAGGGTAGATGGCATAGTGAGAGTTTATGCAGGATACTGGAAATTAAATGTGAGGCTACTTAGGGACGAGGGTGACCCTACGGGGTTTGAAGATTGGTGGAAATCCTTTTGGGAGACTAGGAATATGGAAATGGATTTGCTGGATTGGTGGGAAATGAGGGCTAAAGTTGAAATTGCGAAATTTTTTAAAGTACGGGGTAAGGAGATGGCTAGGTGGAGCTATGGCCTACAAAATTATCTTGAGGGTCAGTTAAATGACTGTTATGCAGAGGAACGGGTGGGGCGGAGTGAGGACATGGAACGTTTGCGAAATAGGTTGGCGGAAATTCATAATGAAAAATTTGAGGCAATTCGAGTTAGGGCAGGGTTGGAGGATGTCTTAAGGGGAGATAGGCCATCGGGTTTTGTATTAAGGAGGTTTAAGGAACGGCAGGCGAAGACCACCTTGGCGTATATTGTGGCAGGTACAGGGGGAGGGGTGGCTTTGAGGAGGGTCAAGGCCTATCCACCACGGAAAATATTAGTTTGTATACAGATTTTTGGTTTAGGGAGAAGTGGAGGAGGGTTGGCGGGGGAGTGGGTGAGGGACGGTTTGGGGATGAAGGGTTTAATAGGGTATTAAGTGAGCAGGACAGTGACAGAATCGAGGGTAGTATTAATGTAGAGGAGGTGGAGGAGGCAGTTTTTGGCTGTGCCAGGGTAAAACCCCAGGCATAGACGGAATACCAAACGATTTTTATAGGTATCATTGGGGGAGTGTACGGCATTGTCTGGTGGGGGTTTTGAATTGTATGTTAAGTAGTGGGAGGTATGGGGAAAATCACAAAGAACGGTGTCACGGTTTTAGTGCCCAAAAAGAAGGAATGCCGAGTTTTGAATGATTACCGTGCGATTACGTTAATGTGCTCGGATTACAAGATTTTTGCTAAGGTTTTGGGCAACAGAATGAGGAAAGTGTTGGGTTTAGTGTTACATAGGGGACAGTTGGGAATTCCGGGAAGAAGGATGAGGGATGAGGGATGGACATGGTTTGATTAGGGATTTTCTAGAGAGATGTACGGGAGGGGGAATACTAGGTTTAGATTGGGTGAATGCTTATGATTGCGTGGACAGAGATTTCTTAGGGGTTTGCTTAGAGATGTTGGGGTTTCGGGAGGGGGTAGTGAGGTGGGTGAACACCCTGTATGATGGGGCAGAGGTGAGGGTACAGGTCAGTGGGAGGTTGGGTGAAAGTGTACCAATGGAGAGAGGTTTGAGGCAGGGCTGTCCGATGTCACAGCTGCTCTTTGCGTATGTGCAGAATCCTTTTTATGAGTCTGTTGAGAGGGTGATGGACAAACAGGAGATGGAGACGGGGTGCAAAGGGGGCATCGTTGGGTATGTGGATGATACTACTGTTTTGCTAAGGGGTAAGGAGGAGTTAAGGAGGGTGGCTAGAGTGATTCAGATGTTTGGTATGATACCGGAATGAGAGTTATACGGTGAAATCAAGGTTACTAGAGGTCGGTAATGGATAGGGGGGGCTTGGGGTGGGGTTAGGAATGGACAGTGGTTGACAGAATCAAGGTATGTGGGATATGGTATTTGGCGGAAGTGCAGGCATGCAGAAGGGTAAATTCGGAGTCTGTCACGGGTAAGGTTTTAAGTAGACTAGGAGGTTTAAGTGCGAGGGACTTAGCTTTACATCAGAGGGTAGTGGTGGTAATTCACTTGTCTATAGCAAGGTATGGGGGGTGGCAGAGTTTTTTCCCTTAGAGGTACGAGATACTGTGGAAATGCAGAGGAGGGTGCTGAAGTTTGTGTGGGGATTTGGGAGGGCATGGTTAAGTAAGGAGGTAGTTATGACGGATGTTCGGAGAGGGGGTTTAGGTTTGTTGCCTTTAGGACTGAGAGTAATGGCTGTATATATCAAGTGGAGGTATATGAGGGAAGGGGGTGTGAGGGGCGCTAAAGTGGAAGAGTTATGGAGGAGGCACGTAAAATGGTGGAGTGGGAAGGAATTGAGGGTTTGTGAAGATATGTTGAGATTTTTATTGACAGTGCAACGGTGGATAAAATCAAAGTGAAACGGTTGGTGAGGGTAGTGAAAGGTCAAGGAATTATGCAAGGGGTAGCCGTGTATCCAACGTATGATTGGGGGGTTATTTGGAAAGATTTTAGTAGGCTTCGGATACCGGCTAGAGTAAGAGAATTAGTATATAGGTTTATCATGGGGATTCTGGCTTCCAAGGAGGTGTTACGTAGTATGGGGTTTGTGGAAGAGGCTTTTTGTCAGTTTTGTGGTGATGTTGAAACGGCGTTTCATGTGGTCTTTTTTTGTACCTCCTTGGAGGGGGTGAGATCATGGATGGGTGGGGTTATCAGACTGTTGGGGGGGGGTCGTTTGCCGCTTTTAAGGGCTTTACTACTAGATGTAAGGGGAGTGCCTAGGGATGTTGGAAGGGCTATAATGTATATCATAGTAGATTAATCTGGACATTTCATGGGGAATGAGGGGATTAAGGGGTGATATGAGGATAAAAGCGTTGGCGGCCAGATTCTATAGGACGAAGTGTAGGAATAAGTTGGTTTATGGGGCGTCTTGGGAAAAAAGTTTCCCGGAAGGTTATAGGAATCTCACTGTGGGTTCCCTTGGGCGGGGTCCCTGAGGATGGACAAAGGGTGGTCTCCTTATGGGGGGATTAAAGGGGGGGGGTTTTTTTTGGTTTTATCTGGAACTGATGTAGTGTGTAAGAGGAAGGTAGTGAGAATTAGGTATGGATGGTACGCCATGTTTCACGAGAATGTTTGTCATAGTGAGATATAAGTGTGGTTTCCAGGGTTACATTTCTAAGCCTGATGGTTATGTTCACTGGTTTAAAATTTCCTTGAAGCCAGGATACCGAGCCTTAGGATCTCGTTTTTAAGTAATTAGATTGGCACGTTGGTATCAACACAAATTTTTCTGAGATACGTGTCAGTTCTTTTGGGACTGGCAAATTACAGCAGCCTTATCCTTATTACTACTCTAGTCTTATGTTTAACTTTTATTGTCTGATGAAGGTTCTATGTAAAAAAATATTTAAGTGTATGTATAGGTTTTGGGTCTATACCATGTTTTTATGGGGTTAAACCAACAAAGTCTTGTGGAGAAGATTTTCGGTTTATATACATATGTGGGAGGTATAATTATGTATAGGGTTTGGTTATAAACCCTTTAATGTGCCGAGGTTTGTTATAAATACTTGTTTTGGATTCTTTTATTATTGTATTTTACATGCATGTTGTTCTGTTTTCTGTATCAACATTATTGTATTAGAGGGTTAACATGTTAATAATAGTAAAATACTGTTTCTCTGTGGTTATTGTGTAAGGAATTATATGTTCCTTCCGGGTTCCTATTGGTTAGGATCTAATGTACCATAACATAACCAATAATCTGTACCCTGTCATAGCGGGTATGTTAGGGTTTTGTTTTGTTTTGTAGAGGTTATGGTAGTTTTGGTTAATCTTGTGATGTTGTACATTTGTATGATGTTTTTGTTGTAATAGGACATGTCAGGTATTCATTTTATATTGTTAAACTATGTAAAGTTCTTTTTGGTGTGTTTTCTTTGGGTACAATGGCGTGGCGGCAACTATTAATGACTGATAAACTTTAGTGAGGTTTGTCTTAGCGTGTATTGTTTTGCTATAACAAGATGTTATAATACTTGTTCCCGCAAGGAATAACCTGGTACTAGTAGAACAAAAGAATGTTTTGTATTCCTGTACTTTATTATGCATCCTTTGTACTTTTGTAAGGTTTCTAATAAAAATATAAAAAAAAAAAAAAAAATATACATACAGTCCACAACTTATTTGCAACGCCATGCTTATTGGTGTTATCCAACCTTAATCTACGGTACTAGTCTAGGATGGATGTGGATAAGATTTGTGAGGTCGAAGGAGCCACCTGGAGCGACCAGGGGTGGCTTAAGTTTTCTCTCACTTCTACACGGGGTAACTACTGCAAACAATATATGGTTGTCACCTCCCATGAGATTACGTCTATGAATGTAATGTTGAGGTACATGCAATGATTTAATTTCCACAATACCCACTGTACGTACATTCAGACTTCCTACAATAAATATATTTACCACTCACTATAAGCTAAGGACTAAAATATTTTAAGGTATATAATGTGTGTATTGTATATGCATTTTTTAGGCCTAGCTCTATTGCTCAATATGTGATAGCATAATTATGTTATTAGTCTTTCATATGCATTTGAAAGTGAAGAAAAAGGCTATGCTCCCCATTTTTTCGGAGTCAGGGACCAAACCCCTCGTATAAGCAGGCCTTTTGTATCGATTTGACAAACGAAAATTGCACCTAGTTTGCGATGTTTATAACGTCAAATGTGTGAAGATAAATTTGTTGATGACCTGTTTTCTCTAATGATTAATGGAGTTGAAAAAAGATTAGGAATATACTATGTGATGATATGTTTGTGGAGGGTTACTCGATAAATTTTATCGCCCTCTAAATTTTTTAAAATTGTCTAAAAACTCAATTTTAAATTTCTTTTTTGAAGAAATTTTAAATTAAATTCAACACTGTTTCAGTAAAATATCAAAAATTAAAATTTTCAACCCCCGTTTTTTAGGCAATATAAACAATTTCTTTTACGGGATAAACGACCATCCAAAGGGGATGTAAAGGTGTTTTGACAATTAATGAAAAAAATACGAGGGCCACGCACTTCCGTGGGGCAAAAAAAACATTCTGTACTGTATTGTAGATACAAAAATGTGTTCAACAAAACCGCCAGCGCTTTGGTAAGCACGGCACGCTGCTGGAAGCACAGCCCACAGCTGCCGGGTAAGCACAGCGTCACGCTGCTCCCAAATTTCCCAAATCACACTTGTAGGGCCCCAAAAAAGAAATTCAAGGCAACCATTACCCCGGGGGCGCAGTGTCAGAAAACCCCTGGTAAAGATCGCAAAAGGGCTTAGCGAAAGCTACATCGTGGGACAAACAGAAGGCGTATCAATAACCCAATAAGTGAGTGTGAAGAAATCGTCCCAGCGGGCAAGTAAAGGGGCTGGTGAGGGACTGGATAGACTATGACTGTGGGGGAGAAAGGCGAATAGAGCTCCCGGAACAGGGGATACAAATGTGGTGAATATGACAACAGAAAAAAGAGGATGGAAAAAGAACTGCAGACCAGCTGGGAAAACCTCGAACAGTCACCCCTGAAGGAGGTATTTGCAATCTTGTGATGCGAACAAGGGGGCTGAGGTTGGATCCAGAAGTTCAGGGAAATCTTCCCAGAGTCAAACTATCTCTACTTCTGAAGGTATATGTGGACGTCACTACTCTACGAACTGAAAGTAACATGTGTTTTATAAATATTAAAATATTTTAACATTCACCCGTAAAATTTTAAGCTTTTTTTTTTTAAATGTTTACTTATATGTGTTTCAATAGTTATAATTCCCTACTTTTTGTTTGAAAATTTATCGATTTTTTTATTTTTTCTTATTAAACAATCGACCGTTTCCCCCCGAGGCAGTGTGACCTGAAAAAGTAGAAACACTTTCATCATCATTCACTGCATCAGTCTTGCCAGAGGTGCACATACACTACAGTGAAAAAAAAATTGCAACATATCAACATCCCTCTTTCAGAGTGCAGGCACTGTACTTCCCACCTCCAGAACTCAGATCCTGCTGACTGGCTTCCTTGAATCCCTTCATGAATGTTACAATGTTCACACTTCAACAGCACGTAAAGTCATAAAAACCATTTATCTCCACTTTCTCCTATCTAACATGCTCACTCACTCTGGAAGTCCAAGCCTCTTGCACACAAAACCTCCTTTTCCCCCCTCCCTCCAAACCTTCCTGGGCCAATCCCTACCCTGTATTCCTTCCACTACAGATTTATACGCTCTCCAAGTCACATCATTTCATTACTTCCTCTTTAAATGTCCGAGCCACCTTAACAACCCACCTTCCCTCAGCCCTCTGGATAATACTTTTAATAACCACTCACCTCCTAATTTCCAAACTACGAATTCTCTCCATTATATTCACACCACACATTGCCCTCAGACACTACAAGTCCACTGCCTCCATCTTTCTCCTTGTTGCAACATTCACCACCCATGCTTCACACTTATATAACTATTCTTTTATACATCCCCCTCTTTGCTTACATGGATAGCATTCCGTCTCTCAATAAACTCCTCAGAACACGTCAGTTCCATTTTTCCCCTCATCAATTCCATGATTCACCTCGTCTTTCATAGACCCATCTGCTGACAAGTCCACTCACTAATATCTGTAAACACTCGCTTCCTCCATGCTTCCTCCATACTTCCTCCAGTCTGATATCAAGTCTTTCATTAACAATTTTTTTTGTCCTCATCGCCCTGCTCTTTCCTATGTTCACTTATAATTTCCTTGTACAAACCCCACTAATCTATGTTTATAGAGAGGAAACATATATCACATCATTTTTTAGTTGTAGCTACAGTGAGAATAAAAGGTAGATGGGGTGCAAGGAGAATGGAAGGAGCAAGTAAGAGATAGATGAACATTTATAAACTAAAAGAGAATGCACTTAGGGTACGATATAAGTAACAATTGGTAGAAAGATGGCTAGTGAGAGTGTAGGTAATGAGACTGAAGAAGTATGGGGCAGATTTAAGAATGTAGTGTTAATTAAAGTGTTCACCAGAAATCTGTGGAAATAGGACGTTGGGTACAGGAGAAAAGAGGAGTGATTGGTGAAATGATGAGGTTAAGAGTAGTAATAGAGAAAAAGTTAGCGTATGAGAGGTCTTTACAAAGTAGAAGTAATAAAAGTAGAAAGGAGCATCTGGAGAGAAAAACAGAGGTTTGGATAGTGGTGAAGGAATGTATGAGGAGAGCTAATGAGATTGGGTGAGATGCTATCAACAAATTTTGCTGAGAATATGAAAAAGTTCTGGATTGAGATTAATACGTTAAGGAAACCTAGGGAATATATGCATTTCACAGTTAATTAAAAGTAGAAGAAGAGGGTTATTAAATGGAGACTTAAAGGTATTAGTAAAATGGAGGGAATATTCTGAGGAGCTGTTAAATGTTTTTAAGATTATTAAGCTACGATTTCTTGCGAGTGTTAGGGAGGTACTTGAGACTGTAGGTAGAATAAAAAAGGTAAAGCAGCAGGGATTGCTAGATCAAGATGGAATGTTAAAAGTAGGTGAGGCCATAGTCTTGGAATGGTTAGTGTTTTTATTTAATAAATGTATGGAAGAAGGGAAGGTACGTAGGGATTGGTAGAGAGCATTCATAGTTCCTTTGTACAAATGCAAAGAGGACAAAAGAGTGTGTAAGAATTATAGGGAAATAAGCCTGTTGAGTATACCTGGAACAGTGTATGGTAGTTAACATTGACAGAATTAAGGGTAAGACGGAGAGCAGGAGTGCAGATGAATAAGGAGGCTTTAGGATGTGTAGACTAAGTGTATACAGTGGAAGCATATAAGTGAACAGTATTTAGATAAGGTTCAAGAGGTTTTCTTTGCATTTATGGATTTGGAAGAGGCACATGATAGGGAGGATATGGGAACAATGTGGCAGATGTTGCACATGTATGGAATAGGTGTTAAGTTGCTAAGAGCAGATAAGAGTTTTTACAAGGTTAGTGAGGCTCCGGTTAGAGTACTGAAGAAAGATGGTGATTCTTTCCTAGTGAAATCACTGTTGTTGTTCAGTATTTTTATGAATGGGGTTGTAAGAGAATGAATGCACGGGTGGTGGCAAGAGGTGTGGGATTAAAGGATAAAGAATCAAACACAAAGTGGGAGTTGTCACAGTTGCTTTTTGCTGATGACACTCTGCTTTTGGGAGATTCTAAAGAGAAACTGCAGAGGTTGGTGGACGAATTTGGCAGGGTATGTAAAAGAAGGTAGGTATGTAGACAGCGACCGCCCAGGGAGGTACTACCGTCCTACCAAGTGAGTGTTTTATATGATGGTAGGATTACTGGTGTTCTCGTTTTCTCATAAACAGGAAAGATCTCAGGTACGTCTTGCTACTTCTTCTTACACATAAGTCACACTGCACATGCATGTATACACACCACTCTGGGTTTACATCTATTTTCTTACTAGTTCTTTTTTCTTTTCCTCTTATCTCCATGGGGAACTGGAACAGAAGTCTTTTCCATGAGCCATGCATGTTGTAAGAGGCGGCTACAGTGCCAGAACAAGGGGCTAGTAACCCCTTTCTCCTCTATACATTACTAAAGTTAATATATTGGAATATATTGGAGTACAGTGGCACCCACACTCTTATATGGGTGTGAAGTATGGGTAGTGTATGTTGCAACAAGGAAAAGACTGGAGGCAGTGGAGATGTCATGTCTGAAGGTGACTGTGGTGTGAATATTATGCGGAGAATCCGTAGCTTCATGTGAGGGAGGTGTGGGGATTACTGAAGGTGTTATCCAGAGAGCTGAGGAGGGTTGTTGAGGTAGTTTGGACATTTAGAGAGGGTGGAGCAAAATAGAATGTCATGGAGGGCATATACATCAGTATCTGAAGGAAGCTGGGGTTGGGCTCATCCTAGGAAAGGTTGTTGGGAAGGGGTACTGCAGGCTATATGTCTTGAGTCCTGGAGATGGGTGGGTAGTCCAGTGCCTGCACTCTGAAGGATGGGTGTTGATATGATGCAGTTTTTTACCTTTAGTGTAGGCATGCCTCTGGCAAGACAATGATCGAGTGATGAAGTGTTAAAAGGTAATTGTTCTACCTCGAATGTTTAGATTGTCTTTTATGCACAAAAATGGACAGATCAGTTTTCTTTGTTCATTATCCCAGCATTAATGTTTCCCCTGGCAGGTTTAAAAACAATCTGCTCTGTCGCGTGCCCTCTCAGCCCTTGCTGCCCTCTCACAAAGGATATGCTGATTCCAGCATTATTTCCCTTCCTTGCTAAACACTGCAATAATAGTTAACACAAGATGCTTGATTTCTTGTTGTCTGGGCATAGACTAAAGTTTATGTTAGCCTCAGTGTGTAAATAAAATGGGTGCAGGGTTTTCCCTAATTTCCTGCTACAGTAGGAGTATAATTTCCTCTCATTAATCCACAAGGTTATTACAACACTGGTCTCTTGCAAGCAGCAGCGTGACTTACTAGAAAGCCCTGGTACAAACGTGCTACAAATTAAACTGTTGATAGTGCAGAAGAGAGGCTATCAGCTCTCTGGTGGGCTGAGTCACTCAGGGGGCTGAAAGAGGCTGAAAGGGCTGATAACCCCCTTCCTGGAGAAAATTTTTACACAATAAAGGTAAGTTGTGCAACCACTTTGGTGCATTTTAAGATATGTGTGTATGTGTAATGTCTTTATGAAAATTATCAATTGAAAGGGGTATATCACTTACCCATCAGTTTCACACAGATATAACAAATATATAAGTGCATGACTCTGAGATGGCAAGGGATATACTATACGCAATTTTTTTTTCGATTGCAGGGCATAGGGTAGTAATGACGATAGCAAGGCAATTGATATACATTGAATGTTACTTGGAGATACTGGGCAGCTCGGCTTCTTCAAAGGTGGTGTCCTGCCATAGTAGGTTTGGGGATGTTGCATTGGTAGATGTAATATTGGATAAGTTTTATAAGAAGTCTCCATAAACAGGGGTGATGTTATTCTTATTGGACATAAAAGGGTTCTGGTGTTACCCATTCATCTACATCTTCAGGGGAATCATTCAGGTTCATTGGTTTCTGGAAATTATCCTTGTGGATGAATCGTCGCACTCTCTGTTGAAGGGTCATTCTTTGGGTTCTGTGGGGAGGTGTGCTGATGATATAGTCGGTGGTATTTCCAAACTGGGGAGGATTCTATCTGGTATATAGAGTTCTTTCATTGTGTATAGTTGCCTCTTCTTTAGCTTATCACGCCTTACATTTATTGCATCAATGACCTGGCGGATGTGTGAATTGACTATCCTAATTCCGTGTCTCCTCCTGGTGCCTGTGATAAAGTGGATTTTCTTGATTTCTGGACTCGTTGTAACTGTAGCATGTTGGTGTTTGTTGTTAACGACATGGGGGACACATGTATATTCTAACATGGGTCTTATCATCATCTTGTTTAAGTGTTTTTTTATGTGGGAAGGGCTTGATTAAACCCATACAGACTGCTGAGATGGGCTTTGGCTACATTTACCTTTTTAGTTTAGGTGAGGTGTGGAGTAGTCTGCTTTTTCTCATATCCCAGGATCGTGTTGGGTTTCTAATGGCTATAAGTGTCTCTCTGATGAGATATCCCCTTTGTCTTATATGGTTTGCTGCAAAACATCCGATGGGATTGATAAGGACTATGCCTGGGTTGGTCGTGATTCTCTGTTTCTTCTCCCCGTTTTGCTGTTCTTCGTAGTTCCGTATTCATTTTTCTATGCTCTCTCATACTTATATTTTCCTGTTATGGGGTGGATGATAATACATGAATAACATAATCTGCAAATTGCGTGATAATAGTACCAATGAACTCGGGTGGAGAGAGATCATTTACAGAAATGAAAGGCTCTTCCGACTTGCCATTAAAGGTAGGGATGGTTTTTCGTTTTGACAAGAAGTTGTATATAAAACTGAGAAAGGTCCAGTTGTGATCAGGTAGGTCAACCAGTTTAAATAAGAGTCCATCATGCCACAATCTGCCAAAAGCTTTGTGTACATCCCTGGTGGTAATTAGGGTAAGATTGTCCAGTTTCCTCAGGCTGTTAACAGCATTGAAGATAGTTATAGCATGTTGGGGTTTCTCTATGAGTCCTGAATCCGAAGCGCTTTTCTGTTCTCTGGTTTATGTTTGTCTTTACTGAGTTTTGCAATGAATATCATCCTTGCAAACTTAAGAGCAGTTGGAAAGTGTCTGAGGTCAAGATTATAATAAAGATACTCACAAGGAACATTTTGCAATTTTTAATTTTACATTACTTGTTTCACTGTCATGCCTGAGAGGCCAGGGGCTTTATTACACATTTTGCCGATAATTTGACTCATCTCCCTGAGTGTTATTGTTCTTGTAAAGGGGTGGTCATCTTCAAGAGTTGATGTATTAGCTGAAGGTAGCGAGTGGAGGCCATCTCGGTTGTCGTCTCTCCATTCATTGACCCACTGATAATGGTTATTATTAAACCTTCTACTGTCATTGTGTGAGAGAATTTTCTCCCACGCATCACCCATCAGACTGGCTTGGTCTTGTGGGTCATCAAGTTTTATATCAACTTCCTTATCATCATTATCAGTGAAGGAATGCAATAGATAACTGGTGGGTATGTGCTGTTCCCCTAAAAGCTGGCGGAATCTTGCTTCAGATCTTTTCAGGATGACGTTTGTATTGATTTGTTTGAAAGAACAAGATACTTCCATAATGCACCTTTGTGTTGAGTGATCATGACAGTTAAGTCCCTTTGGGAACTGTTGCAGTACAGCCTTTGTGGGCTGACTCGTTTGAAGGTGCCTTCTACATTCTGTTTGATGTTTCATGCAATCCCTAATTTTTCTGGTTGGTTAGTATTGTTGATAAATCTTTTGACGAATTTAATTGGCAAGTTGCATAAGGGGCCTCTATGATGCTCTCGTGAAGGGAGCTAATTGCCTCGTCAGTTGCAGTTGAAGGCATGTTCTGAAGCGAAACAGTATTATCATTACATAGGGATTCCCTGAAGGAGTCAAATCCTATAGTTTTAAGGTTTGATTTCGGAGTGGGTATTCTAAACGGCGATGCTTGTAGTGTTTTTATAACAGGAAGTGGTCTGATCCTACGTTTCCATGGGGGAGACTCTGCAATGGTATAGGTCACAAACCGTGCTGGTCAAGACTATACCAGGTTGTCCCCGGACGAGGTCCTACATAATGCACAAGAATGATCCTAGATTTCTTGCTGTCATTATATTAAATAATTGTTTCCCCAGCGGATTTCCTGTTCTGCAGTCGAAAGTGCAGGATGATGGGTATTAAAATCTCCTGCCAGAATTGTATGAATATTTCTACTTAGATAACAAAAAAAGGCACAATACCGTGACTGGAACGATACCAAAATAACCCGCACATAAAAGAGAGAAGCTTACGACGACGTTTCGGTCCGACTTGGACCATTTATACGAAGTCACATAGTGTGACTTTGTAAATGGTCCACAGTCGGACCGAAACGTCGTCGTAAGCTTCTCTCTTTTATGTGCGGGTTATTTGTGTATCTACTTAGGATCCGGTGTAATTGAATGGACTCTATATATGGTTGTCTAGGAAGAAAATATCAAGTTTCTGCAATTAACTGACTATATGAGGTCATCAGTTCTATTGCTATAAAGTCTTCATTATTTTGTATGTATAGTGGCCACACCACTATAGGATCCTCTCGATTTCTCGATAGTAGAGTAACCACGTATTTTTAAGTGTCGGTCTGCTCTCATAGATATTTCGTTCAGAAGGATAATGTCAGGGTTGTGATTATGTAGTTCGACTTCATGGAGGTAGCGGTTATTAAAGTAAATATTGACTATTAAGTTGTAAAATTGTAATCCCCATTATTTAGTGGAGTTGTATTTTTGTTGCGTACAGAGAGTTGTTGTCTGAGATTATAGCTGCGAGCTGCGAGTTGAGTGCAAGCTCTCCCTGCTCGACTCATCAAAGGGAGGATTGTAGTTCTGCATGGTTTGCTGTGTACTACGTATTTCCTCTTCTTCACTGCTGCTGGTGATATTAACTGACGCGTTAGAGTCATCATCTGACAACTGAGACATGTTATTCCTTGTGTCTGGTGGTACATTCACAACCTTTATTATAGGAGACAGTGGGGGTGCAATGGGGAAGTGTAGAAGTCCATGTCGAGTAACCTCCCGTGGTATGGTTTGTTTGCAATCGTGTCGTTACGATTTCGTGAATCAGTGTACCTCTCATAACATCTACCTCTGAGGACCCAGGAGACATAAGGATTGACGATGGTCCTTGTGTTTGGTGTATATTAGGATTAGGATTAGGAAGGGGCGCTGCAGGAGGGGCAGAAATCCAAACATTGGAACTGGTAGAGGTGGCAGGAGGAGTCCTACCAGATCCAGGTAGATTAGGGAACGAAGTGTGGGACATTTTGGAGGTGCTTGGGGAGTGGTTCTCTTAGTAGTTGACTGTTTCTTAGCATCCAGAATTTTCTGAATTGTAGATTTTCTAGCAGGGCAGCTAGGATGTTTCCCATTGAAAAGGGTTCACTTGGGTTTGGTTCTGTTAGGGCAATCCCTAAAAACATGCTCACCAGAGAATATACTGCAAATTGTTGTTTGGCTACTGGATTTATTTGTGTTATGGCCAAACTCAAGACATTTAAAACATTGTGTGACACTGACAAACCTTTCAATGGAGATTTTGTGTGGTGTACATCTGGTGCCAAAGCATTTCATTCCATTTTGACATAGGAATTTGGCTTCTTCCGGTGTCTCTAGATTGAATTTAATGTTTGGTGTATGCTGGAAGGGTTAGGAAATCTTTACGTCTTGAGAACCTTAAATTCAGAATTCTCCTGATTAATTTATTCAACACGTTCCTCTGGAAAGCAGGCTCTCATGAAACTGTTTATTCTTGCCACAAAGACAGTTGTGCTTAAAAGCTGTCAGGTGGAATGGGGATACCCAGATTATGTAATTTATCAAGAACATCATTCTTGAGCAATTGGAGTAGCTCCTCTTCAGAGGAGAGAAGAAGTATTGTACCAGAGTGAGGTTGAAAAACATCCACTGGTGCAACAGTGGAATTTGTACAAATACATTCAAGTATTTCCTTCTTAGACTTCTGATTGTCAGTGACACGTATTTTTACTCGTAATTTCGTCATGATGCCCAGGAAGGTACATCCAAAACATAAAATTTACTTTAAAAAGAAAAACTTTCCTTTGTGTCAGCCCCAAACATCCTAAGTCACCCTACTTATGAAGGTCGGTCCTTAAAATAGCTTACCTTCGAGAAGTGAGGGAGACATGGCCCAAGGCAAAGATCGGTCGGATTTTAAAAAGATCTCACAGGTTACCGGATGGTCAAAATGCCATGTTATGAATCGCCAAAGCGATGTTGCTGAAAAAGAAAAAGACAGGAAAGGCAGAAGGAGAGCAGTGTAAGTAGTGTGTTTGTGTGTGGGCCAGTGTAAATGTTGGGTGAGGTGAGGATAGGGGTAGTATGAGATGATGGGGTGGAGAGGGGGGAACAAACAATCTTGAAGGAAATGGGCTCGAAATGACAGCAAGTTTTCCTCTCAACTCTGATCAATGTACCACTCAGGATAACCCAAAAACAAATATAACTTGGGTCTCAGTGCTCAGAGTAGAATCGCCGACGTCCTCTCTGTATGCCGTCATCTTGAAGACCCCAATCACCTTGAAGCTGCCATCTCTCCCTACCTCCCAACTTCCTGCCGCCCTCCAACCACCAATCATCATCAAGACATACCCAAGACTCAAGTTTCAGCACGTCCAGCTTGTGATCTGCCTTTTATTCGCCTGCATACACATGCTTCACCATGCTTGCGGCCGGGTCTAGCCCCGGTTCTTTATCTTTGGCTGAAGACATTCCTCTCCACAGCTATTCTTCGTCTGTCCACACTTCTCTGCTCACCCCTTGTGGGTCTTACCTGTGAGTTCCTTCTATTCTGTTCTGGCTCAGCTCAGTTGAACTGGCTATCCACTTTACACTTGAAGAGGAGTCCAATGACAGGTTATTTTTTCTAAGTGTCCTCATTCACAATGTAGATAACACTGTAAGGTTTCAAATTTACAGGAAACCTACAAACAAAAATGATCTGACACAGTCAGGATACTAAAACCAAAAGAAGCATCATCATCATTAGATTTTTCCTAACAGCATACCGAATTAGCAGTCCAGAGTTTCCTGACATGCATAAACAAAACCTTTACTGATCGACATTTCACTTCCTTTTTCATCAAAGCCTGCAAAAAGAGCCCACCGGATCATCAATTATCCACACACTAACACCACTCTTAACAAAGTTATGTTCCTTCCCTACAGCAGCCAGGTTGCACTGGCTAGAAACTGATATCACAACCAGTACTTTCACAAAAGGTCTGACTAGGATGAAATTGAAGAATATTGAACCAATCAATGCAGGAGTTTATACTATCCCCTGTGTAGGTTGTGGCAATAGATGTAGGCAAAAAGCAAGAAACCTCGAAACATGTCTCAATGAACGCATTAATGCATTTGGGAACGATAACTGGAACAATGTCTGCATACAACACCAGAATTTCCCCAACCACCTGATGAAATTCAACAACGCCCGCCTGGTAATTAAAGAACCCAATTTCCATAGAAGTAAATGACTCGTATAATCATTAATCACTATTTCTAACACAAACAGAATAACGGCAGCTTAATCATCTCTGAAATATTAGCAAGAATTCTCCTCAAATCGATAATCCACGCCATTACATAGCTACTACTACTACTACTACCGTAAGTACTATTACTACCTACAATGATTATGTTATGGTTCGCACCTCATCTGTACCTCTATATACACTCTGTGTCCCTGTATTGTTTGTAATGGCTTGACAAAGTCTCTGGAGAGTGATACGTTGCCCTAATAAAAGGTCGCATTAGTTGCACTTTTGACCTTTAACATAACATATTGTCGTTAATTCTACCAACATTATTAGGATCTACATTGTTGCTGGCATCCACCATTAATATTTATGTTGATAATAACAGGTGCAGGAGACTATCTAGAAGGTTTTCAACATGACCACTTAGACAGGTGCCACAGCTGTCTCTGTCCTGGAACATTCTAGCTCCACCATCATGGAGATAGGAGAATTACTGGTGAAATACCTCCCAAGAAATTAACTGTAAGTTGAAAGCCCTTGTGAGTTTCTTTTTCATGTAATACAGTATTACTATTAAAAATGTTAACATTATCATCATAATATTCATTGTTAAGAATGATTACTTACTCTTTTATACCCTAAGTATGATAACAAACTTGCATAACTGTTCATAATGATTATTAGAGTAACTGACAGGTTACTCTAATATTCATTACAGTTATAAGACTCTCATAAAAATAGAGACTGTGTCAACTGAACGTCCATTCTAATTCTCAAATAATAAATAAACTGAATAAATTATCCACCATACTATTAAATCTAGCTAACTCACAAACTCTTAAGCTCGAGTTAGTGATTATCTCAATGATAACTGTACCGAATCTCTCTGCCTATCCCCAGCTAAATCTATAAAGATTACCTCAACAACAAAATCACTGGCCAAGCAGGAAACAAAGTACCATCACTGATATACAGTGGTCCCTCGAGTTACAATGGGCTGGAGTTCAGGGTCAGATTTAGACCTTGGGGGACTGGGGCACTTTAGGTCTGGGGGGCCCTCAACATGGAGATTTAATTGAATTAAAAATAAGAAATGAAGTAAAATGAATGATAAACAGCAGTTTTCGAAAAAAAAGAGAGGTTTCGAAGAATACGTCTGACTTTATTTTTCTCAATTTTATTGACTTTTTGTAAAAAATTGTAAAAGTTAATCCTGTTAGGAGAGGTCCAGCTTATAACGGCCAAGAAAGGGTTCTTCACCTGTTTTTTACTTTTTAATTAATTTACCTTGGATCGCAAAGAACACTTCAAACATTAATTCTCTTATGGGCGTACACCTCCAGGACGCTTTAGTAAAATCATGCAACCCTTGCCTCCTTGTTTATGCTCCAGAATCTCCACAACCACGGTGCTCTCCACACCAACTTCAAGGCTGAGGGACTTATTACCTCATCTTCTGTATATAGTTCTACTGTCTTCAAATTATGTCCTAGAATTTGTATTGATAAAGCCAGTGAATGGTGAAACGTCTACAATAAAGATACCAAGATGTTGCACATGTGTCTAAACATCAACCCCATCATAATTATAATATCTAGCCTATGTTTATTCATATCTATGTCGCAGAAGTTCTAGGAAAAATGATCAAAGCTACACACGCACTAGCTACCTCACACACACAGACACAGATACACATGCACACACAAACACACACACGTGTGTGCACTCTGGTCACCTCTAACCTCATGGTCTGGTCATTTACTTCTAAACCGACGATAAACAGAAATAGTTAAGTCAAGTTATTCAAAGGAAGAGGGGGTGGGGGGCACCCTTTCTTTCTATTTTCTGATGCCTCCCACACACTATTTATTTCTTTTATTAATTAAACTAATTTTTTATTACTACATTTTGTTATAAAGGAAGTTCTTTGTCTGGGTGCCCCTCTGGCAGGGAGGCCAGGGGCAGTTCCCCCCATTTTCCCTCTTATAAATCCGGCCCTGCCAGAGTTATGATTTACTGTCATACAGGATTTTTTTTTTTGAGATATGATGTGTGTGTGTTGGTATGACTGTTGCGGGTCGTATCCTGGGAAACAAGATTAACGTTGGTATGACTGTTGCGGGTCGTATCCTGGAAACAAGATTAACGTTGGTAGACTTTGCGGTCGTATCCTGGAAACAAGATTAACGTTGGTATGACTGTTGCGGGTCGTATCCTGGGAAACAAGATTAACGTTGGTATGACTGTTGCGGGTCGTATCCTGGGAAACAAGATTAACGTTGGTATGACTGTTGCGGGTCGTATCCTGGGAAACAAGATTAACGTTGGTATGACTGTTGCGGTCGTATCCTGGAAACAAGATTAACGTTGGTATGACTGTTGCGGGTCGTATCCGGGGAAACAAGATTAACTTGGTATGACTGTTTCGGGTCGTATCCTGGAAACAAGATTAACGTTGTATGACTGTTGTGGGTCGTATCCTGGAAACAAGATTAACGTTGTATGACTGTTGCGGGTCGTATCCGGGAAACAAGATTAACGTTGGTATGACTGTTGCGGTCGTATCCTGGGAAACAAGATTAACGTTGGTAATGACGTTTGCGGTCGATCCTGGGAAACAAGATTAACGTTGGTATGACTGTTGCGGTCGTATCCTGGGAAACAAGATTAACGTTGGTACGACTGTTGCGGGTCGTATCCTGGGAAACAAGATTAACGTTGGTACGACTGTTGCGGGTCGTATCCTGGGAAACAAGATTAACAAAATTTATTTCTATAAAGTGAAGTACAATACATTATGTAATTAGAGCAACTGACATAAACTACTTTTCAGAAAGCTTCTTATTATGCAAGGCATTTCGGGCAGCCATGAAACTAAATTATGATTACTAGTATATGAGAATAAGAATACATAGTTTATATTATATTGGAGGTATTAAATAATTGAATAAACAAAAAATCTAACTAGTGATACATTAAGGATGAAGGTAAATGCAAGAGGTGAGGGAATGATGGAACATAAAACAGGATGCTTATATACAGAGGTATGCCAGTGATGTCAGATAGGTCTATAATACTTGTAACATGTACTTTTAGAAATAAAGATTATTATTACTATTATTATAATTATTATTATTATTACTATTATTATTATTATTGTTATTATTATGATAAACTAAAGGAGGCAGTTTGAGGAAGATATAAACAACTATTGGAAGAAAGATGGGCTAGTGAGAGCACAGGGAATGAGGCTGAAGAGTTATGGGATAGATATAAAAATGTAATGTTAGGTTTTCAGCAGAAGTTTGTGGTTACAGGAAAGTGGATGTGGGAGGGATGAAGATGATTGGTGGAATGATGAGGTTAAGAGAGTAGTAAGAGAGAGAAAAAGTTAGAAATGAGAGATTTTACAAAGTAAAAGTGATACAAGAAGAGAGAGGAGTATACAGAGAGAAAAAGAGGTTAAGAGAGTGGTGAAGGAATGTAAAAATATAGCGAATGAGAGTCGTGAGATGCTATCAAAAAATTGTCTTGAGAATATGAAAAAGTTATGGAGTGTGATTAATAAGTTGAGAAAGCCTAGAGAATGAATGGATTTGACAGTTAAGAATAGGAGACGATAGTATTAGATAAGGGAGTTAGAGGTAGGGAGGTATGACATCTTGACGGAGCCAGCTATGAGTGACGGGGAGGTGCATTAGGCAGTGGGTAGAATGAAAGGGAGTAAAGCAGCTGGGATTAATGGGATAAAAACAGAAATGTTAAAAACAGTGGGAGACATAGTCTTGGGGTGGATGGTGTATTTATTTAATAAATGTATGAAAGAGGGTAAGGTACGAAGGGATTGGAAAGCATGTATAATTACTTTATATAAAGGCAAAAAAGAATGTAAAAATTATAGGGAATAAGCTTGTAGATTACTCATGGGAATAAGCTTGTTCCGTATACCTTATAAAGTGTATGGTAGAGTTATTAACGAAAGAATTAAGACTTAGATGGCAAGCAGGATCACAAATGAACAAGGAGAGTTTAGGAAGGGTAGAGGATGTGTAGACCAAGTATTTGAAGTGAAACATATAGGTCAAAAGTATGTAGATAAGGTAAAAAGGCTTCTGGCATTTATGGATTAGAAAACTCGCAGATAGGGTGGATGGGGGAGGCAATGTTGCAGATGTTGAAATGTTTTGGAAAAAGAGGCAGCAAACTGAAAGCAGTGAAGAAGAGTTTTTACAAATAGTGGAGGCTCAGGTTAGAGAATGTAGGAGAGAGGGGGATTATTTCCCAATAAAAGCAGGCCATAGACAGGGATATGTCATGTCACCATGGTTGTTCAATATATTTTAGATGGGGTTGTAAGAGAAGTGAATGCCCATGTGTTGGCAAGAGGCGTTGGATTAAAAGATAAAGAATATAAAACAAAGTGGAAGTTGTCACAGTTTCTCTTTGTTGATGACACTGTGCTTTTGGGAGTTTCTGAAGAAGAGCTGCGGAGGTTGGTGGACGAGTATAGTAGGGTATGTAAAAGACGGAAATTAAAAGTAAACATAGGAAAGACTAAGGTGATGAGGATAACAAAAACGTTACGTAATGAAAAACTGAATTTCAGATTGGAGGGAAAGAGTATGGAGGAAGTGAATGTATTCAGATATTTGGAAGTGTACGTGTCAGCAGCAGATGGTTGGGTGAGTCATAGAATTGATGAGGGAAAAAAAGTGAGTGGTGCACGAGGAGTCTGTGGAGAGAAAGAATATATCCTTGGAAGCAAAGAGGGAAATGTATGAGAGTCGACGATAGCAGCTGCCTTTACAATGCATTCATTGGTGTTCCTGTTCACTATGTACCAACTCGTTTCTGTGGATGCTTGACAGCAACCACACGTCCCATTTGTCATGTCACGTCAGTGCCATGATGTCATTGCCGAAATGCTCTGCATACAAAAGGGTTTTTGGCACGTAAACCGAACTATATATTCCTTGTACAACCATGTATCACTATTGTTATTCTTTAAATGGTTGCACTGCACCTTCAGCAATGCCTCCAGTTTTCTGTTTCTTATCACTGTTCCACATATATCGGAATTCCTCACATGGAGGAAACCAGCGAGCATAGAGCTTGTATATATCAGTTGTCTGTGTACAGTGTATGACCCTTTGCCAAGGTATGGTCCCATCATCTTGTGAACAATATAACATATATATATATATATATTTATATATAATATATATATATATATATATATATATATATATATATATATATATATATATATATATATATATATATATATATATATATATATACATACACTTGCTGGGGTTCTTTACGCTTAATCTCGTCCCTCAGCCGCGTAGGAGACTCTCACACAAATTCATGAAGGTTTGGGAGGTATATTATTCCATGCCTCATGTAGAGCAGCCTCATGCCATGGGATGGAACTTATATCCTTGTCAAGAAAACTTATTTTTTTACTATTGACCAAGGTTTTCAGTAGATTTCAGTACAATTCAGGGCCAGGAGGCTTACAAATAATATGGTACACATTAGTATTACATCCATAATGACCATAATGATTATTTTGGCCAATTCATTGGAAATAGGCTAATTTTTTTCTGCTTTGGGCCCTCATTCTGCTTAGAGTCTGAGTTAAATATCCAAATTTGGGATTTCATTGAATCTCTTCCAACTCTGACCCTCTGCCTGAGGTTGTTCCTTACTATATGTTTTTTCTGTGGTTTCTTGTGAAAGGAGTTTCTCCGAAGGTGAAGCTGATTAAAAACTATTTATGGTCCACAGTGATCAATCTAAATCTCTGACTTAGCAATGTTATCCATAGAGAATGGGTCAGTTGACAGAAATTAAATTTTGATGATGTGATAGATGATATTGTAGGATTGAGGGCAAGGAAATGTAAAAATCTGATCATTGAGATGTTACCTGTAACTCAAGGTCAAATGGGAACTAGTGTTTCTCTGATATCGCAATGTTTTTCTTTATTTTTTTTCATTTTTTTTTTTTTTTGGGGGGGGGCATTGTTGAAGATGAATAAATGTAGAATCTGTTGCCTTTTGCTCAAAATGGCTGTATTTTGATTTAAATGTTTCCTCAATATTACCTAAGATTACTTATTTCATTATTAATAAAGTTGAGAAGTATTCTTCCCTCTTTAGTTTATGGCCCTTAAACGTTCTCATTGCTAAACATTAGTCGCTGTCATGCAGTAGTGACGTAACTGGAGTTTACTTCCCCCCATCCCCCCGCCCCGGAATTTCATGGGGGGGACACCAAAGATGCTGCCTCGGTGACACCAACCCTAGCAACGCCTCTGCTAGCAATAAAAGGGTATCCATATATTTTTTTTTATAATCAACCCAAACCCCCCAATTTTACTTGTCCCACATTTTTTTTTACTATAAAGTTTGTTACAGTAGGTCCCTGCTTTAAGGAGTTTTGCTTTACAATTTCTGGTAATACTTACAATTCAAATTATGACAAAAACTCGCTATATAGCTCCCCCCACCTGACTTGCTTACACGGGCAACCACGCCCCACCTGCTTTGTTTACATTCTCCTGAGCTCCCGTGTCTCCATTATGCCTAGAAACTTTTCAAAATTTCAAGTCTTTTAAAGTTATTTCATATTTTATATATACCTGATAATTATACATATGTGTAACCTATACCTAAATAAACTACATACTGTGCTTTGGGGTGCAGGTAACATTAATTAAAACAGTAAGAGTGTCTTATCACTAGGATGCCAACTAAAAAATTATAATAATAATAATTCCAATAATAATCACTCGAGGCCACGTTAAGTAATGTAATCAGGTTATACACAAATACAGTTACATAGATTATCATACATACGAGCATATGTATAAAGTTTCCTGGGATAACCCAAAAAAAGTAGACAGAATGACTTATTTCCATTGGGGTTCTTTTACCTTATTATTATAATATAAAGGTGATAATATCTTAAAATTATTCTATAAAGGAAATAACATTTTATGATCATACTATTAAGACTATCTACTACACGAGGGTCATTAAGACTATCTACTACACGAGGGGTCATTAAGACCCAACTTAACTAACAACGAGGGTCATTAAAAACTATCTACTACACGAGGGTCATTAAGACTATCTACTACACGAGGGTCATTTAAGACTATCTACTACACGAGGGGCATTAAGACTATCTACAACACGAGGGTCATTAAACTATCTACTACAAAAGAGGTCCCTTAAGACTATTTTACTACACGAGGGTCATTAAGACTATCTACTACACGAGGGTCATTAAGACTATCTACTACACGAGGGTCATTAAGACTATCTACTACACGAGGGTCATTAAGACTATCTACAATACAAGGGTCATTACTAGGAATAAGGTCAAATTACACGCGTGTTAGCTAAAAAAAAATAAAAAAATCATTCCCCTCCCTTTCTGTAGCTACATTCATCAGACACCTTTTGGCACTCTTCTTGAACTGGTTCATGCTATGACTGGCTTTGACATGTACAGGTAGTCTGTTCCATTCCTTTATTGCTGTACAATAAAAGGTGTTTGAAGCCTGGCCACTGACTGTGGGTACTACAAAGTTGTGCTCTCTCCCCCTAGTACTATGATTGCTTTGGTTCCCAACCTTGACAAAATTGGCAGCAAAATATTCTGGACACTGAGCAATTTTATAAACACGATTAGCTTCAGTTGTTTTACCTGTCTTCAATATTCAGCATAAACCAACTGCTGTAATTCATCCTGGCCTACATGCTCTCATGGACCAGGTCCAGGATGAATCTTACTATTTTGTTCTGGGTGATTTTCAGTCTACTTTCAGTTTTTTTGTCAGGCAGAGTACCAAAAAAGTAAGCGTTTTTAAACTATATAA
>NC_069470.1:30605337-30634613 GCF_026875155.1 Cherax quadricarinatus
AAATTTAATGCAAAAGGTGATGGAAATTAGTAAGGCCCCCCTAGATATCCCTTAAAATTCGGTCTCCATATACAGAATGGACAAAAATTTTTTTAAAAAACATTAGCGTGGATGACAAATTTATAATAACTTTAAAATCTTCCTATGAAGAAAGATTAAAGGGACTCTTAAGTTACATTCACTTGTTAGACGAAGATGAGGGGAGACCTGATCGAAGTGTATAAGGGGAAGATAGGTATTAAAAAAGGGGGGATATTAACAAGGTCTTGAGGTTATCTCTCCAAGAGAGAACCCGCAGTTAATGGTTTTAAAAATTAGATAAGTTTAGATTTAGAAAGGACATAGGAAAGTATTGGTTTGGAAATAGGGTAGTTGATGAGTGGAACAGTCTACCTAGTTGGGTTATTGAGGCTAGGACTTTGGGTAGTTTCAAATTTAGGTTGGATAAGTACATGAGTGGGAGGGGTTGGATTTGAGTGGGACTTGCACATCAGAGCTTATTTCTTGGGTAGCATTGAAAATTGGGTTGGTCAAATGTTTGTTAGTGGGATGAATTGTAAAGGACCTGCCTAGTATGGGCCAACAGGCCTGCTGCAGTGTTCCTCCTTTCTTATGTTCTTATGTTCTTATGTTCTTATGTTCTTATAATAACACTAAGTTAAGGAATGGTTGAAGTGATATGAGCCGCCATTCCCCGAGTGAGTGAGCACATGTCATCACCTGTAGCATGTAAACAAAGATGGACGAAGAACTGCTTGTGTACGAGCAGGACGAGGTTTATACTCTGCCCACATCACAAGAAGAGCTATCAGTTAGTGGAAAACTGCGCATCATAGAAAGACGGCATGGAGTTGTTGTTGAGTGGCGGTGTTCCGATGATGAGGCCACAACAGATAGTGAATGGGCAGTTATCAACTCTGCTGCTGTTACATTTACACACCACAATGAACATAACAACATAAGAAAGGAGGAACACTGCAGCAGGCCTGTTGGCCCATACTAGGCAGGTCCTTTACAATTCATCCCACTAACAAACATTTGACCAACCCAATTTTCAATGCCACCCAAGAAATAAGCTCTGATGTGCAAGTCCCTCTCAAATCCAACCTCTCCCACTCATGTACTTATCCAACCTAAATTTGAAACTACCCAAAGTCCTAGCCTCAATAACCCAACTAGGTAGACTGTTCCACTCATCAACTACCCTATTTCCAAACCAATACTTTCCTATGTCCTTTCTAAATCTAAACTTATCTAATTTAAATCCATTACTGCGGGTTCTCTCTTGGAAGATATCTCAAAACCTTGTTATATCCCCCTTTTTTAATACCTATCTTCCACTTATACACTTCGATCAGGTCTCCCCTCATTCTTCGTCCCAACAAGGGAATGTAACTTAGAGTCTTCAATCTTTCTTCATAAGGAAGATTTCTAATGCTATGTATTAATTTAGTCATCCTACGCTGAATGTTTTCTAACGAATTTATGTCCATTCTGTAATATGGAGACCAGAATTGAGCTGCATAATCTAGGTGAGGCCTTACTAATGATGTATTAAAGCTGCAGTATGACCTCTGGACTTCTGTTGCTTACACTTCTTGATATAAATCCCAGTATATCATTTGCCTTATTACGTACGCTTAGGCATTGCTGTCTTGGTTTAAGGTTGCTGCTTACCATAACCCCCAAGTCCTTTTCGCAATCTGTATGGCTAAGTTCTACATTATTTAACTTATAAGTGCTAGGGTTATGGACACTCCCGAGCTTCAGAACCTTGCATTTATCTACATTGAACTGCATCTGCCACTTTTCTGACCAATAGTAGAGTTTGTCTAAATCCTCCTGAAGTTCCCTAACATCTACGTTTGAATCAATTATCCTACCTATCTTCGTGTCATCGGCGAATTTGCTCATATCACTAGTAATTCCTTCATCAAGATCATTGATATATATTATAAACAACAACGGGCCCAGACTGATCCCTGTGGAAACGCCACTTGTTACTGATCCCCACTCGGATTTAACCCCATTTATGGACACTCTCTGCTTCCTGTCAGTGAGCCATTGACTCGATCCACGAGAGCACTTTTCCCCAATGCATGAGCTGCTACTTTCTTTAACAGTCTTTGGTGTGGAACTCTATCAAATGCCTTACTAAAATCTAAGTAAATAATATCAAATTCTTTATCGTTGTCAACAGCCTCAAAAGCTTTTACTGAAGAAAGTTAATAAATTAGTTAGACAAGACCGGCCTTGTGAATCCATGCTGAGTATCATTAATCAAGCTATGCTTATCTAGATGGCTTCTTATAATCTCAGCTATAATTGACTCTAGTAATTTGCCTACAATTGAGGTCAGGCTTATTGGGCGGTAATTTGACGGTAACGACTTGTCCCCTGTTTTAAAAATAGGAATTACATTAGCCATCTTCCACATATCAGACACTACACCTGTTTGAAGAGATAAATTAAAAATATTAGTTAATGGTTCACAGACTTCCATTTTGCATTCCTTAAGAACCCTTGAAAAAACCTCATCAGGACCCGGTGACTTATTTTGCTTCAGTCGGTCTATCTGCTTCACAACCATTTCACTAGTGACTGTGATATTACATAATTTATCTTCTTCTGGTCCACTATAAAAATTAATTACCGGAATATTATTAGTGTCTTCCTGTGTAAAAACCGAGAGAAAATAATTATTTAAAATCGAGCACATTTCATTCTCTTTGTCAGTAAGATGCCCATAGTTATTTTTAAGGGGACCTATCTTATCTCTGACTTTTGTTCTATAGACCTGGAAAAAACTTTTTGGGTTATTTTTAGAATCCCTAGCAACTTTAATTTCATAGTCCCTTTTAGCTTTTCTTATCCCCTTTTTAATGTCCCTCTTAATGTCAGTATACTGATTCATAAGATGACCCTCGCCTCTTTTGATACGCCTATAAATTCCTTTCTTATGCCCTAGTAGATATTTGAGCCTATTATTCATCCATTTTGGGTCATTTCTATTTGATCTAATTTCCTTATAAGGGATAAACGTTCTTTGAGCAGCATGTATTGTGTTCAGAAAACTGTCATATTGATAGCTCTCTTCATTACCCCAGTCAACAGATGATAAGTGTTCTCTAAGCCCATCGTAATCTGCTAAGCGAAAATCTGGGACTGTTACTGAGTTATCCCTACTATCATACTTCCATTCAATTCTAAATGTAATTGATTTGTGGTCGCTAGCATCCAGTTCCTCTGAAACTTCTAAATTATTAACGAGGGATTCATTGTTTGCCAGAACTAAGTCAAGCAGGTTATTTCCCCTTTTAGGTTCTGTCACAAACTGCTTCAAAAAACAATCCTGAACTACTTCTAAGAAATCGTATGATTCTAAATTCCCAGTCAAGAAATTCCAATCAATATGACTAAAGTCTCCTAGAATTACTACATTATCGTGCCTTGTGGCCCTAACAATTTCCTCCCATAGTAGTCTCCCTTGGTCCCTATCTAAATTTGGGGGACGGTATATCACACCTAAAATTAATTTTTCATGCCCCTCTGAAAATTCAATCCAAACAGACTCTGTATGTGTTACTTCAGACTTAATACCCGTTTTTATGCAACAGTTCAAGCGATCTCGGACATACAATTCCACCCCACCCCCCTTCCCGATACTTCTATCTACTTGGAACAATTTAAAACCCTGAATGTGACATTCTGCAGGCATGTCCCGACTTTTTGAATTAAACCACGTCTCAGTAATGGCAAATACATCTATGTTATCTGCACTAGCAACTAGTCTCAACTCGTCCATCTTATTCCTAGCACTGCGACTATTTGTGTAATAAATGTTTAATGACCCTCCTCTCTCTTTACCCTTCCTGCTCCTTTCTGTTATTCCACTAAACCTATTACTGTCCTTGTCAATTAGTGCCACTGGCTTTCCAATATCCACCTCATTTTGCCTATTACTAGTTCTCCTAGTACTCATGTTACTACCCTGCGGCTTCACAGTTTTCCCGCCAAAACCCATACCACTAACTATTCCTAGTTTAAAGACCTAACAGCTCCCTCCACTGCGTTGGCCAGTGCTCCCACCCCACACCTAGATAAGTGAACCCCATCCCTGGCATACATGTCATTTCTGCCATAGAAAAGGTCCCAGTTGTCAATGAATGTTACCGCATTTTCCTTACAGTATTTGTCCAACCAGCAATTGACACCAATTGCTCTGGACAACCATTCATTTCCAACTCCTCTCCTTGGCAAAATGCCACATATGACAGGTTTCCCACCCTTCCTCCTAATTATCTCTATTGCTGACCTATACCTGCTAATCAGGTCCTCACTCCTACGTCTGCCAACATCGTTGCCTCCAGCACTGAGACAGATAATAGGATTGCTCCCATTACCTCTCATGATGTCATCCAGACGGCTAACAATATCCTTCATCCCAGCCCCAGGAAAACACACTCTCTGCCTCCTACCCCTATCCTTCAAGCAGAATGCCCTATCCATGTACCTAGTCTGGCTATCCCCAACAACAACAATGTTTTTGTAAAGTAAAAGGACACAAGTGCAACTAATGTGACATTTATTGTGGCAACGTTTCGCTCTCCAGGAGCTTTATCAAGCCATTACAAACAATACATGGACACAGAGGGTATATAAAGGCTCAGAGTGAGGTGAATACTAGTGAGGTACCATTTCGATGTTCACTAGTGGTAGTAGTAGTAGTAGCAGTAGTGGTAGTGACAAAAGTAATACAATATGGAAGAGCAATTAATTTGTACATGAGTAAAAGGATATAAAAGCTATTACTTGGATAACATAAAAATATAGGTTGGACAAATATAAACTGGAATGAGGCAGCTTGTTTCAGTGTTCACTCTCTGTGCTTTGTGTAGTATAACAGGAGAGACTATGTGATGGCAGGGTTTACTGTTTTCAGGAGGATTCTTGCTAAGACTTCGGAGATGGTGAAGCTGCCGTTGTTTTGTTTAATTGTATTCGAAACAGCGATCAGTGCTGATTCAAGGCACTTGCGTGTGCGGAAATTAGTTTCTTTTATCACTAATTGGGCGTCTCTGAATTTCATAAGATGATTGGTGGAATTTCGGTGTTGTACACAGGCGTTGTTTAAGTTGTCGTTCCTACATGCCTGTGTACAACACCGAAATTCCACCAATCATCTTATGAAATTCAGAGACGCCCAATTAGTGATAAAAGAAACTAATTTCCGCACACGCAAGTGCCTTGAATCAGCACTGATCGCTGTTTCGAATACAATTAAACAAAACAACGGCAGCTTCACCATCTCCGAAGTCTTAGCAAGAATCCTCCTGAAAACAGTAAACCCTGCCATCACATAGTCTCTCCTGTTATACTACACAAAGCACAGAGAGTGAACACTGAAACAAGCTGCCTCATTCCAGTTTATATTTGTCCAACCTATATTTTTATGTTACCCAAGTAATAGCTTTTATATCCTTTTACTCATGTACGAATTAATTGCTCTTCCATATTGTATTACTTTTGTCACTACCACTACTACTACTACTACTACTACCACTAGTGAACATCGAAATGGTACCTCACTAGTATTCACCTCACTCTGAGCCTTTATATACCCTCTGTGTCTTAGCAAGAATCCTCCTGAAAACAGTAAACCCTGCCATCACATAGTCTCTCCTGTTATACTACACAAAGCACAGAGAGTGAACACTGAAACAAGCTGCCTCATTCCAGTTTATATTTGTCCAACCTATATTTTTATGTTACCCAAGTAATAGCTTTTATATCCTTTTACTCATGTACGAATTAATTGCTCTTCCATATTGTATTACTTTTGTCACTACCACTACTACTACTACTACTACTACCACTAGTGAACATCGAAATGGTACCTCACTAGTATTCACCTCACTCTGAGCCTTTATATACCCTCTGTGTCCATGTATTGTTTGTAATGGCTTGATAAAGCTCCTGGAGAGCGAAACGTTGCCACAATAAATGTCACATTAGTTGCACTTGTGTCCTTTTACTTTACATATTGTCGGTAATTCTACCAACTTTATTACAACAATGTTTTTACCTTCCTTGGCGTCGTCCGTTGTGATGCTCCGAGTAGTCGACTCACATTCGCCAGGTAGCATTACACCACTTGTAGAATTCGTCAAGACGTTCTCGATGGTCTTCGTTGGGGTTTCTAGGGATGTCTTACTCACGTCTGCCAATGCTTCTTTGGTGCTCATTGTGGCATTCCCAGTAGAACACTCACATTCGTCAGGTAGCACCGAGAATGAGTTGGAAGTTTCCACGGTAGTCTTCTGGTTTCTCGTTGTTTCTGCCTCTCCAACCGTTTTCTTGATCTTCAGCTTGGTTCCGTGTTGCCCGGCCACTGACCAAGCTCCCCTCTTAACCTGGGGACTCACAACAGAAGGATTACTACGAATCCTCTTGTTCTCCTCCGTTAATCGCCGTATCTCCATCTTAGCCACTCTGAGCTCTTCTCTCAGCTGCTGGTAAAGTTGCTCAAGAGAGGGCATCCTGGTACAGATTCACAGAGAGCACACAAACAGGTCTTCACAGAGCTAAGTACACGTTACCACTGACTAAGTACACGTCACCACTGGCTAAGTACACGTCACCACTGACTAAGTACACGTCACCACTCATGTATTTATCCAACCTAAATTTGAAACTACCCAAAGTCCTAGCCTCAATAACCCAACTAGGTAGACTGTTCCACTCATCTACTACCCTATTTCCAAACCAATACTTTCCTATGTCCTTTCTAAATCTAAACTTATCTAATTTAAATCCATTACTGCGGGTTCTCTCTTGGAGAGATATCCTCAAGACCTTGTTAATATCCCCTTTATTAATACCTATCTTCCACTTATACACTTCGATCAGGTCTCCCCTCAATCTTCGTCTAACAAGTGAATGTAACCCAAGAGTCTTCAATCTTTCTTCATAAGGAAGATTTCTAATGCTATGTATTAATTTAGTCATCCTACGCTGAATGTTTTCTAACGAATTTATGTCCATTCTGTAATATGGAGACCAGAATTGAGCTGCATAATCTAGGTGAGGCCTTACTAATGATGTATAAAGCTGCAGTATGACCTCTGGACTTCTGTTGCTTACACTTCTTGATATAAATCCCAGTAATCTATTTGCCTTATTACGTACGCTTAGGCATTGCTGTCTTGGTTTAAGGTTGCTACTTACCATAACCCCCAAGTCCTTTTCGCAATCTGTATGGTTAAGTTCTACATTATTTAACTTATAAGTGCTAGGGTTATGGACACTCCCGAGCTTCAGAACCTTGCATTTATCTACATTGAACTGCATCTGCCACTTTTCTGACCAAGCGTAGAGTTTGTCTAAATCCTCCTGAAGTTCCCTAACATCTACGTTTGAATCAATTATCCTACCTATCTTTGTGTCATCGGCGAATTTGCTCATATCACTATTAATTCCTTCATCAAGATCATTGATATATATTATAAACAACAACGGGCCCATGACTGATCCCAGTGGAACGCCACTTGTTACTGATCCCCACTCGGATTTAACCCCATTTATGGACACTCTCTGCTTCCTGTCTGTGAGCCATGATTCGATCCACGAGAGCACTTTTCCCCCAATGCCATGAGCTGCTACAATGTGTCAGATTCAGTGGAGATAGGCACAACACGACGCAATGTTCGCCCCACAGCCATCGAACTAGTTGATCTTTGCAGCTACAGGATTGCAGATGATGATTCCCTTGTTCTGATTCAAAGAGATGGCACCACTCACCCGGCTCTGGCTTTCCGCTCAGGATCTGTCTTATGTTTCGTTGAAGTCCTCCTCAGATACGTTGCTGTTAAAAGGTCAGAAAAGGATAGCAATTTGTATTTGGTGAGTGACAAGCGACAGGCAGCTATGGATGAGGAGCTTTCAGCCATGAACTTGGTGCCTCCTCGCCGTGGGTTTCCAGGAGCCGGAGGTCCCTACCACTGGCTCAACACACAACACCGGGTATGGGGCTTCATCAACAATTTAAAGCGAGACCCTTACACAACTACTGTTGGAGCACTCTCCAAGTTTTATGATGCTGTTTGTAAGTTTGGCCATGTTTTTGTACCAATGAAACGGGGCTATGACACACGGTAGATTTATGTTTGGGGCACCATTTTTGAGTCATTTATTGGTTGTTTACTGTTTTCAGGCAATGTGTTGAATATTATCAGGAGTAATAGTTATTGTTGTGTTGCTCCACCAGTGTGACTGTCACTTTGATAACATCTTTGGGTAGTTTCGAATTTAGGTTGGATAAATATATGAGTGAGAGGGGTTGGATTTGAGTGGGACTTGCAAATGAGTGGATAGAGTTATCAGAGCTTATTTCTTGGGTAGCACTGAAATTTGGGTTGGGCAAATGTTTTGTTAGTGGGATGGATTGTAAAGGACCTGCCTAGTATGGGCCAACAGGCCTGCTTCAGTGATCCTCCTTTCTTATGTTCTTATGTTAACCTCGTGAACTTGGTCCCGGGGATCATGGAGGTTTTACGGAGTCACGGCTCCTAAACCGGAACAAGCCAACGGATACCTCGTCCTGCTGGAATAAGAACCGTATCGGTGTAGCAAGACATCAAAATGAGATGGTGGATGGAGGAAATAAGAAGCATCATCCACCCACAGTTAAGTAACCTTTCTAGTTATAGCAAACTGATACTGGCCAGTTAGGTATGTTATAATATGATAAGGTTGTGGGTGATCCAACTACATCAAGTGACCACCAGAGAAAATCTGGTTCACGTGTATCCTCTTGCCCCCTTTTCTAATCGGTCCAATATATACATACAGTCCACAACTTATTTGTAACGCCATGCCTATTGGTGTTATCCAATCTTAATCTACGGTACTAGTCTAGGATGGATGTGGATAAGATTTGTGAGGTCGAAGGAGCCACCTGCAGCGACCAGGGGTGGCTTAAGTTTTCTCGCACTTCTACACGGGGTAACTACTGTAAACAATATATGGTTGTCACCTCCCATGAGATTACGTCTATGAATGTAATGTTGAGGTACATGCAAGTTATTTAATTTCCACAATACCCACTGTACGTACATTCAGACTTCCTACAATAAATATATTTACCACTCACTACAAGCTAAGGCCTAAAATAATTTAAGGTATATAATGTGTGTACTGTATATGCATTTTTTAGGCCTAGCTCTATTGCTCAATATGTGATAGCATAATTATGTTATTAGTCTTTCATATGCATTTGAAAGTGAAAAAAAGGCTATGCTCCCCATTTTTGCAGGAGTCAGGGACCTAACCCTCAGTATAAGCAGGACCTATTGTATTTCTATTTGTACAAACAGTAATGACACCTAGTTTGTCGATGATCTTATATACGTCTAATGTGTGTATGACTAGAATTGTTGATGATCCTGTATATCTCTAATGTATGTATGAACTGGACTGTTGATAAAGATTAGGAATATACCTATAGTGTATGTATGATGTGTATGATGTACGATGAAGTTTATCGATCCTCTGAATTTTCAAAATTGTCTATAAACTCAATATTAATTCTTAATTGATGAGTAATTTAATTGAATTCAACACTGCTTCAGTATAAAATATCAATACTATAATTCAACCCTGTTTTAGTGCAATATCAAACAATTTTCATATCTACAGGATAACGACCATCCAGAGGAGTGTAAAGTGTGTTTTGACAATTATGATGAACTACGACGGCCACGCACTCTGCCGTGTGGCCACACATTCTGCTCACAATAAATGATACAATAAATGATGTTCAACTAACCTGCCACAGCTGCCGTGGTAAGCACAGCGCCACAGCTGCCGTGGTAAGCACAGCGCCACAGCTGCCGTGGTAAGCACAGCGCCACAGCTGCCGTGTTAAGCACAGCGTCAAGCTGCCGTGGTAAGCACAGCGCCACAGCTGCTACTCAATTCCCAATCAGCTACATTGTGGAGGCCTTCATAAAGAAATTCAAGGATAACCATCTCACACCAGCGGGCGCAGTGTCAGCAAAACCTGGTCAAGATCGCAAAAGAGGCTTCAGCGAAAAGCTACAGTCTATGGTACAGGAACAGAAGAGCAGTATCAATAACCTAATAAGTGTGAAGAAATACTGTCCCAGCTGGGCAAGTACCAGGGGCTGGTGAGGGACTGGACAGACTATGATCTGATGGAGAAGAACATGGCATCAATAGAGCTCCTGGAACAGGAAGATACAAGTGTGGTGAATATGACAACAGAAAGAGAGGATGGAAAGAAGCAGCTGCAGACCATGCTGGAATACCTCGACACAGTCACCACTGCACAGGAGATATTTGCAATCATTGATGAAGCTGATCAGAACAACGTGGAGGCTGAAGATTGGATCCAGAAGTGTCAGGAACTCTTCTCAGATGTCAACACTGTCTCTACTTCAGTGAAGGTACACTGCTGGACGTCACTACTCTCACTGAACTGAAAGTAACATGTGTGTTTTATAAATACTATAAGTATTTTAACACTTCACCTGTAATATTTTTATGCTTTTCTTTTTTAAGTGTTTACTTATATGTAGTTACAATAGTTATACATTCCAGTTGCTTGTGTTTGAAATATTAATCTGATTTTATTTATTATTTTCTTATTAACACATCGACCGTTTCCCACCAAGGCAGTGTGACCTGAAAAAGTAGAAACACTTTCATCATCATTCACTGCATCACTGTCTTGCCAGAGGTGCACATACACTACAGTTAAAAAAAATTGCAACATATCAACACCCCTCTTTCAGAGTGCAGGCACTGTACTTCCCACCTCCAGAACTCAGATCCTGCTGACTGGCTTCCTTGAATCCCTTCATGAATGTTACAATGTTCACACTTCAACAGCACGTAAAGTCATAAAAACCATTTATCTCCACTTTCTCCTATCTAACATGCTCACTCACTCTGGAAGTCCAAGCTTCTTGCACACAAAACCTCCTTTTCCCCCCTCCCTCCAAACCTTCCTGGGCCAATCCCTACTCTGCATTCCTTCCACTACAGATTTGTACGCTCTCCAAGTCATATCATTTCATTACTTCCTCTTTAAATGTCCAAACCACCTTAACAACCTACCTCCCCTCAGCCCTCTGGATAATACTTTTAATAACCACACACCTCCTAATTTCCAAACTAAGAATTCTCTCCATTATATTCACACCACACATTGCCCTCAGACACTACAAGTCCACTGCCTCCATCCTTCTCCTTGTTGCAACATTCACCACCCATGTTTCACACCTATATAACTATTCTTTCATACATCCCCCCTCTTTGCTTACATGGATAGCATTCCGTCTCTCAATAAACTCCTCAGAACACGTCAGTCCCTTTTATCCTCTCATCAGTTCCATGATTCACTTCGTCTTTCATAGACCCATCTGCTGACAAGTCCACTCACTAATATCTGTATACACTCGCTTCCTCCATACTTCCTCCAGTCTGATATCAAGTCTTTCATTAATAATTTTTTTATTGTCCTCATCGCCCTGCTCTTTCCTATTTTCACTTATAATTTCCCTGTACAAACCCCACTAATCTATGTTTATAGAGAGGAAACAGATATATCACATCATTTTTTAGTTGTAGCTACAGTGAGAGTAAAAGGTAGATGGGGTGCAAGGAGAATGGAAGGAGCAAGAGATAGATGAACATTTATAAACTAAAAGAGGATGCACTTAGGGTAAGATATAAGTAACAATTGGTAGAAAGATGGCTAGTGAGAGTTTAGGTAATGAGACTGAAGAAGTATGGGGTAGATTTAAGAATGTAGTGTTAAAGTGTTCACCAGAAATCTGTGGAAATAGGACGTTGGGTACAGGAGGAAAGAGGAGTGATTGGTGCAATGATGAGGTTAAGAGTAGTAATAGAGAAAAAGTTAGCGTATGAGAGGTCTTTACAAAGTAGAAGTAATAAAAGTAGAAAGGAGCATCTGGAGAGAAAAACTGAGGTTTGGTTAGTGGTGAAGGAATGTATGAGGAGAGCTAATGAGAGATTTGGTGAGATGCTATCAACAAATTTTGCTGAGAATATGAAAAAGTTCTGGAATGAGATTAATACGTTAAGGAAACCTAGGGAATATATGCATTTTACAGTTAATTAAAAGTAGAAGAAGAGGGTTATTAAATAGAGACTTAAAGGTATTAGTAAAATGGGGGGGAATATTCTGAGGAGCTGTTAAATGTTTTTAAGATTATTAAGCTACGATTTCTTGCATTGGCCAGAGAAGAACAATATCTCTTAGGAGTGAAAGAGATGGATGCGAGTGTTAGGGAGGTACTTGAAACTGTAGGTAGAATAAAAAAGGTAAAGCAGCAAGGATTGCTAGGATCAAGATGGAAATGTTAAAAGTAGGTGGGGCCATAGTCTTGGAATGGTTAGTGTTTTTATTTAATAAATGTATGGAAGAAGGGAAGGTACTTAGGGATTGGTAGAGAACATTCAAAGTTCCTTTGTACAAATGCAAAGAGGACAAAAGAGTGTGTAAGAATTATAGGGAAATAAGCCTGTTGAGTATACCTGGAACAGTGTATGGTAGTTATAATTGACAGAATTAAGGGTAAGACGGAGAGCAGGAGTGCAGATGAATAAAGAGACTTTAGGATGTGTAGACTAAGTGTATACAGTATAAGCATATAAGTGAACAGTATTTAGATAAGGTTCAAGAGGTTTTCTTTGCATTTATGAATTTGGAAGAGGCACATGATAGGAAGGATATGGGAACAATGTGGCAGACGTTGCACATGTATGGAATAGGTGTTAAGTTGCTAAGAGCAGATAAGAGTTTTTACAAGGTTAGTGAGGCTCCGGTTAGAGTACTGAAGAAAGATGGTGATTCTTTCCTAGTGAAATCACTATGGTTGTTCAGTATTTTTATGAATGGGGTTGTAAGAGAATGAATGCACGAGTGGTGGCAAGAGGTGTGGGATTAAAGGATAAAGAATCAAACACAAAGTGGCAGTTGTCACAGTTGCTTTTTGCTGATGACACTCTGCTTTTGGGAGATTCTAAAGAGAAACTGCAGAGGTTGGTGGACGAATTTGGCAGGGTATGTAAAAGAAGGTAGGTAGGTAGACAGCGACCGCCCAGGGAGGTACTACCGTCCTGCCAGATTTACCTGTCACAGCTTGTCTGAGTGAGCTGAGCTCATGGAAACCGACAGTGGTTTCAAAGCCACCTTATCTCTTATGGACAATGTATGGTGTAGGTGCTTTACACAACGAGAAGCATTAATTTTTATTAATTGGAACCATGGCATCGGGCTTAAAGTGAGCAGGTTATAACAATAAATGGAGAAAAAGAGGTATGACTTATGCAGGAAGTAGAGCCACCAACAGTAGCAGTAGGTTGGTGTGGCAACCCTGGAAATTTGAAATTATGCTAGCCGAAATTAGTACCGGATTATTAATGGAACCCGATTACTGATCGCCGGATTAGTGAAGGCCACCCTGTATATGTAAACGTAGTATATAATGAGTGTTGTTGAGAATCAGAATCACTTGATTAATCCATTACAGTTAAATTACAAAGACAGCTACATTGCAAATAAATTATTACAAATTATTATAAATTATTACAAATAAATTATATCAGTTCAGTAGCATGCATTTTGTGGAGTGGTTAAATTTTGGTGGTGAAATTAAAGCACGAGTGCACAGAGTTAATTGATATAACATTTATGAGAAATTTAATCACTTCTTATTAACACTATAATAATAAAATAATAATAATACTGTAATAATAATAATAATAATAATAATAATAATAATAATAATAATAATAATAATAATAATAATAATAATAATAATTTTATTTACTACAAGGTATACAGGCCTAGATGACATCTATGACATACTATTATATATAAAGCCTCTTACAAGGATACAAGTGCAACTAATGCGACATTTTTTGTGGTAACGTTTCGCTCTCCAGGAGTTTTGTCAAGCCGTTACAAACACTACTGGGACACAGGTAAAGAATGAGGTTCAAAGCATAATCGTTTCAGGAAGTAGTGGTAGTAGTAGTAGTAGTAGTAGTGGTAGTAGTAGTAGTAGTAATACTTGTGATAGTAGTAGTGGTAGCAGCTATGTTACGGCAGGGTTTATTGTTTTGAGGAGGATTCATGCTAATTCTTAGAGATGAAGAAGTTGCTTTTATTCTGTCTAATTGTGTTAGAAATAGTGATTAATGATGATTCAAGGCATTTACATCTACAGAAATTTGGTTCTTTAATTACTAGGTGGGTATCATTGAATTTCATCAGGTGGTTGGCAGAATTCCGGTGTTGTATGCAGGTATTGCTCAAGTTATTGTTCCTACACTCATTAATGTGTTCATTGAGATATGTTTTAAGGATTCTTGCTGTTTCACCTATGTATCATCTACAAGGTCACCAACGTACGCTGCCATCACCATATTATAAGCCGAAACCACCAGAATTCTCAAGGCCACTCAACCTTCATCCTCCACTAGCAGCATACTACCTCTAATACCTGATGGAGTACCTACAAAAAGCCACTACTGCATGATGTATGCTGATATGCACAGTATGGCAATATCATGAATCTTCAACACTAACATCAATGAGCTCTTCAGACTTAATAACATGCCAAGTTTTACCTTCCCGGATATTCTTCACCTTCAACTGATATAATCAAGATAATCACCAAACTCGTCAATGTCACAACACCCGTCACAACACTCCTTCAGTTCCCACCAATGAGATGCCACCGACGACTTCCACCACCACTGCTACTGACCAATCAGTAACCTCACCTGAACCACACCAACTTAAAACCAAGAGAGTCAAACCACAACCACTGGCTGAAGATAACATGGATACAGAAGTAGATGATCCTCCTCGCTACATCTCGTGGGAAAATATTACTTTCTATACAGCTCCATCATATGATAAAGAATTATATCTGGAAGACCTGTACACACAACTTCAACGTGGACCAGTTTAGTTTACTAATATCCTTGCAAATAAATGCTTTACCAAAGCTCTTCTGGAAAGCATTCAAAATGTGCAAAATAAGAAAACCAAGGTTATACTCAACATCATCTCCCAACATACAACCTCAAAAATTGATCCTCCCAAAAGATATGAAATAACTCCAAAACTCCACCAAAACCACTATGAGAGGACCATCGACCAATCACCTTAACTTATGACCAGAGTTTAGGTAAGATGGGAAAAGAAGAAGGATGGGTAAGGATTGAATTATGGGAAAAGGGTGGGTCGGGGAGGTGAAGTGGGATAATAAATGTAGGGATATTTCTGTAGAACATAAGCCTAAGCTATCTAACTGTGCAGGAATTAAGGTTACTTAGCTTTATCGCTGTCTCAGACTATCTGCAGCTGCAGCCAGTAGACTCCTCTGATGTGAAACAGCTGTTCTACAGCCCTGGAGATGATAAGGAATAAGTGAGTATAAGCATAATTTCCCTTCCTTGCTAAACACTGCAACAATAGTTAACACAAGATGCTAGATTTCTTGTTGTCTGGGCATAGACGACAGTTTATGTTAGCCTCAGTGTGTAAATAAAATGGGTGCAGGGTTTTCCCTAATTTCCTGCTACAGTAGGAGTATAATTTTCTCTCATTAACCCACAAGGTTATTACAACACTGGTCTCTTGCAAGCAGCAGCGTGACTTACTATAAAGCCCTGGTACAAACGTGCTACAAATTAAACTGTTGATAGTGCAGAAGAGAGGCTATCAGCTCTCTGGAGGGCTGAGTCACTCAGGGGGCTGAAAGAGGGTGAAAGAGGCTGAAAGGGCTGAAAACCCCCTTCCTGGAGAAAATTTTTACACAATAAAGGTAAGTGGTGCAACCACTTTGGTGCATTTTAAGATATGTGTGTATGTGTAATGTCTTTACGAAAATTATCATTGAAAGGAGTATATCACTTACCCATCAGTTTCACACAGATATAACAAATATATAACTGCATGACTCTGAGATGGCAAGAGATATACTATACGCAATTTTTTTCGATTGCAGGGCATAGGCTAGTAATGACGATAGCAAGGCAATTGATATACATTGAATGTTACTTGGAGATACTGGGCAGCTCGGCTTCTTCAAAGGTGATGTCCTGCCATAGTAGGTTTGGGGATGTTGCATTGGTAGATGTAATATTGGATAAGTTTTATAAGAAGTCTCCATAAACAGGGGTGGTGTTATTCTTATTGGACATAAAAGGGTTCTGGTGTTACCCATTCATCTACGTCTTCAGGGGAATCATTCAGGTTCATTGGTTTCTGGAAATTTTCCTTGTGGATGAATCGTCGCACTCTCTGTTGAAGGGTCATTCTTTGGGTTCTGTGGGGAGGTGTGCTGATGATATAGTCGGTGGTACTTGCAAATTGGGGATGATTCTATCTGGTATATAGAGTTCTTTCATTGTGTATAGTTGCCTCTTCTTTAGTTTATCACGCCTTACATTTATTGCATCAATGTCCTGGCGGATGTGTAAATTGACCATCCTAATTCCGTCTCTCCTCCTGGCGCCTGTGATAAAGTGGAGTTCTTGATTCTGGACTCGTTGTAACTGTAGCATGTTGGTGTTTGTTGTTAACGACATGGGGGACACATGTATATTCTAACATAGGTCTTATCATCATCTTGTTTAAGTGTTTTTTTTTTATGTGTGAAGGGGCTTGATTAAACCCATATAGACTGCTGAGATGGGCTTTGGCTACATTTACCTTTTTAGTGATGTGAGGTGTGGAGTAGTCTGTTTATCTCATATCCCAGGATCGTGTTGGGGTTTCTAATGGCTATAAGTGTCTCTCTGATGGAGATATCCCCTTTGTCTTATATGGTTGTTGCAAAACATCCGATGGTATTGATAAGGACTATGCCTGGGTTGGTCGTGATTCTCTGTTTCTTCTCCCAGTTTGCTGTTCTTCGTAGTTCCGTATTCATTTTTTCTATTACTCTCTCATACTTATATTTTCCTGTTATGGGGTGGATGATAATACATGAATAACATAATCTGCAAATTGGGTGATAATAGTATCAATGAACTCGGGTGGAGAGAGATCATTTACAGAAATGAAAGGCTCTTCCGACTTGCCATTAAAGGTAGGGATGATTTTCCGTTTTGACAAGAAGTTGTATATAATACTGAGAAAGATCCAGTTGTGATCAGGTAGGTCAACCAGTTTAAATAAGAGTCCATCATGCCACAATCTGCCAAAAGCTTTGTGTACATCCCTGGTGGCAATTAGGGCAAGATTGTTCTGTTTCCTCAGGCTGTCAACAGCATTGAAGATAGTTATAGCATGTTGGGTTTCTCTCTGAGTCCTGAATCCGAAGCGTTTTTCTGTTCTCTGGTTTATGTTTGTCTTTATTGGGTTTTGCAATGAATATCATCCTTGCAAACTTAAGAGCAGTTGGAAAGTGTCCCGAGGTCAAGATTACAATAAAGATACTTACAAGAGACATTTTGCAATTTCTAAGTAAGTACATTACTTGTTTCACTGTCATGCCTGAGAGGCCAGGGGCTTTATTACACATTTTGCCGATAATTTGACTCATCTCCCTGAGTGTTATTGTTCTTGTAAAGGGGTGGTCATCTTCAAGAGTTGATGTATTAGTTGAAGGTAGCGAGTGGAGGCCATCTCGGTTGTCGTCTCTCCATTCATTGACCCACTGATAATGGTTATTATTAAACCTTTTTACTTGTCATTGTGTGAGAGAATTTTCTCCCACGCATCACCCATCAGACTGGGTTGGTCTTGTAGGCTATCAAGTTTTATATCAACTTCCTTATCATCATTATCAGTGAAGGAATGCAATAGATAACTGGTGGGTATGTGCTGTTCCCCTAAAAGCTGGCGGATCTTGCTTCGGATCTTTTCAGGATGTCGTTTGTATTGATTTGTTTGAAGAACAAGATACTTCCATAATGCACCTTTATGTTGAGTGATCATGACAATTTAGTCCCTTTGTAACTGCTGCAGTACAGCCTTTGTGGGCTGACTCGTTTGAAGGTGCCTTCTACATTCTGTTTGATGTTTCATGCATCTCTAATTTTTCTGGTTGTTAGTATTGTTGATAAATCTTTTGACGAACTTAATTGGCAAGTTGCATAAGTGGCCTCTATGATGCTCTCGTGAAGGGAGCTAATTGCTTCGTCATTTGCAGTTGAAGGCATGTTCTGAAGCGAAACAGTATTATCATTACATAGGTATTCCCTGAAGGAGTCAAATCCTATAGTTTTAAGGTTGGATTTCGGAGTGGGTATTCTAAATGGTGATGCTTGTAGTGTTTTTATAACAGGGATGTGGTCTGATCCTACGTTTCCACTGGGGGAGACTCTGCAATGGTATAGGTCACAGACCGTGCTGGTCAAGACTATATACCAGGTGTCCCCGGACGAGGTCCTACATATGACAAAGAATGATCCTTTATATGACAAAGAATGATCCTAGATTTCTTGCTGTCATTATATTAAATAATTGCTTCCCCAGCGGATTTCCTGTTCCGCAATCGAAGAGTGCAGGGTGATGGGTATTAAAATCTCCTGCCAGAATTGTATGAATATTTCTACTTAGGATCCGGTGCAATTGAATGGACTCTATATATGGTTGTCTAGGAAGAAAATATCCAGTTCCTGCAATTAACTGACTATATGATGTCATCAGTTCTATTGCTATAATGTTGTCTTCATTTTGTATGTATAGTTGGCCACACCACTATAGGATCCTCTCGATTTCTCGATAGTAGAGTAACCATGTATTTTTAAGTGTTGGTCTGCTCTCATAGCTATTTCGTTCAGAAGGATAATGTCAGGGTTGTGATTATGTAGTTCGATTTCATGGAGGTAGCGGTTATTAAAGAAATGTTGACTATTAAGTTGTAAAATTGTAATCCCCATTATTTAGTGGAGTTTTATTTTTGTTGTCTGAGATTATAGCTGCGAGCTGTGAGTTGAGTGCAAGCTCTCCCTTCTCGACTCATCAAAGGGAGGATTGTAGTTCTGCATGGTTTGCTGTGTATACGTATTCCTCTTCTTCACTGCTGCTGGTGATATTAACTGACGCGTTAGAGTCATCATCTGACAACTGAGGCATGTTATTCCTTGTGTCTGGTGGTATATTCACAACCTTTATTATAGGAGACAGTGGGGGTGCAATGAGGAAGTGTGGAAGTCCATGTCGAGTAGCCTCCCGTGGTATGGTTTGTTTGCAATCGTGGGCGTTACGATTTCGTGAATCAGTGTGACCTCTCATAACATCTACCTCTGAGGACCCAGGAGACATAAGGATTGGGCGATGGTCCTTGTGTTTGGTGTATATTAGGATTATGATTAGGAAGGGCGCTGCAGGAGGGGCAGAAATCCAAACATTGGAATGGTAGAGGTGGCAGTAGTAGTCCCACCCGATCCAGTAGATTAGGGAACGAAGTGTGGGACATTTTGGAGGTGCTTGGGGAGTGGTTCTCGTAGTAGTTGACTGTTTCTTAGCATCCAGAATTTTCTGAATTGTAGATTTTCTAACAGGGCAGCTAGGATGTTTCCCATTGCAAAGGGCACACTTGGGTTTGGTTCTGTTAGGGCAATCCCTAAAAACATGCTCACCAGAGAATATACTGCAAATTGTTGTTTGGCTACTGGATTTATTTGTGTTATGGCCAAATCATAACATTTAAAACATTGTGTGGACACTGACAAACCTTTCAATGGAGATTTTGTGTGGTGTACATCTGGTGCCAAAGCATTTCATTTCCATTTTGACATAGGAATTTGGCTTCTTCCGGTGTCTCTAGGATTGAATTTAATGTTTGGTGTATGCTGGAAGGGTTAGAAATCTATACGTCTTGAGAAACCTTAAATTCAGAATTCTCCTGATTAATTTATTCAATATGTTCTCTGGAAAGCAGGCCCCTCAAGAAACTGTTTATCTTGCCACAAAGACAGTTGTGCTTAAAAGCTGTCAGTGGAATGGGGATGATACCCAGATTATGTAATTTATCAAACATCATTCTTGAGGAATTGGAGTAGCTCCTCTTCAGAGGAGAGAAGAAGTATTGTACCAGAGTGAGGTTGAAAAACATCCACTGTCAACAGTGGAATTTGTACAAATACATTCAAGTATTTCCTTCTTAGACTTCTGATTGTCAGTGACACGAATTCTTACTCTTATTTTCGTCATGATGCCAGGAAGTACATCCAAAGCATAAAGTTACTTTAAAAAGAAAAACTTTCCTTTGTGTCAGCCCTAAACATCCCAAGTCACCCTACTTATGAAGGTCGGCCCTTAAAATAGCTTACCTTCGAGAAGTGAGGGGGACAGGGCCCAAGGCAAAGATCGGTCGGATTTTAAAAAATCACACGGGTTACCGGATGGTCAAAATGCCATGTTATGAATCGCCAAAGCGATGTTGCTGAAAAAGAAGAAGACAGGAAAGGCAGAAGGAGAGCAGTGTAAGTAGTGTGTTTGTGTGTGGGCCAGTGTAAGTGTTGGGTGAGGTGAGGATGGGGGTAGGATGAGGTGATGGGGTGGAGAGGGGGGAACAAGCAATCTAGTCACCGCCTTACCCTCTTGAAGGAAATGGGCTCGAAATGACAGCAAGTTTTCCTCTCAACTCTGATCAGTGTATCACTCAGGATAACCCAAAAACAAATATAACTTGGGTCTCGGTGCTCAGAGTAGAATCGCCGACGTCCTTTCTATGCCGTCATCTTGAAGACCCCAATCACCTTGAAGCTGCCATCTCTCCCTACCTCCCAACTTCCTGCCGCCCTCCAACCACCAATCACCATCAAGACATACCCAAGACTCAAGTTTCAGCACTTCCAGCTTGTGATCTCCTGCCTTTTATTCGCCTGCATACACATGCTTCACCATGCTTGCGGCCGGGTCTAGCCCCGGTTCTTTATCTTCGGCTGAAGACATTCCTCTCCACAGCTATTCTTCGCCTGTCCACACTTCTCTGCTCACCCCTTGTGGGTCTTACCTGTGAGTCCCTTCTGTTCTGTTCTGGCTCAGCTCAGTTGAACTGGCTATCCACTTTACACTTGAACAGGAGTCCAATGACAGGTTATTTTTTTCTAAATGTCCTCATTCACAATGTAGATAACACTAAGGTTTCAAATTTACAGGAAACCTACAAACAAAAATGATCTGACACAGTCAGGATACTAAAACCAAAAGAAGCATCATCATCTTAGATTTTTTCTAACAGCATACCGAATTAGCAGTCCAGAGTTTCCTGACATGCATAAACAAAACCTTTACTGATCGACATTTCACTTTCTTTTTCATCAAAGCCTGCAAAAAGAGCCCACCGGATCATCAATTATCCACACACTAACACCACTCTTAACAAAGTTATATAGATTATAAATGACCATAATTTTTAAAGGGGTGGACCGGTAAGCCAGCGGAAGGCCTCGGTCAGATGACCAAAAGCTCCAAAGGCGGGTCATCATCTGACTAAGACCCGCGTCAGGAAACATTTGTCCTGTTTCCTGACGAACCTTACCTAACCTAACCTAACAAAGTTATGTTCCTTCCCTACAGCAGCCAGGTTGCACTGGCTAGAAACTGATATCACAACCAGTACTTTCACAAAAGGTCTGGCAAGGATGAAAGTGAAGAATATTGAACCAATCAATGCAGGGGTTTATACTATCCCATGTGTAGGTTGTGACAATAGATGTAGGCAAAACAGCAAGAAACCTCGAAACATGTCTCAATGAACGCATTAATGCATTTGGGAACGATAACTGGAACAATGTCTGCATACAGCACCAAAATTTCGCCAACCACCTGATGAAATTCGACAACGCCCGCCTGGTAATTAAAGAACCCAATTTCCATAGAAGTAAATGCCTCGTATAATCATTAATCACTCTTTCTAACACAAACAGAATAAAGGTAGCTTAATCATCTCTGAAATATTAGCAAGAATTCTCCTCAAATCGATAAACCACGCCATTACATAGCTACTATTACTACTACTACCATAAGTACTATTACTACCTACAATGATTATGTTATGGTTCGCACCTCATCTGTACCTCTATATACACTCTGTGTCCCTGTATTGTTTGTAATGGCTTGACAAAGCCCTCTGGAGAGTGATACGTTGCCAAAATAAAATGTGCATTAGTTGCACTTTTGACCTTTAACCAACATTTTTCGTTAATTCTCCCAACATTATTAGGATCTACATTGTTGCTGGCATCCACCGTTAATATTTATGTTGATAATAACAGGTGAGGAGACTATCAAGAAGGTTTTAAACATGACCATGAGACAGGTGCCACAGCTGTCTCGGGTCCTGGAAGATTCTAGCTCCACCATCATGGAGATAGTTGGGAGAATTACTGGTGAAATATCTCCCAAGAAATTAACTGTAAGTTTAAAGCCCCTTTTGAGTTTCTTTTTCATGTAATACAGTATTACTATTAAAAATGTTAACATTATCACCCTATATATTCATTGTAAGAATGATTACTTACTACTTTTATACCCTAAAATATGATAACAAACTTCTACTAAGTTATTTATACATAACTGTTCATAATGAGTTTATTATTTGAGTTAATGACAGGTTATCTAATATTCCCTTTCCAGTTTTAAGACTCTCATAAAAATATAGACTGTGTAACTGAACGTCCATTCTAATTTGAAACAATAATAAACTGAATAAATTATTCACCATTACTATTAATCTAGCTAACTCACAAACTCTTAAACTCGAGTTATATTATTCAATGATAACTGTACCCAATCTCTTGCCTATCTCAGCTAAATTATAAAGATTACCTAACAACAAATCATGGCAAGAAGGAACAAAGTACATCAGATAACAGTGGTCCCGCGGTTACAATGGGTGGAGTTCAGGGCGGATTTAGACTTGGGGACTGGGGCACTTTAGGTCTGGGGGGCCTCACATGAGATTAATGAATAAAATAAGAAATGAAAAAAGAATGATAAACAGCAGTTTTCGAAAAAGAGAGGTTTCGAAAAATAGTCTGACCCTTTATTTTTCTCAAATTTTTTTTGACCTTTGTAAAAAATTTTAAAAAATTAATCCTGTTAGGAAGAGTCCAGCTTATAACGGCCAAGAAAGGGGCTTTCACTGTTTTTTTACTTTTTTAAATTTAAATTTTCCCCTTTGGCTCTCAAAGAACACTTCAAATATTGATTCTTTTAATGGGCGAACCCCCCCAGGCGCTTTATTTAAAAATAAATTAAAACCCCTCCCCCCCCTTGTTTTTTTGCCCCAGAATCTCCACAACCACGGTGCTCTCCAAAACCCAAACTTAAAGGCTGGGGACTTATTCCCTCATTTTCTGTATATAGTTCTTTTGGCTTTAAAATTTATGTCCTAGAATTTGTATTGATTAAAACCAATGGGTTGTGAAACGTCTACAATAAAAATACTCAGATGTTCAATGTGTCTAAAATCAGCCCCATCATAAATTTTAAATTTTCTTCCCTTTGTTTAATTCATAAATTGGGGGTTTGGGCGCAGAAGTTCAGGGGGAAAAAAAGATCAAAAGCCCCACACACGGGGGCCCCTAGCTTCCCCACACACACAGGGCACAGATACACAAGCACCCCACAAAAAACCCAAGAGTTTGGCCAAAATTGGCCCCACCTCTAAACCCCTTTTGGGCGGTCCTTTACTTTCTTTAAAGGCGAAAAAAAAAATTTTTAAAGTCAAATTATTCAAAGGGAGAGGGGGGGGGGCACCCTTTCTTTCTATTTTCTGATGCCTCCCACACACTATTTATTTCTTTTATTAATTAAACTAATTTTTATTACTACATTTTGTTATAAAGGAAGTTCTTTGTCTGGGTGCCCCTCTGGCAGGGAGGCCGGGGGCAGTACCCCCCTTTTCCCTCTTATAAATCCGGCCCTGCCAGAGTTATGATTTACTATCATACAGGATTTTTTTTTTGAGATATGATGTGTGTGTGTTGGTATGACTGTTGCGGGTCGTATCCTGGGAAACAAGATTAACAAAATTTATTTTTATAAAGTGAGGTACAATATATTATATAATTAGAGCAACTGACATAAATTACTTTTCAGAAAGCTTCTTATTATACAAGGCATTTCGGGCAGCCATGAAACTAAATTATGATTACTAGTATATGAGAATAAGAGTACATAGTTTATATTATATTGGAGGTATTAAATAATTGAATAAACCAAAAATCTAATTAGTGATACATTAAGGATGAAGCTAAATGCAAGAAGTGAGGGAATGATGGAACATAAAACAGGATGCTTATATACAGAGGTATGCCAGTGATGTCAGATAGGTCTATAATACTTGTAATTTGTACTTGTAGAAATAAAGATTATTATTATTATTATTACTATTATTATAATTATTATTATTATTACTATTATTATTATTATTATTATGATAAACTAAAGGAGGAGGCAGTTTGAGAAAGATATAAACAACTATTGGAAGAAAGATGGGCTAGTGAGAGCACAGGGAATGAGGCTGAAGAGGTATGGGATAGATATAAAAATGTAGTGTTAGGTTTTCAGCAGAAGTTTGTGGTTACAGGAAAGTGGATGTGGGAGGGATGAAGATGATTGGTGGAATGATGAGGTTAAGAGAGTAGTAAGATAGAGAAAAAGTTAGCAAATGAGAGGTTTTACAAAGTAAAAGTGATACAAGAAGAGAGAGGAGTATACGGAGAGAAAAAGAGGTTAAGAGAGTGGTGAAGGAATGTAAAAATATAGCGAATGAGAGTCGTGAGATGCTATAAAAAAATTGTCTTGAGAATATGAAAAAGTTATGGAGTGTGATTAATAAGTTGAGAAAGCCTAGGGAATAAATGGATTTGACAGTTAAGAATAGGAGACGATAGTATTAGATAAGGGAGTTACAGGTAGGGAGGTATGACATCTTGAAGGAGCCAGCTATGAGTGAGGGGGAGGTGCATTAGGCAGTGGGTAGAATGAAAGGGGGTAAAGCAGCTGGGATTAATGGGATAAAAACAGAAATGTTAAAAACAGTGGGAGATATAGTATTGGGGTGGTGTATTTATTTAATAAATGTATGAAAGAGGGTAAGGTACGAAGGGATTGGAAAAAGGATGTAAAAATTTTAGGGAATAAGCTTGTAGATTACTCAGGGAATAAGCTTGTTCCGTATACCTTATAAAGTGTATGGTAGAGTTATTAACGAAAGAATTAAGACTTAGATGGCAAGCAGGATCACAAATGAACAAGGAGAGTTTAGGAAGGGTAGGGGGTGTGTAGACCAAGTATTTGAAGTGAAACATATAGGTCAACAGTATGTAGATAAGGGTAAAAAGGCTTCTGTGGCATTTATGGATTTAGAAAACTCGCATGATAGGGTGGATGGGGGAGGGGCAATGTTGCAGATGTTGTAAATGTATGGAATAGGATGCAGCAAACTGAAAGCAGTGAAGAAGAGTTTTTACAAGGATAGTGAGGCTCAGGTTAGAGAATGTAGGAGAGAGGGAGATTATTTCCCAATAAAAGCAGGCCATAGACAGGGATATGTCATGTCACCATGGTTGTTCAATATATTTTAGATGGGGTTGTAAGAGAAGTGAATGCCCATGTGTTGGTAAGAGGCGTTGGATTAAAAGATAAAGAATCTAACACAAAGTGGAAGTTGTCACAGTTTCTCTTTGTTGATGACACTATGCTTTTGGGAGTTTCTGAAGAAGAGCTGCGGAGGTTGGTGGACGAGTATAGTAGGGTATGTAAAAGACGGAAATTAAAAGTAAACATAGGAAAGACTAAGGTGATGAGGATAACAAAAACTTTACGTAATGAAAAACTGGATTTCAGATTGGAGGGAAAGAGTACGGAGGAAATGAATGTATTCAGATATTTGGAAGTGTACGTGTCAGCAGCAGATGGGTGGGTGAGTCATAGAATTGATGAGGGAAAAGAACTGAGTGGTGCACTGAGGAGTCTGTGGAGAGAAAGAACATTATCCTTGGAAGCAAAGAGGGAAATGTATGAGAGTCGACGATAGCAGCTGCCTTTACAATGAGTTCATTGGTGTTCCTGTTCACTTTGTACCAACTCGTTTCTGTGGATGGTTGACAGCAACAGCACGTCCCGTTTGTCATGTCACGTCAGTGCCATGATGTCATTGCCGAAATGCTCTGCATACAAAAGGGTTTTTGGCACGTAAACCGAACTATTATATTCCTTTGTACAACCATGTATCATTATTATTATTCTTTAAATGGTTGCACTGCACCTTCAGCAATGCCTCCAGTTTTCTTTTTCTTCTCACTGTTCCACATATATCGGTATTCCTCACATGGAGGAAATCAGCGAGCATAGAGCTTGTATATCAGTTGTCTGTGTACAGTGTATGACCCTTTGCCAAGGTATGGTCCCATCATCTTGTGAACAATATAACCGGAAGTGCCCAACATCCACCTGGCATCATCGAGTGCGTTTCTTTCAGTGTAAACTATGACATCCAACACTATGTCACTCTCACAGTTACACATAACAAAAAAGTTTTATACAAAGGTGATTATGTTTGCTCGGTATATAGTGTTTGAAGGAGAGTCTCTGAACAGAATAAAGGACTCGTCAGCAACAATATTCTTGAAGGGATAAATGCAGGTGCTGAATTTTTTCTTCATAAACATAAACACTTCCCGGATTTTGTATTGTAGGTCATTTCTGTTGTGCCTATTCCTGTCGTGAGAAGTGCAAGATTCATAGCAACAGAGTGAATCTCTTGCAGGGAAGGAGGTCACAGAAGACTGATGTACTGACAAAGTAGTCTGTGGACCAGTACTGTGCTATATTGTGATTGTTCATATGAGATATACAGTGCTAGTTCTGGCATTATTCCGCCCCTCTCCCACACACGTACGAAAACACAAACACATACCACGAAAGATTATAATATATATATATATATATATATATATATATATATATATATATATATATATATATATATATATATTATATATATATATATATATATATATATATATATATATATATATATATATATATATATATATATATATATATATGTCTGAAGAGAAGTTGCAGAGATTGGTGGATGAATTTGGTAGGGTGTGCAAGAGAAGAAAATTAAAGGTGAATACAGGAAAGAGTAAGGTTATGAGGATAACAAAAAGATTAGGTGATGAAAGATTGAATATCAGATTGGAGGGAGAGAGTATGGAGGAGGTGAATGTATTCAGATATTTGGGAGTGGATGTGTCAGCGGATGGGTCTATGAAAGATGAGGTGAATCATAGAATTGATGAGGGAAAAAGAGTGAGTGGTGCACTTAGGAGTCTGTGGAGACAAAGAACTTTGTCCTTGTATGGGTGTGAAGCATGGGTGATGAATGTTGTAGCGAGGAGAAGGCTGGAGGCAGTGGAGATGTCATGTCTGAGGGCAATGTGTGGTGTGAATATAATGCAGAGAATTCGTAGTTTGGAAGTTAGGAGGAGGTGCGGGATTACCAAAACTGTTGTCCAGAGGGCTGAGGAGGGGTTGTTGAGGTGGTTCGGACATGTGGAGAGAATGGAGCGAAACAGAATAACTTCAAGAGTGTATCAGTCTGTAGTGGAAGGAAGGCGGGGTAGGGGTCGGCCTAGGAAAGGTTGGAGGGAGGGGGTAAAGGAGGTTTTGTGTGCGAGGGGCTTGGACTTCCAGCAGGCATGCGTGAGCGTGTTTGATAGGAGTGAATGGAGACAAATGGTATTTAATACTTGACGTGCTGTTGGAGTGTGAGCAAAGTAACATTTATGAAGGGGTTCAGGGAAACCGGCAGGCCGGACTTGAGTCCTGGAGATGGGAAGTACAGTGCCTGCACTCTGAAGGAGGGGTGTTAATGTTGCAGTTTAAAAACTGTAGTGTAAAGCACCCTTCTGGCAAGACAATGATGGAGTGAATGATGGTGAAAGTTTTTCTTTTTCGGGCCACCCTGCCTTGGTGGGAATCGGCCAGTGTGATAATAAAAAAAAAATAAAAAATGTCGTGCCGAATATGTAAAACTGGTCAATTAGCAAGAACTCATTTAAAATTATGTCCTTTCTGAAATTTTCTCTTATACGTTTAAAGATATATTTTTTCACTAATGTTAATGTATAAATTTTTAATTTTGCACCAAAAGAATCTTAGAAAACTTACCTAACCTTATTATAACAAGAACAATTTATTTTAGCCTAACCCAACAAAATATATTTTAAATACGTTTACAATAATTTAGTACTAAACAAACACAATCAAATATATTTTTTTCGTTAGGTTCAGAATGATTTTGGCGAAATTATTGTATACACAAATTTTCACTTGTCCTATATGTAAGATGAGCGTTGCTATTTAAGCCAAGATCGTAAGTTCTGCCTATTAGGCACGACATATATATATATATATATATATATATATATATATATATATATATATATATATATATATATATATATTATATATATATATATATATATTATATATAATATATATATAATATATATATATATATAATATTATATATATATATATATATATATATATATATATATATATATTATATATAATATATATTATATATATATATATGTCGTGCCGAATATGTAAAACTTATTTTTTAGCCTATTTGACAAATAAGTTGCCGAATATGTCTAATTATTAAGTGTCTTGGAGATATTGCCAAAATGTAAACTTATTGGCCTAATAAGCAATGAATCGTCATGGAAAATTAAGCATAATTAGCAAGTTAAATTTTTAAATGTTAATAATATAATAGTAAGCTGGTGTAATTAATATTTAAACAAAAATACAACTTTTTTTATTTATAATGTACCATTTAATATTTCAGTGTAAAATATAAAAATATTATAAATCAACGTAAAATATTAGAAGCAAAATAATAACATTATAAATAATAAATTTAAATAAAAATTTAAAACACATTACTTATGGCTTAACAATATAGTTTCATCTGACATTTCTGATACTGATATAGTTTCTCTTTCGTATGAGTTGTTCGTATTTCCAATTCTTTAAATTGTATTTTTTCAATATTTACATCGTAAAAAGATATTAAATCAGAAAGAGTAATGTTATCTATCTTATCAAAGGATTCAATTGTAGTATCTATGTACAAGTAGTGCATTATGAGTATCTATCTTATCAAAGTAAATTTAAAACCCAAAAAATCACTATTAATTTTTGATAAAGTACATTCTTTTTT
>NC_069470.1:30635113-30666548 GCF_026875155.1 Cherax quadricarinatus
TTAAAAAATTGCACCAAAGTGGTTGGGCCCTTACCTTTTATATCCTACCTCCCCCCCCTCCCACCCTTTCCAATATTTCCATCCTTACCCATCCTTCTTCCTTACCCATCTTACCAAAGCTCTGGTCATCAGAAGAAGACCTTCAGAGTGCTCTCTTCCCCCCCCCCTTCTTCCGGTGCTCCTATCATGGCTACCCCACCTACACCACTGCCTTCACACTCATAAGAACATAGGAAAGAAGGAACACTGCAACAGGTCTACTGACCCATGCGGAGCAGGTCCATGTCCCCCCCCCGGATTAGACCAATGACCCACCCCCCGGATTATCCCAATGACCCACCCAGTCTGGTCATCCCCATTCAAGGATGGAGCACTGTACCAGCACTAGCAGTACAAGCTAGTCAGGCCCAACTCACACCCACCCACACCCACTCATGTATTTATCTAACCTATTTTTAAAACTACACAACGTTTTAGCCTCAATAACTGTACTCGGGAGCCTGTTCCACTCATCCACAACTCTATTACCAAACCAGTGCTTTCCCAGGCCTTTGTGCAGGCGTTAGGACGTCATCAGAATCTGATGTAGCCGCCCTCTTTCTCGTCACAGTCACATTACACATGTCTTGGTCAGGTGTTGCCTCTCGATGAACCTCCACCTCCACCTGAGAATGGTTTATGATTCTACGGACGACTCCAAACCACCATCACGTCCCAAAATATCACGTCCCCGACTTTCTGGAAGCGACGACTCTCCAATGACACCTCTCTCAGATGTGAAGTCCCCCTCAGGCAGTGACAAATTCTTAAAACCTCGACCAATTCCTCTTCAATCTCAAGAACCTGCTCCTGTAAGTGCTGCTCCTCCTTATCCACAGGAGGCGACACCGGGTCAGGCAGCTGGGGAAGGAACTCCAACTCACCGTCAGTCCTATGTGCCTGATCCACTATCTCACTCCACAAGACACCACGCCCTCCATCCGATGTTTCTCACCTGCCACCTTCAAAGCAGGGGCTGCGACGTCCACCACAGGTCCCGGCACACGTCTCCGCTTGTCACAAGTCGCCGCTATGTGTTCATACTCACCACATAGGCGGCACGTACGTCGTTGCCCTGGATACATAACCATAACCTGCGTCCTGAATTCATGTAGATAAACATAGGACGGTATTGGGTGCCTAAAAGTCATTTTGAGGTTGAAAGTACCCTCTGGCAGACCAGCATAGGCGCCTGCCACCCATAATGCACCGTTCCATACGTCTCAAAAACTTTCCTGATATCCGCCTCGTCTGCCTCAAAGGGAACGTTGCATAACTTAATCCACGTATAACGCAGTGAAACATCTATCATTCTCACACTGACAGCTGGTGTGACGTTAAGACTCACGTCCTGAAACCGGGAGACCAACGATTCATAGACCGTTGCCGTGAGCAGTTTGACGAAAATTCTTTTGCCTCCATTTAATGCTACTCCATATAAGTCACCATCTCGTATACCATACGTCTCCCGGATGATCTTTGGCAATAAGACTTGCGCAGAACTAGGCGTTATCGTTCCTTGAAGTAGCTCAATGCCGACAGTATTTATCCGGCATCTAAGACTAACCGCCATTTTGACAACCGCAGTGCACCTATGTTGTCAGCAGCAGCGCAACAGCACCACTTCACACCACTGCAGCCAGGTAACTGACAAGGGAGCTCGCCTAAAAACAGCAGAGGGGTGCAGAGCACAACCGCACTCTACCGTGGTCAGGCAGCGAATGATTCTGTGTTATTGTACTGTATTGGCATTCTGAGTTATTGTACTCCACTGGTCTTCTGTGTTATGGTGCTGTATTGGTCATCTGAGTTACTGTGCTGTTCTGGTCCTCTGTGTTGTTGTACTTGTTATATCTTGGAGATTGGTCATCCTGTGATATTTAACTACTGTAAGAGAATATGATCATCACTTAATATTATAGCGCGAAAGTCCCCGTTTATAGCTAAAATAGAGACTTTCGGTGTTATATTATTATATGTTAATATATAAAAAATACCATGGTATTTTCACTACTATTATTATTATTATTATTATTATTATTATTATTATTATTATTATTATTGTTGTTGTTAGATAGGATTTCTTATGTATATAGAACATACAAAAGTCTGGGAACCATCAGGTAAATTGTTCAATTGTTAATGTCTGGCTGACTGACGTTTGGGTGAGGTGATCCAACCTGACGACGGGTCAACAGACTGGCAGGTAGTCAGTCCGTTCCCTGTTCTAGCCTTGACAACTTATCGTATATTGGTTCTCTCTTAGGGTGTACAGTTTGAATGGGTTTGAGAATTAGTCTCAAGAGCTGACTCAGTTTGTTCCTCATTGCTCTGAAGATTGTTTTTATATTCATATTCTTGGTCAGTTCAGTAATCCATAGAGATACGTCTTCTCAGACAAACTCTTGCTTTCTGCCTCCTTTACGGCCGGATTCAAAGATCTTGTTGAATCTTGTACATTTTGTAGTTTGAGTTTACACAGTCTTGTTAAGACAAAGACGTTGATGTTAGTGAAGACTTAATTACAGAAAGAAAAATTAATCTTCCTTATTAATGTGATATTTCCATGATTTTGAATTAAATATATATATTCTTGTAAATTTATTGTACATAAAGTATTAAGATATAATATTAGGTACAGAGAGATAAAGTATTGTATTTAAATATTTAATAAATTTGAATATTATTCTATGGAGTTTCCCAGTTGAAATTATTTCCCCTAGACTCTAAAATACCTTTAACTAACTCTGATCCAAAATCTTGTTGCCTATGAAGAAAATAGTAACAGACCACATTCTGAAGTTCTTTGTAAAATTTCTTATTCGCAACAGTACTGTACTGGTCTTCTGTGTTATTGTACTGTGCTCATCTTCTGTGTTTTTTCTACCGTACTGGCCCTGTGTTACTGTACTGTTCTGGTATTGTGTGCATTGTACTGTAATTGTCTTCTGTGTTATTGTACTATACTGGTCTTCTGTGTTAGTGTACTGTGCTGTTCTTTTCTGTTACTCTAGCGTAATGGTCCCCTGTGTAAATGTACTGTACTGGTATTCTGTGTATTGTTCTGTACTGGTCTTCTGTGGTGTTGTTCTGTACTGGTCTTCTGTGTTTCTGTACTGTACTGGTCTTCTGTGTTATTGTAATGTACTGGATTTCTGTGTTATTGTACTATACTGGTCTTCTGATTTATTGTACTGAAGTTATCTTCTGTGTTATTGTACTGTACTGGTCTTATGTGATTGGAACTGCACTGTTCTGTGTTATTGTACCGAACTGTTCCTCTGTGTTATTATACTGTACTGGTCTTCTGTGTTAGTGAACTGTATTGATAGTCTGTGTTATTGTTCTGCACTGGACTTGTGCGTTACTGTACTGAAATGGTCTTCTGTGTTATTGTGATATTCTGCTTTCTGTTATTGTACTGTACTGGTCTTCCGTGTTACTGTTCTGGTCTTGTGTTACTTTACTGTACTGATCTGTGTTACTGTACTGTACTAATCTTCTGTGTTAGTGTTCTGTTCTGGTCTTCTGTGTGGTCTGTAGTGGTCTTCTGTGTCATTGCACTGTATTGGTCTTCCTTGTTATTGAACTGTACTGGTCTTCCGTGTTACTGTACTGTTCTGGTCTTCTGTGTTATTGAACTGTACTGGTCTTCTGTGTTATTATGCTGTACTGGTCTTATTATGCTGTACTGGTCTTCTGTGTTATTGTACTGTACTGGTCTTGTGTGTTACAATATTGTACTGATCTGTTTTTGTACTGTACTGGTCTTCTGTGTTTTTGTACTGTATTGGTCTTCCATGTTATTGTACTGTACTGGTCTTCTGTGTTACTGTGCAGTACTGGTCTTCTGTGTCATTGCACTAGACTGGTCTTTTGTGTTATTGTACTGTACTGGCCTTCTGCGTATTGTACTGGTCTTCTGTGCTTTTCTGTACTGGTTTTCTGTGTCACTGTACTGTACTGGTCTTCTGCGTATTGTACTGGTCTTCTGTGTTGTTCTTTGCTGGTTTTGTGTCACTGTACTGTACTGGTATTCTGTGTTATTGAAAAATACTGGTCTTCTGTGTTATTGTAATATACTGGTCTTTTGTGTTATTGTACTCTACTGGTCATCTGTGTTATTGTTTTGTACTCGTCTTTTGTGTTATTGTACTGTACTCCTTTTCTGTGATTTGAACTGTAATGGTTTTCTGTGTTATTGTACTGTAATGGTCTTCTGCGTTAGTGTACTGTGCTGGTTTTCTATGTTAATGTACCGTACTGGTCCTCTGTGTTAACATCGAACAGTGTTGCTTTTCAGATTCTTGAATTGTGATGTATATATTGTTCAAGAGTTGTAACTCACCTGTACAGTGAGATGATAATGAAGGTAGAGAGGTGTAACTCACCTGTACAGTGAGATGATAATGAAGGTAGAGACGTGTAACTCACCTGTACACTGAGATGATAATGAAGGTAGAGACGTGTAACTCACCTGTACAGTGAGATGATAATGAAAGTAGAGAGGTGTAACTCACCTGTACACTGAGATGATAATGAAGGTAGAGAGGTGTAACTCACCTGTACAGTGAGATGATAATGAAAGTAGAGAGGTGTAACTCACCTGTACACTGAGATGATAATGAAGGTAGAGACGTGTAACTCACCTGTACAGTGAGATGATAATGAAGGTAGAGAGGTGTAACTCACCTGTACAGTGAGATGATAATGAAGGTAGAGAGGTGTAACTCACCTGTACACTGAGATGATAATGAAGGTAGAGAGGTGTAACTCACCTGTACACTGAGATGATAATGAAGGTAGAGAGGTGTAACTCACCTGTACAGTGACATGATAATGAAGGTAGAGGTGTTACTCACCTGGTAATTTTTTCTACTGATTACTTAATCGTAGTGTAGGCTAAGTATGATATACATACACTAATATATTTTCTAGTAAATGTTTTAAAACGAGAAAAGGTACCATCATATTAAAAGTACTAATTAATTTTTAAAATAGCTACAATTAATTTTTCAGTTACAATTTAAAGAAGTCTGTTCCGAGACCGAGTCACGGGAGCGATCACCCCAGGAACTGACAGAAGACAGATTGCTTTGTGTCATCTGCTGTGTCTCCAGCTCTCATAAATATGTTATATCAGAGTATAGAGATTTTAAATCAGTCTTTTAAGTATTATCTAGGTATCAGCAACTCAAAATATCATTACTTGAAGGTTACCCGAAGTCCAGAACTATTTATATGTTTATATTTGGTTACAGTAGTAACAATGACCACCTAGTCAGGTCACTTCCACTTAAGGAAGGAGCACGGCACCAGACCTGGCAGCCCTAGCTAGTCAGGTCCAACTAACACCCACCCACACCCACTCATGTATTTATCCAACCCATTTTTAAAACTACTCGGGAGTTTGTTCCACTCATCCACAACTCTATTACCAAACCAGTGTTTTCCTATGTCCTTCCTGAATCTGAACTTTTCCAACTTGAAACCATTGTTGCGAGTCATGTCTTGGCTGGATATTTTCAGCACGCTATTTACATCCCTTTATTTATTCCTGCTTTCCATTTATACACCTCAATCACCCCCCCCCCCCCCATTTTACGCCTTTTCAGAGAGTGCAGATTAGTGGCCCTCAGTCTATCCTCATAGGGAAGATTTCTGATGCATGGGATCAACTTTGTCATACTCCTCTGTATGTTTTCCAGAGCATTTATATCCATTCTGTAATGCGGTGACCAGAACTGAGCAGCATAGTCTAATTCTGGTGTTACCCATTCATCTACATCTTCAGGGGAATCATTCAGGTTCATTGGTTTCTGGAAATTTTCCTTGTGGATGAATCGTCGCACTCTCTGTTGAAGGGTCATTCTTTGGGTTCTGTGGGGAGGTGTGCTGATGATATAGTCGGTGGTATTTGCAAATTGGGGAGGATTCTATCTGGTATATAGAGTTCTTTCATTGTGTATAGTTGCCTCTTCTTTAGTTTATCACGCCTTACATTTATTGCATCAATGTCCTGGCGGATGTGTAAATTGACCATCCTAATTCCGTCTCTCCTCCTGGTGCCTGTGATAAAGTGGAGTTCTTGATTCTGGACTCGTTGTAACTGTAGCATGTTGGTGTTTGTTGTTAACGACATGGGGGACACATGTATATTCTAACATAGGTCTTATCATCATCTTGTTTAAGTGTTTTTTTTATGTGTGAAGGGGCTTGATTAAACCCATATAGACTGCTTAGATGGGCTTTGGCTACATTTACCTTTTTAGTGATGTGAGGTGTGGAGTAGTCTGTTTATCTCATATCCCAGGATCGTGTTGGGGTTTCTAATGGCTATAAGTGTCTCTCTGATGGAGATATCCCCTTTGTCTTATATGGTTGTTGCAAAACATCCGATGGTATTGATAAGGACTATGCCTGGGTTGGTCGTGATTCTATGTTTCTTCTCCCAGTTTGCTGTTCTTCGTAGTTCCGTATTCATTTTTTCTATTACTCTCTCATACTTATATTTTCCTGTTATGGGGTGGATGATAATACATGAATAACATAATCTGCAAATTGGGTGATAATAGTATCAATGAACTCGGGTGGAGAGAGATCATTTACAGAAATGAAAGGCTCTTCCGACTTGTCATTAAAGGTAGGGATGATTTTTCGTTTTGACAAGAAGTTGTATATAATACTGAGAAAGGTCCAGTTGTGATCAGGTAGGTCAACCAGTTTAAATAAGAGTCCATCATGTCACAATCTGCCAAAAGCTTTGTGTACATCCCTGGTGGCAATTAGGGCAAGATTGTTCTGTTTCCTCAGGCTGTCAACAGCATTGAAGATAGTTATAGCATGTTGGGTTTCTCTCTGAGTCCTGAATCCGAAGCGTTTTTCTGTTCTCTGGTTTATGTTTGTCTTTATTGGGTTTTGCAATGAATATCATCCTTGCAAACTTAAGAGCAGTTGGAAAGTGTCCCGAGGTCAAGATTACAATAAAGATACTTACAAGAGACATTTTGCAATTTCTAAGTAAGTACATTACTTGTTTCACTGTCATGCCTGAGAGGCCAGGGGCTTTATTACACATTTTGCCGATAATTTGACTCATCTCCCTGAGCGTTATTGTTCTTGCAAAGGGGTGGTCATCTTCAAGAGTTGATGTATTAGTTGAAGGTAGCGAGTGGAGGCCATCTCGGTTGTCGTCTCTCCATTCATTAACCCACTGATAATGGTTATTAAACCTTCTACTGTCATTGTGTGAGAGAATTTTCTCCCACGCATCACCCATCAGACTGGCTTGGTCTTGTGGGTTATCAAGTTTTATATCAACTTCCTTATCATCATTATCAGTGAAGGAATGCAATAGATAACTGGTGGGTATGTCCTGTTCCCCTAAAAGCTGGCGGATCTTGCTTCGGATCTTTTCAGGATGTCGTTTGTATTGATTTGTTTGAAGAACAAGATACTTCCATAATGCACCTTTATGTTGAGTGATCATGACAATTTAGTCCCTTTGTAACTGCTGCAGTACAGCCTTTGTGGGCTGACTCGTTTGAAGGTGCCTTCTACATTCTGTTTGATGTTTCATGCAATCTCTAATTTTTCTGGTTGGTTAGTATTGTTGATAAATCTTTTGACGAACTTAATTGGCAAGTTGCACAAGTGGCCTCTATGATGCTCTCGTGAAGGGAGCTAATTGCTTCGTCAATTGCAGTTGAAGGCATGTTCTGAAGCGAAACAGTATTATCATTACATAGGTATTCCCTGAAGGAGTCAAATCCTATAGTTTTAAGGTTGGATTTCGGAGTGGGTATTCTAAATGGCGATGCTTGTAGTGTTTTTATAACAGGGATGTGGTCTGATCCTACGTTTCCACTGGGGGAGACTCTGCAATGGTATAGGTCACAGACCGTGCTGGTCAAGACTATATACCAGGTGTCCCCGGACGAGGTCCTACATATGACAAAGAATGATCCTTTATATGACAAAGAATGATCCTTTATATGACAAAGAATGATCCTAGATTTCATGCTGTCATTATATTAAATAATTGTTTCCCCAGCGGATTTCCTGTTCCGCAGTCGAAGAGTGCAGGGTGATGGGTATTAAAATCTCCTGCCAGAATTGTATGAATATTTCTACTTAGGATCCGGTGCAATTGAATGGACTCTATATATGGTTGTCTAGGAAGAAAATATCCAGTTCCTGCAATTAACTGACTATATGAGGTCATCAGTTCTATTGCTATAATGTTGTCTTCATCATTTTGTATGTATAGTTGGCCACACCACTATAGGATCCTCTCGATTTCTCGATAGTAGAGTAACCATGTATTTTTAAGTGTTGGTCTGCTCTCATAGCTATTTCGTTCAGAAGGATAATGTCAGGGTTGTGATTATGTAGTTCGATTTCATGGAGGTAGCGGTTATTAAAGAAATGTTGACTATTAAGTTGTAAAATTGTAATCCCCATTATTTAGTGGAGTTTTATTTTTGTTGTCTGAGATTATAGCTGCGAGCTGCGAGTTGAGTGCAAGCTCTCCCTTCTCGACTCATCAAAGGGAGGATTGTAGTTCTGCATGGTTTGCTGTGTACTACGTATTTCCTCTTCTTCACTGCTGCTGGTGATATTAACTGACGCGTTAGAGTCATCATCTGACAACTGAGGCATGTTATTCCTTGTGTCTGGTGGTATATTCACAACCTTTATTATAGGAGACAGTGGGGGTGCAATGAGGAAGTGTGGAAGTCCATGTCGAGTAGCCTCCCGTGGTATGGTTTGTTTGCAATCGTGTCGTTACGATTTCGTGAATCAGTGTACCTCTAATAACATCTACCTCTGAGGACCCAGGAGACATAAGGGTTGACGATGGTCCTTGTGTTTGGTGTATATTAGGATTATGATTAGGAAGGGGCGCTGCAGGAGGGGCAGAAATCCAAACATTGGAACTGGTAGAGGTGGCAGGAGGAGTCCCACCAGATCCAGGTAGATTAGGGAACGAAGTGTGGGACATTTTGGAGGTGCTTGGGGAGTGGTTCTCGTAGTAGTTGACTGTTTCTTAGCATCCAGAATTTTCTGAATTGTAGATTTTCTAACAGGGCAGCTAGGATGTTTCCCATTGCAAAGGGCACACTTGGGTTTGGTTCTGTTAGGGCAATCCCTAAAAACATGCTCACCAGAGAATATACTGCAAATTGTTGTTTGGCTACTGGATTTATTTGTGTCATGGCCAAACTCATAACATTTAAAACATTGTGTGACACTGACAAACCTTTCAATGGAGATTTTGTGTGGTGTACATCTGGTGCCAAAGCATTTCATTCCATTTTGACATAGGAATTTGGCTTCTTCCGGTGTCTCTAGGATTGAATTTAATGTTTGGTGTATGCTGGAAGGGTTAGGAAATCTATACGTCTTGAGAACCTTAAATTCAGAATTCTCCTGATTAATTTATTCAATATGTTCCTCTGGAAAGCAGGTTCTCAAGAAACTGTTTATTCTTGCCACAAAGACAGTTGTGCTTAAAAGCTGTCAGGTGGAATGGGGATGATACCCAGATTATGTAATTTATCAAGAACATCATTCTTGAGGAATTGGAGTAGCTCCTCTTCAGAGGAGAGAAGAAGTATTGTACCAGAGTGAGGTTGAAAAACATCCACTGGTGCAACAGTGGAATTTGTACAAATACATTCAAGTATTTCCTTCTTAGACTTCTGATTGTCAGTGACACGAATTCTTACTCTTATTTTCGTCATGATGCCCAGGAAGGTACATCCAAAGCATAAAGTTTACTTTAAAAAGAAAAACTTTCCTTTGTGTCAGCCCTAAACATCCTAAGTCACCCTACTTATGAAGGTCGGCCCTTAAAATAGCTTACCTTCGAGAAGTGAGGGGGACAGGGCCCAAGGCAAAGATCGGTCGGATTTTAAAAAATCACACGGGTTACCGGATGGTCAAAATGCCATGTTATGAATCGCCAAAGCGATGTTGCTGAAAAAGAAGAAGACGGGAAAGGCAGAAGGAGAGCAGTGTAAGTAGTGTGTTTGTGTGTGGGCCAGTGTAAGTGTTGGGTGAGGTGAGGATGGGGGTAGGATGAGGTGATGGGGTGGAGAGGGGGGAACAAGCAATCTAGTCACCGCCTTACCCTCTTGAAGGAAATGGGCTCGAAATGACAGCAAGTTTTCCTCTCAACTCTGATCAGTGTATCACTCAGGATAACCCAAAAACAAATATAACTTGGGTCTCGGTGCTCAGAGTAGAATCGCCGACGTCCTCTCTCTATGCCGTCATCTTGAAGACCCCAATCACCTTGAAGCTGCCATCTCTCCCTACCTCCCAACTTCCTGCCGCCCTCCAACCACCAATCACCATCAAGACATACCCAAGACTCAAGTTTCAGCACTTCCAGCTTGTGATCTCCTGCCTATTATTCGCCTGCATACACTTGCTTCACCATGCTTGCGGCCGGGTCTAGCCCCGGTTCTTTATCTTCGGCTGAAGACATTCCTCTCCACAGCTATTCTTCGTCTGTCCACACTTCTCTGCTCACCCCTTGTGGGTCTTACCTGTGAGTCCCTTCTGTTCTGTTCTGGCTCAGCTCAGTTGAACTGGCTATCCACTTTACACTTGAAGAGGAGTCCAATGACAGGTTATTTTTTTCTAAATGTCCTCATTCACAATGTAGATAACACTAAGGTTTCAAATTTACAGGAAACCTACAAACAAAAATGATCTGACACAGTCAGGATACTAAAACCAAAAGAAGCATCATCATCATTAGATTTTTCCTAACAGCATACCGAATTAGCAGTCCAGAGTTCCCTGACATGCATAAACAAAACCTTTACTGATCGACATTTCACTTCCTTTTTCATCAAAGCCTGCAAAAAGAGCCCACCGGATCATCAATTATCCACACACTAACACCACTCTTAACAAAGTTATGTTCCTTCCCTACAGCAGCCAGGTTGCACTGGCTAGAAACTGATATCACAACCAGTACTTTCACAAAAGGTCTGACAAGGATGAAAGTGAAGAATATTGAACCAATCAATGCAGGGGTTTATACTATCCCATGTGTAGGTTGTGACAATAGATGTAGGCAAAACAGCAAGAAACCTCGAAACATGTCTCAATGAACGCATTAATGCATTTGGGAACGATAACTGGAACAATGTCTGCATACAGCACCAAAATTTCGCCAACCACCTGATGAAATTCAACAACGCCCGCCTGGTAATTAAAGAACCCAATTTCCATAGAAGTAAATGCCTCGTATAATCATTAATCACTCTTTCTAACACAAACAGAATAAAGGCAGCTTAATCATCTCTGAAATATTAGCAAGAATTCTCCTCAAATCGATAAACCACGCCATTACATAGCTACTATTACTACTACTACCATAAGTACTATTACTACCTACAATGATTATGTTATGGTTCGCACCTCATCTGTACCTCTATATACACTCTGTGTCCCTGTATTGTTTGTAATGGCTTGACAAAGTCTCTGGAGAGTGATACGTTGCCATAATAAAAGGTCGCATTAGTTGCACTTTTGACCTTTAACCTAACATATTGTCGTTAATTCTACCAACATTATTAGGATCTACATTGTTGCTGGCATCCACCATTAATATTTATGTTGATAATAACAGGTGCAGGAGACTATCAAGAAGGTTTTCAACATGACCACTGAGACAGGTGCCACAGCTGTCTCTGTCCTGGAAGATTCTAGCTCCACCATCATGGAGATAGTTGGGAGAATTACTGGTGAAATATCTCCCAAGAAATTAACTGTAAGTTGAAAGCCCTTGTGAGTTTCTTTTTCATGTAATACAGTATTACTATTAAAAATGTTAACATTATCACCATAATATTCATTGTTAAGAATGATTACTTACTCTTTTATACCCTAAGTATGATAACAAACTTGCTACCTAAGTTATTTATACATAACTGTTCATAAGGAGTATTATTAGAGTAACTGACAGGTTACTCTAATATTCCTTACAGTTATAAGACTCTCATAAAAATATAGACTGTGTCAACTGAACGTCCATTCTAATTCTGAAACAATAAATAAACTGAATAAATTATCCACCATACTATTAAATCTAGCTAACTCACAAACTCTTAAGCTCGAGTTAGTGATTATCTCAATGATAACTGTACCGAATCTCTCTGCCTATCTCCAGCTAAATCTATAAAGATTACCTCAACAACAAAATCACTGGCCAAGCAGAAAACAAAGTACCATCACTGATATACAGTGGTCCCGCGAGTTACAATGGGCTGGAGTTCAGGGCCGGATTTAAACCTTGGGGGACTGGGGCACTTTAGGTCTGGGGGGCCCTCAACATAGAGATTTAATTGAATTAAAAATAAGAAATGAACTAAAATGAATGATAAACAGCAGTTTTCGAAAAAAGAGAGGTTTCGAAGAATACGTCTGACTTTATTTTCCTCAATTTTATTGACTTTTTGTAAAAAATTGTAAAAATTAATCCTGTTAGGAGAGGTCCAGTTTATAACGGCCAAGAAAGGGTTCTTCACCTGTTTTTTTACTTTTTAATTAATTTACCTTGGCTCTCAAAGAACACTTCAAATATTAATTCTCTTATGGGCGTACACCTCCAGGACGCTTTAGTAAAATCATGCAACCCCTGCCTCCTTGTTTATGCTCCAGAATCTCCACAACCACGGTGCTCTCCACACCAACTTCAAGGTTGAGAGACTTATTACCTCATCTTCTGTATATAGTTCTACTGTCTTCAAATTATGTCCTAGAATTTGTATTGATAAAGCCACTGAATTGTGAAACGTCTACAATAAAGATACCCAGATGTTGCACATGTGTCTAAACATCAGCCCCATCATAATTATAATATCTAGCCTATGTTTATTCATATCTATGGCGCAGAAGTTCTAGGAAAAAAGATCAAAGCTACACACGCACTAGCTACCTCACACACACAGACACAGATACACATGCACACACAAACACACACACGTGTGTGCACTCTGGTCACCTCTAACCTCATGGTCTGGTCCTTTACTTCTAAACTGACGATAAACAGAAATAGTTAAGTCAAGTTATTCAAAGGGAGAGGGGGTGGGGCGGGCACCCTTTCTTTCTATTTTCTGATGCCTCCCACACACTATTTATTTCTTTTATTAATTAAACTAATTTTTTATTACTACATTTTGTTATAAAGGAAGTTCTTTGTCTGGGTGCCCCTCTGGCAGGGAGGCCGGGGGCAGTACCCCCCTTTTCCCTCTTATAAATCCGGCCCTGCCAGAGTTATGATTTACTATCATACAGGATTTTTTTTTTGAGATATGATGTGTGTGTGTTGGTACGACTGTTGCGGGTCGTATCCTGGGAAACAAGATTAACGTTGGTACGACTGTTGCGGGTCGTATCCTGGGAAACAAGATTAACGTTGGTACGACTGTTGCGGGTCGTATCCTGGGAAACAAGATTAACGTTGGTACGACTGTTGCGGGTCGTATCCTGGGAAACAAGATTAACGTTGGTACGACTGTTGCGGGTCGTATCCTGGGAAACAAGATTAACAAAATTTATTTTTATAAAGTGAAGTACAATATATTATATAATTAGAGCAACTGACATAAATTACTTTTCAGAAAGCTTCTTATTATGCAAGGCATTTCGGGCAGCCATGAAACTAAATTATGATTACTAGTATATGAGAATAAGAATACATAGTTTATATTATATTGGAGGTATTAAATAATTGAATAAACCAAAAATCTAATTAGTGATACATTAAGGATGAAGCTAAATGCAAGAGGTGAGGGAATGATGGAACATAAAACAGGATACTTTCTATATACAGAGGTATGCCAGTGATGTCAGATAGGTCTATAATACTTGTAATTTGTACTTGTAGAAATAAAGATTATTATTATTACTATTATTATAATTATTATTATTATCATTACTATTATTATTATTATTATTATGATAAACTAAAGGAGGAGGCAGTTTGAGAAAGATATAAACAACTATTGGAAGAAAGATAGGCTAGTGAGAGCACAGGGAATGAGGCTGAAGAGTTATGGGACAGATATAAAAATGTAGTGTTAGGTTTTCAGCAGAAGTTTGTGGTTACAGGAAAGTGGATGTGGGAGGGATGAAGATGATTGGTGGAATGATGAGGTTAAGAGAGTAGTAAGAGAGAGAAAAAGTTAGCAAATGAGAGGTTTTACAAAGTAAAAGTGATACAAGAAGAGAGAGGAGTATACGGAGAGAAAAAGAGGTTAAGAGAGTGGTGAAGGAATGTAAAAATATAGCGAATGAGAGTCGTAAGATGCTATCAAAAAATTGTCTTGAGAATATGAAAAAGTTATGGAGTGTGATTAATAAGTTGAGAAAGCCTAGGGAATAAATGGATTTGACAGTTAAGAATAGGAGACGATAGTATTAGATAAGGGAGTTACAGGTAGTGAGGTATGACATCTTGAAGGAGCCAGCTATGAGTGAGGGGGAGGTGCATTAGGCAGTGGGTAGAATGAAAGGGGGTAAAGCAGCTGGGATTAATGGGATAAAAACAGAAATGTTAAAAACAGTGGGAGATATAGTATTGGGGTGGTGTATTTATTTAATAAATGTATGAAAGAGGGTAAGGTACGAAGGGATTGGAAAGCATGTATAACTAATTTATATAAAGGCAAAAAAGAATGTAAAAATTTTAGGGAATAAGCTTGTAGATTACTCAGGGAATAAGCTTGTTCCGTATACCTTATAAAGTGTATGGTAGAGTTATTAACGAAAGAATTAAGACTTAGATGGCAAGCAGGATCACAAATGAACAAGGAGAGTTTAGGAAGGGTAGGGGGTGTGTTGACCAAGTATTTGAAGTGAAACATATAGGTCAACAGTATGTAGATAAGGGTAAAAAGGCTTCTGTGGCATTTATGGATTTAGAAAACTCGCATGATAGGGTGGATGGGGGAGGGGCAATGTTGCAGATGTTGTAAATGTATGGAATAGGAGGCAGCAAACTGAAAGCAGTGAAGAAGAGTTTTTACAAGGATAGTGAGGCTCAGGTTAGAGAATGTAGGAGAGAGGGAGATTATTTTCCAGTAAAAGCAGGCCATAGACAGGGATATGTCATGTCACCATGGTTGTTCAATATATTTTAGATGGGGTTGTAAGAGAAGTGAATGCCCATGTGTTGGTAAGAGGCGTTGGATTAAAAGATAAAGAATCTAACACAAAGTGGAAGTTGTCACAGTTTCTCTTTGTTGATGACACTATGCTTTTGGGAGTTTCTGAAGAAGATCTGCGGAGGTTGGTGGACGAGTATAGTAGGGTATGTAAAAGACGGAAATTAAAAGTAAACATAGGAAAGACTAAGGTGATGAGGATAACAAAAACTTTACGTAATGAAAAACTGGATTTCAGATTGGAGGGAAAGAGTACGGAGGAAATGAATGTATTCAGATATTTGGAAGTGTACGTGTCAGCAGCAGATGGGTGGGTGAGTCATAGAATTGATGAGGGAAAAGAACTGAGTGGTGCACTGAGGAGTCTGTGGAGAGAAAGAACATTATCCTTGGAAGCAAAGAGGGAAATGTATGAGAGTCGACGATAGCAGCTGCCTTTACAATGAGTTCATTGGTGTTCCTGTTCACTTTGTACCAACTCGTTTCTGTGGATGGTTGACAGCAACAGCACGTCCCGTTTGTCATGTCACGTCAGTGCCATGATGTCATTGCCGAAATGCTCTGCATACAAAAGGATTTTTGGCACGTAAACCGAATTATTATATTCCTTTGTACAACCATGTATCATTATTATTATTCTTTAAATGGTTGCACTGCACCTTCAGCAATGCCTCCAGTTTTCTTTTTCTTCTCACTGTTCCACATATATCGGTATTCCTCACATGGAGGAAATCAGCGAGCATAGAGCTTGTATATCAGTTGTCTGTGTACAGTGTATGACCCTTTGCCAAGGTATGTCCCATCATCTTGTGAACAATATAACCGGAAAATGCCCAACATCCACCTGGCATCATCGAGTGCGTTTCTTTCAGTGTAAACTATGACATCCAACACTATGTCACTCTCACAGTTACACATAACAAAAAAGTTTTATACAAAGGTGATTATGTTTGCTCGGTATATAGTGTTTGAAGGAGAGTCTCTGAACAGAATAAAGGACTCGTCAGCAACAATCTTCTTGAAGGGATAAAAGCAGGTGCTGAATTTTTTCTTCATAAACATAAACACTTCCAGGATTTTGTATTGTAGGTCATTTCTGTTGTGCCTATTCCTGTCGTGAGAAGTGCAAGATTCATAGCAACAGAGTGAATCTCTTGCAGGGAAGGAGGTCACAGAAGACTGATGTACTGACAAAGTAGTCTGTGGACCAGTACTGTGCTATATTGTGATTGTTCATATGAGATATACAGTGCTAGTTCTGGCATTATTCCGCCCCTCTCCCACACACGTACCAAAACACATACCACGAAAGATTATAATATATATATATATATATATATATATAATATATATATATATATATATATATATATATATATATATATATATATAAATATATATATATATATATATATATATATGTCGTGCCGAATATGTAAAACTGGTCAATTAGCAAGAACTCATTTAAAATTAAGACCTTTCCAGAAATTTCTCTTATACGTTTAAAGATATATTTTTTTCATTAACGTTAATGTAAAAAAATATAATTTTGAACTAAAAGGCACTTAGAAAACTTACCTAACCTTATTATAACAAGAGCAATTTATTTTAGCCTAACCCAACTAAATATATTTTAGATTTGTTTACAATAATTTAATACTAAACAAACACAGTGAAAAATATTTTTTTCGTTAGGTTCAGAATTATTTTGGCGAAATTATTGCATACACAAATTTTCACTTGTCCTATATGGCAAGACGAGCGTTGCTATTTAAGCCAAGATAGCAAGTTCTGCCTATTCGGCACGACATATATATATATATATATATATATATATATATATATATATATATATATATATATATATATATATAATATATATATATAATATAATATATATATATATATATATATATATGTGTGTGTGTGTGTGTGTGTGTGTGTCGTGCGAATATGTAAAACTGGTCAATTAGCAAGAACTCATTTAAAATTATGCCCTTTCTGAAATTTTCTCTTATACGTTTAAAGATATATTTTTTCACTAATGTTAATGTAAAAATTTTTAATTTTGCACCAAAAGAATCTTAGAAAATTTACCTAACCTTATTATAACAAGAACAATTTATTTTAGCCTAACCAAACAAAATATATTTTAAATACGTTTACAATAATTTAGTACTAAACAAACACAATCAAATATATTTTTTTCGTTAGGTTCAGAATGATTTTGGCGAAATTATTGTATACACAAATTTTCACTTGTCCTATATGGCAAGATGAGCGTTGCTATTTAAGCCAAGATCTGCCTATTCGGCACGACATATATATATATATATATATATATATATATATATATATATATATATATATATATATATATATATATATATATATATATATATATATATATTTGCCTGCACTCTGAAGGAGGGGTGTTAATGTTGCAGTTTAAAAACTGTAGTGTAAAGCACCCTTCTGGCAAGACAGTGATGGAGTGAATGATGGTGAAAGGTTTTCTTTTTCGGGCCACCCTGCCTTGGTGGGAATCGGCCAGTGTGATAATAAAAAAAAAATATATATTTGCGCACTTACTGGGGTTTTTTACGCTTAATCTCGTCCTTCAGCCGCGTAGGAAGACTCTCACAATAGTGAAGGTTTGGGGAGGTATATTATTCCATGCCTTATGTAGAGCAGCCTCATGCCATGGGATGGAACTTATATCCTTGTCAAGTAAACTTCGTTTTACTATTGACCAGAGGTTCTCAGTAGAGTTCAGGTCTGGGGAATTGCCTAGCCAGTCACTAAAAAAATTCACTTCATTGTTGTTACCAGTCTTTGTAGGCTAAAACCTATAGGGCCAGGAGGCTTACCAAATAATATGGTACACATTAGTATTACATCCATAATGACCATAATAATTATTTTGCCAATTCATTGGAAAGTAGGCTAATTTTTTTCTGCTTTGCCCTCAGTCTGGTTAGAGTCTGAGTTAAATATCCAAATTTGGGATTTCATTGAATCTCTTCCAACTCTGACCCTCTGCCTGAGGTTGTTCCTTACTAAATGTGTTTCTGTGGCTTCTTGTGAAAGGAGTTTCTCGAAGGTAAAGCTGATTAAAAACTATTTATGGTCCACAGTGAGTCAATCTAGAATCTCTGACTTAGCAATGTTATCCATAGAGAATGGGTCAGTTGACAGCATTGATTTTGATGATGTGATAGATGATTTTGTAGGATTGACGGCAAGTAAATGTAAGATCTAATTCATTGAGATGTTACCTGCACTCAAGGTCAAATCGGAACTAGTGTTTCTCTGATATCGCAATGTTTTTCTTTATTTTTTCATTTTTTTTTTTTTGGGGGGGGGGCATTGTTGAAGATGAATAAATGTAGGATCTGTTGCCTGTGCTCAAAATGGCTGTATTTGTGTTGTTTCCTCAATATTACTAAGATTACTTATTTCATTATTAATAAAGTTGAGAAGTATTCTTCTCTTTAGTTTATGGCCCTTAAACGTTCTCATTGCTAAACTTTAGTCACTGGTCATGCAGTAGCGACGTAACTGGAGTTTACTTCCCCCATCCCCCCGCCCCGGAATTTCATGGGGGTGACACCAAAGATGCTGCCCCGGGTGACACCAACCCTAGCAACGCCTCTGCTAGCAATAAAGGGTATACATATTTTTGTTTTATATAATCAACTCCAAACCCCCTATTTTACTTGTCCCACATTTTTTTTACTATAAAGTAATTACAGTAGGTCCCTGCTTTACGGAGTTTTACTTTACAATGTTCTGCTAATACTTACAATTCAAATTATGACAAAAACTCGCTATATAGCTCCCCCCCCACCTGACTTGCTTATACGGTCACCACGCCCCACCTGCTTTGTTTACATTCTCCGTGAGCTCCGCGTGTCTCCATTATGCCTAGAAACTTTCCAAAATTTCAAGTCTTTTAAAGTTATTTCATATTTTATATATACTCTGATAATTATACATATGTGTACCTATACCTAAGTAAACTTACATACTGTGCTGGCGTGCAGGTACACATTAATTAAAACAGTAAGAGTGTCTTATCACTAGGATGCCATACTAATAATTATAATAATAATTCTCAATAATAATCACTCTGAGGCACATTAAGTAAGTAAGTTATTCAGGTATACACAAATACAGTTACATAGATTATCATACATACGAGCATATGTATAAAGAACCTGGGATAACCCAAAAAAAGTCAGACAGAGTGACTTATTTCCATTGGGGTTCTTTTACCTTATTATTACAATATAAAGGTGATAATATCTTAATATTATTCTGTAAAGGAAATAACATCTTATGATCATACTATTAAGACTATCTACTACACGAGGGTCATTAAGACTATCTACTACACGAGGGTCATTAAGAATATCTACTACACGAGGGTCATTAAGACTACAATACGAGGGTCATTACTAGGAATAAAGTTAAATTACACGTGTGTTAGCTAAAAAAAAAAAATAAAATAATTTCTCTCCCTTTCTGTAGCTACATTCATCAGACACCTTTTGGCTCTGTCCTTGAACCGGTTCATGCTATGACTGGCTTTGACATGTGCAGGCAGTCTGTTCCATTCCTTTATTGCTGTACAATAAAAGGTGTTTGAAGCCTGGCCACTGACTGTGGGTACTAAAAAGTTGTGCTCCCTCCCCCTAGTACTATGATTGCTTTGGTTCCCAACCTTGACAAAATTGACAGCAAAATATTCTGGACACTGAGCAATTTTATAAACATGATTACCTTCAGTTGTTTTACTCTGTCTTCAACATTCAGCATATCCTACTGCTGTAATTCATCCTGGCCTACATGCTCTCATGGGCCAGGTCCAGGATGAATCTTACTATTTTGTTCTGGGTGATTTACAGTCTATCTTTCAGTTTTTTTGTCAAGGCAGAGTACCATGAAGAGCAAGCGTAATCCATATGGCATTGTATAAGGGCTAGACATAAGGTCCTGCGAGTCTCAGTAGGTAGACACTGTGCTTGTTTATAGAGCAATTTCAGTCTGGCATTCGCTTTCTTTACTACACTATTCCCTATCAATTCTTCTGACATTCATGGGTCAAAGGGGATTCCCAGATATTTTACTGAGAAAACTGAAGTGATGGGCTCCCCATTACACTGGATATTAAAATTATTTACCCCTCTCAGTTTATGTTTCGTGCCAAAGAGAATGGCTTCATTTTTTCCCAGGTGTAATGATAGTTTGTTGTCTACCAACCATTTGCTGCAGGACTCCAGCTCTAGTGGTAATATATTAGCTATATCGTGTGGGTCTTTACCTGACACTAACAGAGCACTGTCATCTACATACAGTAGGAGTTTGCACTTGACACTGATAGGCATGTCGTTAACATAGCATAGGAATAATAAGGGACCAAGAATACTGCCTTGGGGAACTCCACATGTTATCGGTAGGGGTTCTGATTCCGTTTTGTTGATTTTGACAATTTATTTCCTGTTGCTAAGGTAGTACTTAAACCAATCTACAGAATCTGTACCGATAGCGTGAAGTTTCTTGCATATTGTGGTTGACAGTATGGGAAGGCCTTTTGGCAGGTCTAAGGTTACCATACCTATGAGGTTCCCCATTGACATTTCGGTTCTCATGTAATCCATCAGATTAATAAGGGAGGTGTCGGATGACTAAGATCTTCTAAAGCCAGATTGATAGCTATGGAGAATGTTGTTGTCATTAAGGTACTTAACTACTTTACAGTACACCGCCCTCTCTAGAATTTTGGATATTGCACTGAGTATACTAATAGGCCTATAGTTGCTTACAACATACCTACTATTTTTCTTGAAGATAGAAGTAACTCTGGCCTCCTTGAACCCCTCCAGTATGGTATTAGTGGTGATGGACAAATTGATTATGTGAACAATAAGGATTGACAATTCAGAAGCAACATTACGTTAATATACACATTTTCATTAACCCATCTATGATATTTTTTCAATATTATATAATAAACAGGCTACATACATACGAACATGATAAATACACCCCACAGAACAATAAATTAACAAATATATGATGTTTTTCCAGTTTTGTTCTCGGATTGTCAGAAAGAATAACGTTTTCTATAGGTCGACACCAAAGAAAATGTGACCAGGCCTCATGGTGGATCAGAGCCTGATCAACCAGGGTGTTACTGTTGGCCACACGCAACCCGACATAGATCCACCTACCCCCTTTTTTTATCACACATTTTGTGAACTATTACACTATGGTCACACTTGTCAAAGGCTTTTGCAAAGTCTGTGTATACTACATACAAATTTTGTTTGTTTTCTAGAGCATCCAGTACTTTGTCACAGTGGTCCAGTAGTTGGGACAGAGAGGAGCGACCTGCTCTAAAGCCATGTTGCCTGGGTTGAGTAACTGATGAGGATCTAGAATTTGGGTGGTGATCTTGTTCTTAGAACCCTTTCAAAGATTTTAATGATATGGGATGTTAGCGCTATCAGTTTGAATTTCTGTCTCTCATAAAAAAATCATTTAGATCTTCGACTCTCAGTCTGGTCAGGCGGTCGCTAAAAAACGAGTAATACTGGGACTTGAGTAGTTCACTCATTTCCTTGCTGTCATCTGTGTTGGACTGATCTCGTTTAAGTAGGGGCCCAGTACTGGATGTTCTCGACTTTGATTTGGCATAAGAAAAGAAATACTTTAGGTTTTTTTTGACTCCTATAATATTCCCTTTTGCTTTAGTTCGATGTTTTTCATCTCCTTTTTCCCTTTAAAAGGGAAAATTGCCTTGAGCATACCTCGAGTGCCATAGAGTTAATTTATTCTAGACATAGGTTTGGATCCCTGTTGCTTAGGCTATTTTCCAGTTTATATCATTTAGTACCTGGTTTAACTTGGTCCCACGTTATGTTTTTGTTATTGAAGTTCAAATTTTGGGGAATGTTCCTCGTGACTGATCACATTTTGTCGGTCTGGGGCCCCGCCATACATGTCTGAGCCTCTATTATGTTGTGATCTGAGAAAATTGTGTTTGATAAGGTAATATTTTCGTATCAGATCATCGTTGTTAGTGAAGATGAGGTCCAGTGTATTCTCCAATCTTGTAGGCTCTATTATTTGCTGGTTTAAAGTGAATTTGGTGCAGAGATTTAAAAGCTAGTTTTGTATGCGGGGTTTTTATCTGAGCTAACCTCTAGGTGTTATCTTGCTACAGAAATTTTTGCTACATTCCTCCATTTTTAAGGTGCCTTAGGTTGAAATTCCCCAGGACTAAGATTTTGCAGACAGTGATCAATTTTCGGAAGCTCTTCATGGAATTGTTGGAAAGTTGCATCCGGATTCTTGTATACAACCATAATGACCAGGTTTTGGTTCTCGATCTTTACTGCCAAAACTTCAACTACATCATCTGGGGTATTTAGTAGTTCCGAGCATATATGTGACTCTGTGGTACTCAGGTTAAACCACCGTTTTGCCTGTTCACTCTGTCACATCTGTATAGGTTGTAACCCGGGATCCATATTTCATTGTCAAAGTGATCATTTATGTGGGTCTTTGTGAAAATCGCGAACATTGCATTTGACTCTGTAAGCAGTTCATGGATGAAAGGTATTTTGTTGTTGTTTTTTTCTCCAGCACTAATATCAGTTTTCTTTTTTTTTTAGAGTGGAGGCCATCGACTGAGATTCCATTCCAGAAATGATCGGAGTTGGTGTACGATTTCCGTCATTTCCTGCTAGCTTTTTATCTTTCCTGGCGCTAAAAAAAAACCTGTCTATTTGGAGTAGTTGTGGCTCCCCAGGTTTTTCCATGGCCTGGATATTCTGTATCTTGTTTCCTTTAGGTGGTGTGCATGCAAAATAAGTTATATCATTGTCTTTCCTAAACTGAAGAGTGACACATCTCGGGGTGGACAAGCTTACAAGGAAGGTTGCATTCTCTTGTTGTCATATGGGCACGGCATTTCCTGGGGTGGTCAAAGCTGTACGTCCCGTCTGTTCTTCTAGATATTCCATGCCTGAAAATACCTAATGCATAGAATTTGCATAGGCCTGCTTTCAGTTTGCCTTTTTTTTTTGTATCCGCATTACAATCTTCAGCACTTTTACTACCTATGGTGCCTTCACCAGTTATTTCTGGAATTTTATCTTCACTAATTATCGGGGCATCCTCTTGTTTACTATTTCCCATTGTATTGCCAGTTTGCAACATTGGTTTTTGCATGTCCTTGTTTACACCTGTTTCCCCACTAGAGCTACTGTCTCCCTCTGGGTTAGTTTGTAACATTGGTTTTTGCATGTCATTGTCTACACCTGTTTCCTTACTAGAACTCCTGTCTCCCTCCGGGGCACCAGCTTTCATTTCTCTAATTTTACAGTTACTGCCTTCCAGGAGAGCAGCTACACCAGGGGTGATAGCACCATCTATCCCAGTCCTTTTATTTTCCAATCCATTATAGAATGCTGTCAGGTTTTCTATGGAGGCTGTTTTCATGTTTTCATCATTTAATTCCAATGTGATGTTTTTTCCACAAGAGGATCTCATTTAGGCATGCCCAAAAACACTTGCTTGGTCTAATATCTCTTGTAGATAATTCCTGAATATTTGCACAAGATGCATGGGCCCATTTTCCAGAGACGTTGCACGTAGTTCATTTGTTTGTTTGCAGGCTACACAGGATTTCATGATGTTTTTTTTGGTTGGTGCACTGTTTATTTTACAAATAACCTCCTTAAAGTGTATATCTGACTATTTGTCATTGTATCTCGTAATGACACGATTGCAAACAAACCATACCATGGGCGGATTTGAACCCGCGGTCAGAGTCTCAAAACTCCAGACCGTCGCGTTAGCCGGGCTGGAGTTTTGAGACTCTCTGACCGCGGGTTCAAATCCCGCCTGTGGTATGGTTTTTTTTTGCAATCGTGTCATTACGATTTCTCTTTACACTCCTTTTCTTCTCCAGGTGCATCACACTTATTATGACCACTTTTCACAATCTGACTCTTATTTTAATCCATATAATCCTTGAATTTATACATTTATATTCCCTCTTCTCTCTCCATAACTGATTCTTCAACATTATTGCTTCCCTTTCCTTAGCTCAAACTCTCTCAGATAATCCCATTTATTTTCCCCCACTGAAATTTCCTACTCCCTTCCGCTTTGTTTCGTTTTTAGTCCCAGGACATCCAACTTCTTTTCATTCATAACATTGGTGTCATTTCTTTCTTATCCGCATACTTTCCACGCACATTCAAACATTCCATTATGTTTTTCTTTTCCTTGTTTTTAGTAGTTTATACAGGAGAAGGGGTTACTAGCCTATTCCTCCCGGCAATTTAGTCGCTATGACACGCATAGCTTACAGATGAAGAATTCTGTTCACCTTTCCCATGGAGACAGGAAAATAAACATAAACAAAAATTAGGAAGAAAAATAGAAGAAAACACGGAGTGGTTAGTATATACATGCGGGGTGTTTTGTGATCTAAGCGTAAGTAAAAGTAGCAAGACATACTTGCAGCCTTGCATGTTTATGAGACAGGAAAAGACACCAGCAATCCTTCATCATGCAAAACAATTACAGGCTTGTGTTTCACACTCTTTTGGTAGGACGGTAGTACCTCCCGGGTGGTTGCTGTCTACCAACCTACTACTACAATATATATGTCGTGCCAAATAAGTAAAATTGGCCAGTTAGCAAGAACTCGTTTACAATTAAGGCCTTAAAATTTTCTCTTGCACGTTTAAAGATATATTTTTTCTATTTATGCTAATGTAAAAATTATCAATTTTGTACCTTAGAAAACCTGCCTACCCCATATTAAAAAAAGTGCAATTTATTTAGCCTAATCCAGCTAAATATTTTTTTAGATAAGTTGGCAAAATTTAAAAAAACTAAAAATGAAATATATATTTTTTTCATTAGGTTCAGAATGAATCTGACGAAAAAATATATTTCATTGTGTTTGTTTTTTATTAAATTACTGTAAATTTATAAAAAATAAATTTAGTTGGATTAGGCTAAATTAAACTTTTTTTATAATAAGGTTAGGTAAGTTTTCTAAGGTTCTTTTGGTAAAAAAAATTATTAATTTTTACATTTAAATGAAAAAAATATCTTTAAAAATATTTAGAGAAAATTCTAAACGAGTTCTTGCTAACTGATCAGTTTTATCTAATCGGCAAGATATATAATATATATAAAATATATAAAATATATATATATATATTTTTATATATAAAAATATATATATATATATATATATATGCATGCAATAAGGTCAGAGTAAACAGGTAATATCACAATATGCAGAACAACCACTGTGAAAGATATACTGAAATTCAAATCACTTTCATGACTTCTCACACCACTTGACTCTTTGATGATGTAGGTAGGTAGTGAGTGATCCGTGAAACACAACTTGTATTATAGCCAAAAATTTGTGTAATTTATCATAAATTCTTCCAAAATTTTATTAATTATAAATGAACCCAATTTATATAAACCAAAAAAAATTTTTCATATTATTTTCAATGAAACACGATTCTATTATAATCCTGTCGACCATGGACTTGCTTGATATATTTTTCTCAAACTTTTGAAAATCAATTGGACAGTTTAAATCTCTCGCATGAATAATTCTAATTCTATATTTATGTTGTTTTAACCTTGATTTAATTTAACAATGAAATGGTTTATATCTACATTCTTAGGCATAAGAAACAAGATATCATCAACATATCTTTACCATTTCGCTCTATGAAGGTTTTTGTTAAGCAATCTTCTTTCAAGAACAAGATTACTTAACAAAACAAGATAGAGTTAAACTGTCTGTATTCTCATCAATGTTTGTTGAGAACTTTACGTATTTGTAGTCCAGAGTTCATAGATTAAGAAATCTCAAAAATTTATGAAATAGCTAATGATCTAAAATACCCAAGAAACTTAATTGATAAATCCTTTAAACTAGATAAAAATACTTTTTTTTTCTTCAGTTTAAAAAGGGACAACTAACTTTATTCAACTGAAATATGTTGATTTTCCCTTACCATGAAACTTGATTGATATGCCTTCTCTACTTAAGAATTTTAATATCATAGTAGTATATAAAAGTCACCACCGAATGTCCTCACATCAAGGTAAAACACCTAGCTCTGCTGGGTGCTTGAGTCTTGTAGGATTGCGTGGTCCAGTGGGTTAGAGGTTCATATGATTCTCACTCATCATGACGTGGGCCAAAACAACACAGGTTCGAATCCTCGACTAGTTACAGTGTTGTTAATGATTCAATACCACTCGTTTATGGTTACAATAATATTATATATATATATATATATATATAAAATTATATATTATATAAAATATATATATTATATATATAACAAACTCCAATATAAAACCCTTTCCCCTAAAACTACTCTTTGATAACTATAAAAGAACACACAGGCACAACACTAGGCACAAAAATTTGTCGACGTGTTTCGTGTCCTTCTAACTCTATGCAGAAATGCAGTTTCACATAAAGGTCCCAAGTTCTGAAATTTATTTCCTTAACCAGCAAAAGATCCCCTGCCTACATATCTCCCAAACTTAACTACAACAAAAATATTATACTATGCCTGAAATCATAGAACCAATTTGTAACTACTCAAGAAAACCCAATTAACTGAAAATCACTAAATCAATTTAAATTATCAGTTGACTTATAATTATGCAAATTGCAATATTTTTTACTACTCTCCACTATAAATTTTAAATATATTTTTTTTAATAATTTAATGATTTATATAAGCTATGCGCAGTTTTAAGTAGAGTGTAAAGATCAATATCAGTCTGGCCAAACTGCTCAGTCATGATAGTGTCGGGCTTCGTGTTTAACAATATTGTATATAAACTACGCATTCTACACTATACAAAGAAATAAGTTTTGACCTTGAATTTGAATTAAAAAACCGAATATAAGAATAATGTTTATTTTCGGGTTTGGTGGAGGGGTTTTTAAAAGCCCCCAGCAGTCAAACTATCATTACCAATCTCGCCGTTACCCCTATCGTTGAATTTTTCCCCTCCAATGTTAGATGAACCAACAGGCAAAAAATTTTAGATAACAACAGGCGAAATGTTAGATGAACAACGGGTGAAGATTTAGATGAACACAGACAAATTTAAATGAAAAAAGGGTGAAAAATTTTAATAACAACAGGTGAAGATGTTAGAGAACAACAGGTGAAGATGTAAGATAAACAACGGCGAAGATTTTAGATAAACAACGGGCGAACTGTGAGAGACCATCGGGCGAAGCTTTTGGAGAAAAAAGGTGAAGGGTTAGATGAAAAACAGGTAAGCTGTAAGAAAAAAAAAAGGGCAAGATTTAATAACAAAGGTGAAGATGTAAGATGAAGAACAGGCAAGATGTTAGTTTGAACAACGGGCGAAGATGTAGATAAACAACGGGCAAAATGAAAATAAACAACAGGCGAAGATGAGATGAACAACAGGCGAAGATGTAAGATGAAGAACAGGCGAAGATGTTTGTGAAGGCTTACTCAGCCCTGTAACAATTCAGACAGTATTCCCAAAGGCTGGCTCCTCCTCGGGAAAAATTTAATGAATAGAAAAAGAAATAATATTCACAAAGATAAACGCTATTATTTAGTAATGCAAAAGATAAAACATTGAAATATGAAGGTGTTTCCTACTTGAAAGAAAAATGAAAAATGAAATGGAAAAATGACATTTGAATTCAACGCTAATATGTACAAGTAAACTGGGGTGTCTGGTGGAGGTTGACACCGTTTTGTAGAAATTGTACCCGTTATGATGATGTGGGGGGGGGGTCACAGGTGTTGGTGACAACCCAACGACTAGTTCTTCACAGAGTCTATATAGTCCAGGTGACAGGAACGCAGGTTCTTTACCACTGCTAGGATGAAGGGTAGTAGTGTCTTGTACAATTAATCAGGTAGGAGATATGAATGCGTCCCAAAGCCCGGGTTTTCAGTCCGTCCCCTTCAAAAAATTCTCGTTGGTTGGCAGGTGACCCGATCGCTTTCCCAAGAGTTGTGCTGGGAGTTTGGTCCGAGTGATTACTTTTTGGCCGAGCCCCACACTCACCTTTTCCGGTGGGGAGAAAGGGCAGGGATAGCGGGAGCTAGATGACCCTCCCTTTAACAAGCAGCCGCAAAAAACTATCATCACCAATACTTTTCTTTACTCCTATCTGTTAAACTTTCCCCCCCAAATTTTAGATGAACAACAGGGAAAGATGAAAGAGAACAAAGCGAAGATTTGATAACAACAGGCGAATATGTTAATGAACAACGGGCGAAGAACAGGCGAAGATTTTAGATGAAAAACACGAAGAGTTAAAAAACAACAGGTAAAAATTTTAGATGAAAACAGCGAAGAGAAATTAACAAAGGTGAAGATGTTGATGAAAAACAGGTGAAGATTTTAGATGAACTACAGGTGAAGATGTTAATAAAAAAGGGTGAAGATGCTAAATGAACAACGGGGTAAGATTTAGATGAAAAAAGGGCGAAGATGTAAATGAAAAACGGGTAAAAGATGTTAGATAACAACAGGTAAGAGTACGATTAACAACAGGTGAAGATGTTAATGCACAACGATGAAGATGTTAGATGAACAAAGGCAAGAGTAAGATGAAAAAGAGGGAAAGTAAGAAACAACAAGTAACATGAAAGATGAACAACGGTAAGAGTAAGTAAAACAGGTAAAGATGTAAATAACAACAGTGAAGATGTAAGATTAACAACAGGTAAGATGTTAGATGAAAAAAGGCGAAGAGTAAGATGCACAACAATGAAGATGTTAGATAAAAACAACAGGGAAGATGAAAATAAAAAACGGGTTAAGATGTAAATTAACAACAGGTAAAGATGTAAGATTAACAACAGGTGAAGATTTAGATGAACAACAGGCAAGATGTAAGAGCACAACAGATAAAGATTTAATGAACAACAGGCGAAGATGTAAGAGAACAGCGGGTGAAGATTTTAGATGAACAACAGGCGAAAATTTTAGATGAACAGAGGCGAAATGTTAATGAACAACGGGTAAAGATGTTAGATGAAAAACAGGTAAAGAGTTAGATAAACAACAGTGAAATTAAGATGAAAACAGGGAAGATGAAATGTTGATGAAAAAAAACGGGTGAAGATGTTAGAGAACACAGGCAATGATGTAAAAGAAAAACATGAAGAGAAGATGAACAACAGTGAAGATTTTTAAAATGAACAACGGGTAAGAATTAGATGAACAACCGGTGAAGTTTATAAGATGAAAAAACATAAAAAAAGATATAAGATGAAAAAACAGGTGAAGATGAAGAACAACAACAGGTGAAAGTGATGATGAACAACAAGTAAAGGGGTTTTAAGGTGGTTGGGTTTTATGGGGAACAAAGGGGTAAAAAAGTTTTAGATAAACCAACATGGAAGAAATATAAACATCACTCTGAAGCTGGATCCCGACTACGATAGTAAATCTCAGACAATAACTTTTCTACCAATAGTCTGTCTCATGTTTTTTTTATCCCTTTTTTGCAAAAGTATGAAAACTAAAGAAGACAAAAAAAAGTTTAGTGATTAATGGGGGCATCAACTTTTTCGAATAAAAAGGGAAAATAATGATTACATTGACTCGACCGGTTACCTTGACAACACCAGCCATCGACCTCCTCTCAGGGTAACATCTTTCCCGAATAATGAAGGTTTTACAACCCAACATACCCCATGTTAAATTTTGACCATGAGTGGTTCATGACACCAGAAAAACCCGTGATAACACCCACTTTTTAGGACCAACTTGATAGTGGGGGAAATTTCAAAAATTTTTCACTATTTGGAACGTTATGTTTTGCCTACATATTTTCTGACTATAAATTTTAGGTTTAAAATAAAAGTTAGAAAATTAATTTGAATAACATACACACAAATTTTTCCCCATTTTTCAATTATTATTTAAATTAATCCCAAATTTATAAAAAGAAGAATTAAAAAATTAAAAATGAAAAATTTGGTAAAACTTAGTTAAAAAGGGGGAACAAGGAAAAACCCTCTAACCTTTTTTTGTATTGTTGTTGAGAATTAAAGTTAAAAGGTATGAGTTTTTGTATGAGTAAAACAATTTTATACGTTTTTTTATGTATATCCATGTTACATTATTATGTATGAGTATCACATTATACGTATAATTTATGTATTTTTAAAAATACATGTATACGTTATGTATGTATAGTATCACAGTATACTTATTTGTGTATGTTGATGAAATTTATGTTAAGTTATGTATGAATGGTATCACATTTTACGTATTGGTATGGATGAGTATCACATGTATCGTTATAGTGTATGGATGAGTACACATGTATCGTTATTGTTATGGGGTGAGATCACATGTATACTTTTTGGTATGGAAATATCACGTATCGTTATTGTTTATGTGGTACACATGTAAAAACGTTATTGTGTTGGATGAGTATCACATGTATCGTTATTGTGTATGGATGAGTATCACATGTATACTTATTGTGTATGGGTGAGTATCACATGTAACGTTTTTTTGTATGGATAGTATCACGTATACGTTATTGTGTATGGATGAGTATCACATTAAAACGTTATTGGTATGGATGAGTATCACAGTATACGTTATTGTGTATGGTAGTTCACAGTATACGTTATGTGTTGGATGAGTATCACATGTAACGTTTATTGGTATGGGTGATACACATGTAAGTTTTTTGTGTATGATGAGTATCACATGATACTTTTTTGTGATGGATGAATTCACATGTAACTTTTGTATGGATGAGTACACATGTAAGTTATTGTGTATGGATGAGTATAAGTATACTTATTGGTATGGATGAAAACACCCTGTATACTTTTTTGTAAGGTAGTACACAGTATACTTAAATTTTGTTGGATGATATCACAAAAACTTTTTGTGTATGGAGAATATCCCATGTACTTTGTGAAAGGATGAGACAATGTTAAATTATTGTGTATTATAGATCAATGTATACGTTTGTGTATGGATGAATATAATGTAACGTGAAAGGGTGAGTATCACATGTATAGTTTTTGTTATGGATGGGTATCACAGTAACGTTTTTTTTTGTAATGGAAAAAATTCGGGTTAATAAACCAAAAATAAAAAAA
>NC_069470.1:30667048-30703811 GCF_026875155.1 Cherax quadricarinatus
AGTGGAGGCCATCACGAGATTCCTTTCCAAAATGATCGGATTTGGGTGAAACGATTTCCGTCATTTCCTGCTAGCTTTTTATCTTTCCTGGTGCTAAAAAAAACCCTGTCTATTTGGAGTAGTTGTGGCTCCCCAGGTTTTTCCATGGCCTGGATATTCTGTATCTTGTTTCCTTTAGGTGGTGTGCATGCAAAATAAGTTATATCACTGTCTTTCCTAAACTGAAGAGTGACACATCTCGGGGTGGACAAGCTTACAAGAAGGAAGGTTGCATTTTCCTGTTGTCATATGGGCACGGCATTTCCTGGGGTGGTCAAAGCTGTACGTCCCGTCTGTTCTTCTAGATATTCCATGCCTGAAAATACCTAATGCATAGAATTTGCATAGGCCTGCTTTCAGTTTGCCTTTTTATTTTTTTGTATCCACATTACTATCTTCAGCACTTTTACTACCTATGGTGCCTTCACCAGTTATTTCTGGAATTTTATCTTCACTAATTATCGGGGCATCCTCTTGTTTACTATTTCCCATTGTATTGCCAGTTTGCAACATTGGTTTTTGCATGTCCTTGTTTACACCTGTTTCCCCACTAGAGCTACTGTCTCCCTCTGGGTTAGTTTGTAACATTGGTTTTTGCATGTCATTGTCTACACCTGTTTCCTTACTAGAACTCCTGTCTCCCTCCGGGGCACCAGCTTTCATTTCTCTAATTTTACAGTTACTGCCTTCCAGGACAGCAGCTACACCAGGGGTGACAGCTGTCAGGTTTTCTATGAAGGCTGTTTTCATGTTTTCATCATTTAATTACAATGTGATGTTTTTTCCACAAGAGGATCTCATTTAGGCATACCCAAAAACACTTGCTTGGTCTAATACCTCTTGTAGATAATTCCTGAATATTTGCACAAGATGCATGGGCCCATTTTCCAGAGACGTTGTACGTAGTTCATTTGTTTGTTTGCAGGCTACACAGGATTTCATGATGTTTTTTTTTTTTTGGTTGGTGTACTGTTTATTTTACAAATAACCTCCTTAAAGTGTATATCTGACTATTTGTCATTGTATCTCGTAATGACACGATTGCAAACAAACCATACCATGGGCGGATTTGAACCCGCGGTCAGAGTCTCAAAACTCCAGACCGTCGTGTTAGCCGGTCTGGAGTTTTGAGACTCTCTGACCGCGGGTTCAAATCCCGCCTGTGGTATGGTTTGTTTGCAATCGTGTCATTACGATTTCTCCTTTACACTCCTCTCTTCTCCAGGTGCATACACACTTATTATGACCCACTTTTCGCATCTGACTCTTATTTTAATCCATATAATCCTTGAATTTATACATTTATATTCCCTCTTCTCTCTCTCCATAACTGATTCTTCAACATTATTGCTTCCCTTTCCTCTCTCCCTCTCTTCCCTCTCTCAGATAATCCCATTTATTTCTCCCCACTGAAACTTCCCTACTCCCTTCCGCTTTGTTTTGCTTAGGGCCAGGACATCCAACTTCTTTTCATTCATAACACTGGTAGTCATTTCTTTCTTATCCGCACTACATCCACGCACATTCAAACATTCCATTCTTATGTTTTTCTTTTCCTTGTTTTTTGTAGTTTATACAGGAGAAGGGGTTACTAGCCTATTCCTCCCGGCATTTAGTCGCCTATGACACGCATAGCTTACAGATGAAGAATTCTGTTCACCTTTCCCATGGAGACCAGGAAAAATAAACATGAACAAAAACTAGGAAGAAAATAGAAGAAAACACGGAGTGGTTAGTATATACATGCATGTGTATTGTGATCTAAGCGTAAGTAGAAGTAGCAAGACATACTTGCAGCCTTGCATGTTTATGAGACAGAAAAAGACACCAGCAATCCTATCATCATGCAAAACAATTACAGGCTTGTGTTTCACACTCATTTGGTAGGACGGTAGTACCTCCCTGGGTGGTTGCTGTCTACCAACCTACTAACTACAATATATATGTCGTGCCGAATAAGTAAAATTGGCCAGTTAGCAAGAACTCGTTTACAATTAAGGCCTTAAAATTTTCTCTTGCACGTTTAAAGATATATTTTTTCTATTTATGCTAATGTAAAAATTATCAATTTTGTACCTTAGAAAACCTGCCTACCCATATTAAAACAAGTGCAATTTATTTTAGCCTAATCCAGCTAAATATTTTTTAGATAAGTTGGCAATAATTTAAAAATAAACTAAAAATGAAATATATATTTTTTTTCATTAGGTTCAGAATGAATCTAACGAAAGAAATATATTTCATTGTGTTTGTTTTTTATTAAATTACTGTAAATTTATAAAAAATAAATTTAGTTGGATTAGGCTAAATTAAACTTTTTTTTATAATAAGGTTAGGTAAGTTTTCTAAGGTTCTTTTGGTAAAAAAATTATTAATTTTTACATTTAAATGAAAAAAATATCTTTAAAAATATTTAGAGAAAATTCTAAACGAGTTCTTGCTAACTGATCAGTTTTATCTAATCGGCAAGATTATTATATATAAAATATATAATATATATATATATATATTATATATATATATATATATATATATATATATATATTGCATGCAATAAGATCACAGTCAACAGGTAATATCACAATATACAGAACAACCACTGTGAAAGATATACTGAAATTCCAATCACTTTCATGACTTCTCACATTATCAAGGAACTATAAAAATGAAAGGTTAACAGGAAGACATATACACCTCACTGCCACCCCACAACACCACTTGACTCTATGATGATGTAGGTAGTGAGTGATCCGTGAAACACAACTTGTATTATACCCAAAAATTTGTCTAATTTATCATAAATTCTTCCAAAATTTTATTAATTATAAATGAACCCAATTTATATAAACCAAAAAAATTTTTCATATTATTTTCAATGAAACACGATTCTATTATAATCCTGTCGACCATGGACTTGCTTGATATATTTTTCTCAAACTTTTGAAAATCAATTGGACAGTTTAAAACTGTCAATACAATTCTAGGACATAATTAGAAGACAGTAGAAATATATACAAAAAGATAGGTAACATCCTCAGCCTTGGAGTTAGTGTCACAGCATCGTGGTGGTGGAGAATCAGGAGCAAAGGCAAAGAAGACCTAGTGGCCATATAGACGTCAGTGGGTAGGGACGTATAGCAGACGAGGCATAGTCACTGCTACACGTCCCCTAGCCACTGACGTCTAAATAACCGCCAGTCTTCTTGCCTTTGCTCCAGTTCTCCACCACCACGATGCTGTGACACTAACTCCAAGGCGAGGGACCTGATTACCTCATCTTTTGTATATAGTTCCTACTGTCTTCTTGTCCTAGAATATGTATTGATAAAACCACTGGATTGGCAAACGTCTACAACAAAGATAACCCAGATGTACCTCATGTGTCTTAACTTTCATATTGGTCGGTATTTTATGCCCTTCAATATATATTATTTACAGATAGAATAATAAGTGTACACCAAGGTGATAGATGGCAAAGAAGACTCAGAAAAGTACACCATACTGCATACCATCAGTAGGCCAAGTCTAGCAATGCTTATCGCAAGTGAACCACGTTACTTCAGCTTTGGGCGGCTTGCTTGTGATTGGGTACCCTATCGATCGTTAAACCTTACACCCATTCACTGCATGGGAGGCAGCCTATATGGGAGTGACTCATTCGCCGAATAAATTGTAACATGCTTTTTGCATGCCACAACCTCCATGGGTAGGCGAGCCGCCATGGCACGGAAAAAATTGAACCGTTAAAAGGACACAAGTGCAACTAATGTGACATTTTATTGTGGCAAAGTTGTTCGCTCGCCAGGAGCTTTGCCCAAGCCGATACAAACAGTAATATGGAACACAAGAGGGTTATATAAAGGCTCAGAGTGAGGTGCAATACTATGAGGTACCAGTTCGATGTTCACAGTGGTAGTAGTAGTAGTAGAGTAGTAGTGGCAAAAGTTGTAGTAGTAATACAATATGGTAGAGCAATTAACTCGTACATGAGTAAGAAGGATATAAAAGCTATTAACTTTGGGTAACATAAAAACAGGTTGGACAAATATAGACTGGAAAGAGGCAGGTTGTTTTAGTGTTCACTTCTCTTAAAGTGCTTGTGTAGGGGTATAACAGGAGAGACTATGTGATGGCAGGATTTATCTGTCTCAGGAGGATTCTTGCATAAGACTTCAGAGATGGTGAAGCTGCCGTTGTTTTATTTAATTGTATTAGAAAAAGCGATTAGTGCTGATTCGAGGCACTTGCGTCTGCGGAAATCAGTTTCTTTGATCACTAATTGGGCGTCCCCTGAATTCATGAGAGGACTGTGGAATTTCGGTGTTTTGTACTAGGCGTTGGTCAGTTATCGTCCTACCGATGCGTAGGGTACCTCATGGTACCTCCTAGTATTGCACCTCACTCTGAGCCTTTATATACCCTCTGTGTCCATATACTGTTTGTATCGGCTTGACAAACCTCCTGGAGAGCGAAACGTTGCCACAATAAAATGTCGCAATTAGTAGCACTTGTGCCCTTTTACTTTACATATTGTCGGAAATTCTACCACGTTATTACAATAATGAACGGCCCTTCTCTCCAACACCCCAATTCATTAGACAGGGCCCAAATTTTCTCGAGACTCAAAGTCCAAACTCTATCCTATAGAGAGAAAGCAGTCAGTAGGGCATAACGTTGGGTTTGAAGACACCTGTGGACGGCAGCAGAATGTCCCCCTCACTCAAAAACAAAAAAAAATCATTAAAAAACATTTCACAAAGGTCAAAAAAAAAGACTAAGTACCCAATGGTCCCTTTAACACATCTAACCTAAATTAAACTCACGGGAAAGGAATCCGCCAGCTTGTTTTCCTTTGCCGGCAATTTGGACGAGTATTAACATGTAAGGTTGCAGCCGAGACTCATTTTATCTGACGTGTGTTTGTGGTTTTCATGGTGTTTGAGGTAAACCAAAGGATTTTGGGTCGCGTAGACTGTAACCGCTCGGGACGACTGCCCCACGTAGACCTTTAAATGGTCGAGTGCAATTATCAGAGCTAGGGCTTCTTTCTCAATGATGGCGTAAGCCCCTTTGGTGAGGTTGATACTTGGCAGAGAAGTAATCGACAGGCTGCAACCACTCTTCCCCAGATTTTTGTAGAAGTACTGCGTTACCCCGACTCACATGCATCAACCTGTAATACAAAAATTTTGAAAAATCGGAGACAGGAGATATGATGCGGTACAAATAGCTGTTAGCGTTTTAAATGCTGTGAACCTGGGGTTCATGAATGTTTTCTTTCTGACTAGTAAGTGAGGTTAAGGGGGCTACAACATCTGCCAAGTTCTACAAATCGTCTGTAAAAACACCATCCGGTAAAAAAACACGTAGGGATTTTCTATCATAAGGTACTGGTAATCTTAATGGCAAAAATTTTTTCTAACTTACGGCTACTTTACACATTACCGCTGCATGGGTCCCAAAAAAAGTAATAGTTAAATGGAAGCTCTTCTGAAAGACAGCTTTAAGTCGGGAGAAATGTTGGGTCTCAATCTCGGAAGGCTACTACATTTCGTTCCAAATAAGATGCCGTGGCCTTCAGGTCCTTTAATAGGCCTTTAACAGAAAGGCGAAGATTTCCCTTTGCTTTATCTCTCAAAGGTACCTATAGCAACGTTTAAGATGTCTAGTTTGATAAACAAAAGTAGCTTACCCATAGAGTCCATTACGTCATCCGAACTTGTAAGGGTAAGCACGGAATAGTGACCTTCATTCACCTTACGGTATCCTGTACACATTCGAAACACCATCAGACTTCTTAACAAGATACATGGTAATGCCCGGATGGATAACTCCCTCTCTAATCCGTGTTTTCGTCATCCAGAAATGCTACCTCCTGCTGAAGTACTCCTGTTTTCAGGATTAGCTCTTTAGTGGAGAGCTTAATAGGCTTAATGTACCAACACTACATCATCCACTCCATGTACATTTTTTCAGGAAGTCCGAAAATATGTTAGGGTAAATCCTGTAAGAGGTCTTTTAGTCTTACTATTTGAATTTTTAGAGCAGCCCCAACATTAGGAAGCTTAACTTGAATTTCTGGAAGGGTGCGCAAGGAATCAGTGTCGTCTACAAGGCAGAAAGATCATACTGGGAACTTTATGAGGGTTATTTTAATTTTGATTTATGTGGTAATTTTTACTTTTCGTGGTTTATCATGGGGAGCTACGCACATAATTTACATCATAGATTTTTACTCATATTTTGTATGGGGGGTCAACCATAAATCAGCTTTTAATTACAGGTGTGGGCTGGGTACAGGTCCTTGCACCACACCTTGTCTCCTGGATTCGAATCGTAATCGAATGAAGTGAAGAAGACGACGAGAGCTGTCGTGGATGGGAAGGAAGAAGGATAAGGAAGGATTGAAATAACTGGAAAAGGATGGGAAGGAGGAAGAGGAGGAATCAAGGACAAGTGGCCCTACCACTTTGGGACATGGGGTACCGAATTACTAGAGGCGTAGATGGAGAGGCTTGAATATGTCGTTAATTGCTCTCTCGGAGAGGATGGCGAAGGCAGCGGCAGGAGCGAGAGGTCCATAGGACAAGCAGGAGGAGTTTAGTTATTCTCTTGATCCGGTTGTCAATGCTTTGAATTTTGTTCTAGAGAGTTGTTGTCAAACATCTGGGAGAGCGGTAGAAGAGTTCGTGAGGTTTGGAGTTGTGGATATCTGGTTGACGGTAGGGGAATGACTTTTCGTTCGGTGGTGTACTTGCAGTGTTTGTCTAGGCGAGTCATTGGGCTGGTATTGTGTCTTGGTGAAAGAAAGCATGAGTCCTTTGTGTTTAACCCATAGTGTTCCCAGGAAATCGACGTGAGTGAGCCGAGAAGGCAGTGGTGGAGTTGAGGAAGTGGTGTTGATGGCGGAGGTAGGATGTTGAGCTGTGTTAAAGTTGAAATTGAGATTGTGTCATCTTCAGTAGACGAACCCATGGAAATAAAAAGGACCCCAATGGAAATAAGTCACTCGTCTGACTTTTTTTGGGTTTATCCTAGGTTCTCTACACATATGCTGCTAGGTATGATAATTCTATGTAACCAAATTTGTGTATACCTGAATTAAACTTAACTTACTTACTTACTTACGAAACATTAAGATGTTTCTGGTGCAAGCTTCTGAATTGGTTGGATTCAATGAGGTTGGTGGCGTGGAGGCGTCTCATTGGACGTTGTGGAGGACGTCACTAGTTGGTGGTGTTGATTGGAGCTTCTGCAGCAGAGGTGGTGATTTTAAGTCCCTTGGTGAATTGAGAATTTCTTCGGAAGGTGGAGATGCTGGAAATGTAAATGATATCATGTTATAATGCAAATAACTCGTTGATGAGAGTTAAAGGATCCAAGTACAGCCATGTTCTGCATGTGAGCGTATAGTAGACAATATTGGATCTTCGTTAGGTCCACATGTTGGAGGAGTTTCTGGGGTGGAGGCGGGCTGAGTAGATCCTTGAAGTAATTTAGTATGTCTCTTGCAACTTTCAACTGCGGCATACGTTTGGTGTGTTGTTAGTAGTTTTTTTCTTGTTAGGTAAAGACACATATGCAACATTAGGTATGCTTTATTTCTAAACGTTCGCCTACACAAGTAGGCTTCTTCAGTCGAGTACAGAAAAGTAGAAGAAGCAGAAGATCATGAAGACGATGTAATCAGTCCATCACCCTTAAAGTTTTTGAGGTGGTCATTCCCTCAGTCTGGAGAAGTACCTTGTTCCGTTGACTGAAACAATATGAATTGAAGTGACAGATGGAGCCTTCTATATAGTGCCAGGAGAGTCGAACGTAGGTTCTTTGGCGGGCAGGTTCCCATCTCAAACCCAGCCGTTTCTCACTAATAAGGTCGAAGTGTGATGGTCTGTTACCAAGATACCCTTGTGTTGGCAGTGTCTGACCAGAATGAACATTAAAATGGTTAAAATACCGACAATGTTAGTAAGACACATATGCAATCAGTTAGTATCTTTATTTCGAAACGTTTCGCCTACACACATAAGCATTCTTCAGTCGAGTACAGAAAAGTTGATAGAAGCAAGAAGATACTTGAAAGACGAATGTAATCAGTCCATCACCCTTAAAGTTTTTTGAGGTGGGTCAGTCCCTCAGTCTGGAGGAGAGCTTGTTCCGTTGACGAAACAATATGAAGTTGAAGTGACAGGATGGAGCCTTTTATATAGTGCCCAGGAGGAGACGTAGGTTGCTTTGGAGGGCAAGTCCCCTCAAACCCAGCCGTTTCTCACTAATAGAGGTCGAAGGTTGATGGTCCTGTACCAAGATACCCTTGTGTTGCAGTGTCTGACAGAATGAACATAAATTGGTATAAAATACCGACAATTGTAGGTAAGACACATATGCAAACAGTTTTAGTATCTTTATTTCGAAACGTTTCCCGCCTACACCTCCTGCACTATATAAGGCTCCATCCTGGTCACTTCCAACTACATTATTGTTTCAGTCAACGGAACAATTGCCTCTCCTCCAGACTGAGGGACTGAACCACCTCAAAACTTTAAGGTGAGGGAACTGATTACATCGTCTTCAAGTATCTTTTTCCTGCTTCTATCAAACTTTTCTGTACTCGACTGAAGAAGCCTACTGTGTAGCGAAACGTTTCGACATTAAAGATACCTAACTGTTGCTTATGTTCTTACCTAACAATCTGTCGGTATTTTATACCATTTTAATTGTTCATTCTGTCAGACACTGCAACACAAGGGTATCTTGGTATCCGACCATCAACTTCGACCTCTATTAGTTGAGACGGCTGTTTGAGAGGACCTGCCCTCCCAAAGCAACCTACGTCCTCACCTCCTGGCACTATATAAGGCTCCAACCTGTCACTTTCAACTTCATATTGGTTTCATCAACGGAACATGCTCTTCTCCAGACTGAGACTGACTCCTCAAACCTTTAAGGGTGAGGACTGATTAACATCGTCTTCAAGTATCTCTCTTCTAACAACTTTTCCTGTACTCGACTGAAGAAGCCTACTGTGTGAGGCGAAACGTTTTCGAATATAGATACCTAACAGTTGCATATGTGTCTTACCTAACAATCTGTCGGTATTTAATAACCATTTTAATGTTCAGGTTTTTTTTCTTTGCCTGTAAAAAAAAAAATAAAAAAAAACAATCTTGTGTTTTCTTCATAATATCCTTCTTGTAGGACATTTTGCTGCCAGTGTAAGGTGATCATTACTTTTGCAGTTTTAAACACGCTGTTGTGTGGGAAACCAGCGTGTTTAATAGAGTGCTATGCAAGGCGTCTTATCCCAACCATCCTTCCTGAGCACTGCGCAGATGACATCATACAGTGTGCCAGAAGATTACTCAAATGGACGTATCTGTTGAGTCCCTGCAGTTTCTCTCACTGCGAACACCAACATAGGAAGTGACTCATCCCAGTCTGATGAAATCTGTCAAGGCGCCTTGCACTGAGGATGAATAGACAGTGGATTAATTTTTAAATTAACCTAGCCTGGTTAAGCTTCCCTAAAAGTTATTTGGCTATAAAGTTAGTACCATGTTCTACCATAGACTTAGGAAATGCCAAAGTAAGATAATAATACTAGTTATGGCTTTAGAAATGACTTTTAGGATTATACTGCGCATTGTGACTGCTTCTGGATACCTATAACTTTGTCCGTGCTAATAAATAAGAACTGGTTTCTGACTGGATTTTGGTAATGATCCCTCACAATGAATGATTAGCTCGCAAACAGTTGTCCATCTGCAGGTCTGGGATTGAGTAGCGCAGGTTAAATGGGGCGTCCAGTTTATCTACTTGTTTGACATTCCCTACAAAAAGCGGAGTGCGATTCTCACATCATGCCTTATTTTCGGCTAATAATACTGTCAATATCTATAGAAGAGGTTTTGGTAATTCCTAAATGATCTCTTAAAAAGGAATGTGGGGTATGTTCTCAAAATTGTGAACCTAAATTTCTTAGGAAATTCAGTCTATATGATTTTAAGCTCACCCCTTCCTCTTACCAGTTTCTGTGCAGAGCATAAGGGGTTTGTGTTTTAATTTTATATTTGACTGGGTGATCTGAGTGGGATTTCACCCATGCTGCCCTGAAAAGTGAAGTTTACAAGGAAGGATCTCTTCGCTGTTCTTCTCGAAAGGACTTCCCTCGGCAGGAAACAGAGATATGCTAGCAATCCTGCCACCCTGGAGTAGGAAGAATTGGTTCAGGGACTTTCAACTAAATTTACGAGGCTCTGGCCATTTTTCTCGTTCGTAAAACAAATTGTCTAGCCCATGATCTGATTCGTCCAAGAATGGGTCACCATTCTCGACAAACATCCCTTCCGATTTTTGGCCAGAGTTATGGCCAACATCGGAGAAGAATTAGTCACTACAGGTTCTGGACATTTTTGTCGAATTAAGAAAGCTATTACCCAGCAATAACACATCATCTTTCAATAAGGGAATCCTTCAGAAACACTACAGTCAAATATCCTTATAATATTTACTCTGTACATGCATCTCCTGAAAAGGAATGCAAGAAAACATACAGCTCCTCCAAATGCTCTGAAGAGAACGGAGGATGCAGCGACGTCCTTTCAGAGAGGGGAGAGTAATCCCACACTATAAGGAGAACAATGAGCCCATTATCCTTGAAAGTTGGTTACTTCAATATTTTTTTTTCATTCTCTCGAGGAGATGTGGCAGGTAATGGTAGTATGGGGCCATAATCACGCTCTACTTCCTTTTGGTTCATCTCAAAAGGGAGGATGGTTGAATTTTCCTAGTGACTGGGTTTTTAATGGGAGTTTGAACTTGTCGTGGCCACTGTTTATGACAACTATAACAGATTATTTTCATACTTTAATTTGGCTACCTGTTAATTTTGTGCTGGCGCCTCTCGGGTACGGCTCGTTGCTCACCATGGATTTGATGTCGTCGCTCACCAATTGACCGCTAGTTTGATGTCGTTGCTCATCAGACACTTACTTGTTTGGCATCGTTGTTCACTTTCATCCTGCCACTTCTTCCCCCCCCCGCCCCCCCCCTCTAGTCAGAGTCGGTCCATAACGATTTCCTATTCCTTGCGCCAGGCTTTGTTGGAAGAAAGATAGCAGCTCGGACAAGGAGCAGTTAGCCTCAAAAGTGTCAGCCAGCCTGGCAGCCCTCAAAAACCAAATGGTCAACGAATGATATCAAGCGTCTAACTTCTGTCCACAAATTCCAGCAGGTTTTCCACAAAAGTAACTGCCTAAGCGAAGAAGTTAGAGCGACACCACTTGCCTGATACCACTTCGTAAAAGTTTTTGACTGCTCCTTACAAAGTCTAACAGGAGACGACCAGCTGATACTTTCACAATTTGAATTCCTTCCTGTACATGGGCGGCAATTCACTGATATGCCCCCAAGCAACCGTGTTTTAACAACCACGATAATCAGCAAATTCTTCATTATTTAAATATAAGGTGCGAACTCCTGTCCTTGAGGTACAACGCTGTGTGCACCATGCTGCCAGTGCTCCCCGCGCTACCCAATGTTCGTGCCTTACCATCTATCTGTTCTTTTAGAGATGCCTCGAACAGACATTTGAGGCTCAGACTCAACAAAGCTAACCCCAGGGAAGGTCCTTGATGTTGTGAGGGCTCTTGTCAGGAATTGGATTGTGCACCAGTTCCCCTGAATTAAACCTGAATACCTCCCACATCCCCCCACAGGCGCTGCATAATCCTACGGGTTTTAGCGCCCTCCTTTTAAAATAATAAGAAAAGCAACGTACTAACAATTGTTTTTGGCACTCTAAAGTAGTCCAATAGTTGTTCAATTGTCTCCTCTTCTTCTCTCTATCAAGCTCCTCTTTACCAAATGCTCGTTACCTCCTTTCTGTTTGTTTTTGAGAATGAGTTTAGTTAACTCAAGCGCCAACGAAGGTGACTCGTCAATGAGATAAACCCGGTGCACACCTGCTTCAACCAGACTGCTTGCTCTGATTCCCCCACATTACGAAGGAATCTAGCGGAGATCAGCGATTTAATAGTAAGTACATTGGTATATCTATGCCAATGGAACGAGCAATTTGCCAGTAACGATGTGAGAAGTTTGGGCAGATTTAGAAAGTATATCAGACACCAGCCGCCTCACCCATGTTGTAGGTGTAACCCAATATGAAAACCTATTTGTACTTCACGCATCAAGCACAAACTCATAGCAGGAAAAACATATAGCAAGACTTGACAGGCAGACAATGGCGATAGCGATGCAATCTGACCGATACCAAGACCAGTTCTAAGCTTCAGCTCCAGCTACTGACAAGCTCCATATTATGAGCACAAGGTAATGGATGGCCTGTGAGATCTGGTCGTAATGGGAACTGAGCAAACAAACTCAGCAGTAGACTGTAATGCATATGTTGCCTTCACCCACTATATACAGAATGTACAATGTACAATATTTACAGAAAATAGTAATAAGTTAACACAACACTGACAGATGGCAAAGCAAAGCCAGAATGTAAGTGCAATGTACTCAATAAGCAGGTAGGCAAGTCTGCATTGCTTACCGTGCAAGTGAACCACGTTGCTTCAGCTTTGGCGGCTGCCTTGTGATTGACAATGAACCAAGGTACTGATTTAAGGACGGTAACCATATCGATCGTAAACCTTAGCACCCAGTTCGCCGGTTGGGAGGCAGCCTATATGGGGGTGTGACATTTCGCCGAATAATTGTAACATGCTCTTTGCATGTCACACTGACCCTTCGACACTAGTCTCGTCAGCAAGTGTCTTGCCGGGGGGGGGCTGAACCTTCAACAATACACTCACAATAGTGGTCACCAGTAAAAAATTAAAACTACACTCATAATCCACATAACATTCAACACTACTTTCACTGTAGTATTTCCCATTAACCTTCAACATTAGTACTCTCACAGTAATATCTTACAGTAATATTCAACAATCCTAATCACAGAGGTGCTCTCTCACGATAACCTTCAACCCTGCTCACCAGAGGGGCATTTCTCACTATAACCTTCCAACACTACAGTTCAAGTAGTCTCTCTAGTAATCCAGAACGCTACAACTCCAGTAGTGTGTCTGATATTAACTTACAGCATAACTCACAGAAGTGTATGCTTCACAGTAGCCTTAAACACTACTCACAGTAACTTTCAACACTCACCATAGACTCGGCAACCCTCAAAAACTTCTCTCACAGTAGTGCCAAACAGTAACATTCGACTATTCCTGTCTCACAGTAACAGTCAACAATACTTTCATCACGATTAGCGTTCTCTTCTAGTAACAATTAAAAGTACTGTTTCTCACAGTAAACTTCAACCATGCACTCACAGTTGCGATTATCATTTAACCTTCGACAACACTACTCATATTAGTGGCGTCACAGTAACCTCACTATTTCTCACAGTAGTGTCTCGCAGTGACCTTCAACACTGCTCACATAGTGTCCTTTTACAGTAACCTCCAACACCACTAATCTCACAGTACTGTGTCTCATATAACCTTCAGCCAACGAAGTACTGAGAGTTGGAGTAATCAAAACTGCACTCACAGTAGTCCTCTCACAGTACCTTTAAATTACTCACTGTAGTGTGTCACAGTAACCTTCATCGGCAACACTGTCACAGCATGTCGCAGTAATCTTCAACAACATTACTCACAGTATGTTCACATGGAACCAACAATCTTATCTCACACCTAGTGGTTCACCAGTAACCTTCATACCAGCTATCTCTCACAGTAAACCAACAACGCTACACTCGCATTAAGTGTGTCTACAGTAGCCTTCAAAGCCACTAACTCTGACAGTAGTATCTCAAGCTACATCAACACTAACTCACAGTAATGTCACAGTTACTACTTCAACAGTACTCATGGTAGTGTCCTCTCAGTAACCCAACAACGCTACACTCAATAGTTGTCTAACAGCAAACTTTCATCTGGGAATTGCTGGTTGTACACTATGTCTCCACAGTGAGTATCTTCAAGTAAGATCTTAGTGTAGTTCTCAATGGAAAAGAGTGTCAGCAAGACATTCCTGCTGGGACAAGTGTTCACTAGCATTTGTACTTGGGCCACTGTTATGGAATGTCTACTTTAATACCTTCATCCTAATCCCAGAATTCCATGCATTTTACCGATGAATGCACTTTGACATTTACATATCCAAGAGCGGAATGCCAGTGCTGTAATAGCTACATGAATCACCAGCTAACAGCTAATCAGCTGGGGAAACCGAATGGCAGGGTCATATTGTGCTCCTATTAAAAAACCACATGATGATGTCTATAAACACCATGATGCTAATGCCGGAGCAGTAGTAGTTTAATGGAGTGTTTGGTTCTTGAGGACGAAGTTGATATCCATTTGGTGAATATGACTCCATACTGACCGTTGAAAGAACCACTTTGTGAAATCCTTGCAACAAAGCGGCAAGAAGCTTATAGCACTCGACGTATACGATCTGCTCGACAGATAGAGAGATTGCAAGATTCAGTACGAGGCACAAGTAAGCTCACCCTGAATAATGTTTCAACTTCTTGAAATACCTGCCCCTCATCTCATCTGTGATTTCTAGACAGAGTAGAGAACAGAGCAAGACGTTTCATTCTCCGCTGGACCAGCCTGGTAGATCTGTCCTTTTCAGCAGAGTCTTCAACACCGGAGGGATGAGGGCGGCCTTATTGTTTATGTTACAAGGCAAGCATTGTCAAAGTACCACACTTAGCTCCACTCTGAGGATAGTTGAGAACTGAACTTAACACAACAAACGGGCAGCAGTAACTTCACATTGACTGTCCCCTTCTTCCGACCATCGTACATCTGAGTCATATATTCCAGGGAAACTCGAGTCTGGAATCATGATGGTACTGCATAATGATATCATCGAAATTAAGTCAGTTGATCAAATGAAATTCCAGGCCCACAATGTTCCACTTCATCCTGTTTCCCTATTTGTAGTCTCGATAACAATAAAAAAGTTTCTAATAGCTGGTGTAGGTAACAGTTTCTATTCCTTATAAAAAGAGTTTAAAATCCTTAACCTGAACCGTGTACACAAAAACCTGTATAAAATAGAGAGAGAGATAGAGAGAGAGAGAGGAGAGAGAGAGAGAGAGAGAGAGAGAGAGAGAGAGAGAGAGAGAGAGAGAGACAAAAGGAGAGACAGACAGACAGACAGACAAACGACAGATAAACTACACAATTCTGGAAAGAAAAGGGAGAGAGTAATCAACTTATGCCTCAAGTAGGCCAGGAAGTAGAAAGAAAGAATGAGGGTAAAAGACCTGATGAATTTTAGGTAAGTGAGGAAAACTGAGAAAGGGCTAATGACAAACAGAGGTTAATTAAATAACCACAGAGAAAAGAAGACAGGAGGAGGGACATCAAACAGTTGAACATGATAAGTTTTAATGAAGCTGAGAGCGAAACTAACAAAAGCTATCTTTTTTGTGTGGAGGAAACATGTTAGGAATATATGTAAGGAAGAACAAGACAGAAGAATATTGTTTACAAACCCAGAAACAAGGAATCTAGAACAAGACCATAAAGGATATTGGTTTCAAGCCCAGAAACAAGGCATCTTCTAGAGCAAGACCATAAAGGCTATTGTTTACTAGCCCAAAACAAGGATCTAGAACAAGACCAATGAAGAATATTGTTTTACAAGCCCATGAAACAAGGAATCTAGAACAAGACCATGGAGAATATTGTTACAAGCCCTGAAACAATGAATCTAGAACAAGACCAAGAATAATATTGTTTACAAGCCCAGAAACAAGGAATCTAGAACAAGACCATGAAGAATATTTGTTTACAACCCAGAAACAAGGAATCAAGAACAAGACCATGTAGGATACTTGTTACAAGCCCAGAACAAGGAATCTAGAACATGACCATGGAGAGTACTGTTTACAAGCCCAGAAACAGCGAATCTAGAGATTAAAAGCAGATCGAAGCAGAAGGAGCTCTGCAAATTCACACAATGTTATTAAGACAGAACAATTTAAAGTGAAGGCAGCAGAAGCAGAGAATGAAACAAGGGTCTGACTAAATTTTTGCATTGGGGGAAAATTCAACAGATGAAAAGAATTCAGATAATGACCCAACACCGCACACAATTCTTCTCAGTTTATCGTGAAGTAAAGAAGGAAAGCAGCTTAGAGAGCAAGCAAGAGACAAGAAAAAAAAAATCCAGAGTGTGATATTCAACTGTATATGGAATCCCCCACAAAATGTGAAAACACGAAAGACAGAGCATGAGAGAAAAAATCTGATATTATAGCTCTACAGAGGCGAATCTCTCCCAGGAAAAAAAAAAAAAAAAAAAAAAAAAATAATAACAAATGTGATAATTCCAGAAAGCCTACCAGTCAGTGGAGAAAAAGGAAAAACAAATGAGCCTCAGATGATGATCCTCTCATGGCCATCCAATAAGAGTTTACAAGAGCAACTGTACTTTCCAGTCCATTCAGTTTTCTTTATAATACAAGCACCTCAACAATTTTTGAGGATCTAAACAATTTTATTCAATTATTTTGATTTCTGGTTTGAGGGGGGGGGGGGGTTGTGTGTGGTTTGTTTTGTTGGAGGGCTTTTTGTAGTATGACATATCAGCTCTGACAGTAATAATGGAATATCAAAAAATTTAATAGAACTGATATAAAAATTTTAGTATCAGAAGCTATTGATCAAAGAGGTTAATTATATGTCTTGTTTTACAGAAATACATTTATTTATATTATTTTAGTAAAATTTAATTATAAATTATATAAATATAAATACTATTAATATATAAGTGTGTGAAAGCGGTCAGAGAGTTCCTTAGAATAGCGATATTAAAATAATATGCGAAAAATAATAATTCTTATACTTTAAATAATCATTGAAAATTTTTTTATAACATTAGTAACATAATGGCCTTATCCGTACAGTAATGAACCACAAGATTAATAATAATGCATAGTAATGACTACAAAAAACACAAAAATAATAACTATGGCTTGTAAGTCTGGCACATTATGTAAGGTGTAACACCAAAAGGAATGACAGCAGAGGCCAACAGTAACAGCTATGCTGCAAATATCCACGACGGAAGTTATCCGCCTTAAGCTATCAATATAAGCCCGTCTACTGTCATTTTGTTCTTGGGATCTGTGTGCAATATGGTTAGGTTAGGAAGGTTTCGTCATCTGACCGAGACTTCAGCTAGCTTACCATTCCACACTTAAAAAAAATATGATAATAATTGATAACCATAAGAATAATTGCGTGTGCTAAACGATCACCAAGTTACGAGATCTGAGAGAGGAGTGAGATTAGTGATATTCCAGAAATACAGTATCACCAGATGTGACGAAGTATGTCAGTTGCTTCTTCATGTGTTAAGAAAACCTCGTCTTATCAAGTTGTCAAGTATTATAAAACAACAAAGAGAAATCATCCACAAGTGCGGTCAACAGGCCACCAATGGCGTCCATAAAGAAGATGGCTCATAAAGAAGTGGCTTCATACAGAAGATGGCGTCATAAGAAGATGGCGTCATAAAGAAGATGGCGTCATAAAGAAGATGGCGTCATAAGAAGATGGCGGCAAAAGAAGATGGCGGCATAAAGAAGATGGCGTCCATAAGAAGATGGCGTCAAAAAGAAGATGCGGCATAAAGTAGATGGCGTCATAAAGAAGTATGGCGCATAAAGAAGATGGCGTCATAAAAAGATGGCTCCCAAAAAATGGCGGCATAAAGAAAATGCGTCATAAAGAAGATGGCGTCATAAACTTGTCTTCAATAATTTCTACTCCACTTTAAAAAATACTAAATGCCCAATTTTATTCTAATATCCTATTATTGTCCCAATTTTACTTTAAACTATATGATCAAACCTATTGTAAACTTCTTTTATTGACCATCTTTTATTCATACTTTTTTTTAACCTAGTATTTTCAACAACAACTTTTTATTTTATCCTGTCTACCATCTTACTAGCTATTATAACAAGTCATTGCCATTTTTATTTTATCATTTTTTTATTATTATTTTGCTACCTAATTTTGTCTGTATTTATCCTGTCAATTTAAATCTAATTATACTCTATTTCTTGTAAGACAACTTATATAAGACCTTAGTGAATTACAATTTGAGAGTCTTGTTCCTTTATTATATATAGATTTAATCACAGTTTTACTCTAGCTCATTCTAGCTCAATACATAGTCAATACCCGAAATTCACTATACTAGACCAAAGTGCAATTACTAGTGAGAGACGGTGCATATTTGTAATTTGTATTTTTATATTATTAGACTAAACCTAGTTGTACCATAGCTCTTCTAGCTCCAATACATAGTCAATACCAAATTCACTATACAAGACCATAGTGCAATTAACTAGTGAGAGACTGGTGCTATTTTTTAATTTGTATTTTTATATATTAGATTAAATTCTGTTTACCATAGGTCATTCCCCTCAAGACATAGTCAATACCAAATCACTAATATTAGACCATAGTGCAATTACTAGAAGAGAGACTAGATGCATTTTTAATTTGTACTTTTATTTTATAGATTAAACCTATTGTACTATGCTCACTCTAGCTCAAAGACATAGACGCCCACAAAAGTCATTATTAGACCTTAGTGCAATTACAAGTGAAGTCTTGTTTCTATTTTAATTTGTAATTTTTTATATACTAGTTTTATACCTAGTTTGTACTTTAGTTCATTCCAGCACAACACATAGACAACATCAACTTCATTATGTGTAGTAAGTGACCTATACCCTACATACCAAAATACTCAGCTATATAATTGTCCAAACATCCAACCACTAAGAATCAGTAGTATAAAAAAGAACTCAACACAAACTCAGTATATAAATAACCATAATTTTAAACCTAGAAGAGAATTGAACACGTTGAACCCTGATACTAAACCTCCATAATCGAACCCCCAACAAAAGGCTATTGGAAATGTACGTGCCTTATTACACAGCATCACAACCACCACATCCTAAACAATGCTAAAAAGTCTATCGTAACTAACTACAACATCAGGTCCTTAGCAAACACTATGATGACCTCCTAGCAACTCCTTAAACACTAAAGACACCCTTCTCCTGCATTATTCTTACTGAGACCTGGCTAAGCATGACACATAGATATCTACCCTCTACCAGGATACACAGCAATTCAACAACTGCAGAACAAACCCAAAGTTGGGGGGTGGTATTGCAATCTATTACTCTAATCAGATTATTCTTGTCTTAGCACCACTTGCATTTAGTGATGAATATGGGAATAAATTTTTTGCTAATTTTTTCGCCATCCAGTGGCTTAATCAATACAATTCTAGGACATAATTAGAAGACAGTAGAAATATATACAAAAAGATAGGTAACATCCTCAGCCTTGGAGTTAGTGTCACAGCATCGTGGTGGTGGAGAATCAGGAGCAAAGGCAAAGAAGACCTAGTGGCCATATAGACGTCAGTGGGTAGGGACGTATAGCAGACGAGGCATAGTCACTGCTACACGTCCCCTAGCCACTGACGTCTAAATAACCGCCAGTCTTCTTGCCTTTGCTCCAGTTCTCCACCACCACGATGCTGTGACACTAACTCCAAGGCGAGGGACCTGATTACCTCATCTTTTGTATATAGTTCCTACTGTCTTCTTGTCCTAGAATATGTATTGATAAAACCACTGGATTGGCAAACGTCTACAACAAAGATAACCCAGATGTACCTCATGTGTCTTAACTTTCATATTGGTCGGTATTTTATGCCCTTCAATATATATTATTTACAGATAGAATAATAAGTGTACACCAAGGTGATAGATGGCAAAGAAGACTCAGAAAAGTACACCATACTGCATACCATCAGTAGGCCAAGTCTAGCAATGCTTATCGCAAGTGAACCACGTTACTTCAGCTTTGGGCGGCTTGCTTGTGATTGGGTACCCTATCGATCGTTAAACCTTACACCCATTCACTGCATGGGAGGCAGCCTATATGGGAGTGACTCATTCGCCGAATAAATTGTAACATGCTTTTTGCATGCCACAACCTCCATGGGTAGGCGAGCCGCCATGGCACGGAAAAAATTGAACCGTTAAAAGGACACAAGTGCAACTAATGTGACATTTTATTGTGGCAAAGTTGTTCGCTCGCCAGGAGCTTTGCCCAAGCCGATACAAACAGTAATATGGAACACAAGAGGGTTATATAAAGGCTCAGAGTGAGGTGCAATACTATGAGGTACCAGTTCGATGTTCACAGTGGTAGTAGTAGTAGTAGAGTAGTAGTGGCAAAAGTTGTAGTAGTAATACAATATGGTAGAGCAATTAACTCGTACATGAGTAAGAAGGATATAAAAGCTATTAACTTTGGGTAACATAAAAACAGGTTGGACAAATATAGACTGGAAAGAGGCAGGTTGTTTTAGTGTTCACTTCTCTTAAAGTGCTTGTGTAGGGGTATAACAGGAGAGACTATGTGATGGCAGGATTTATCTGTCTCAGGAGGATTCTTGCATAAGACTTCAGAGATGGTGAAGCTGCCGTTGTTTTATTTAATTGTATAGAAAAAGCGATTAGTGCTGATTTCGAGGCACTTGCGTCTGCGGAAATCAGTTTCTTTTGATCAGCTAATTGGGCGTCCCCTGAATTCATGAGAGGACTGTGGAATTTCGGTGTTTTGTACTAGGCGTTGGTCAGTTATCGTCCTACCGATGCGTAGGGTACCTCATGGTACCTCCTAGTATTGCACACTCACTCTGAGCCTTTTAATACCCTCTTGTGTCCATATACTGTTTGTATCGGAGTGACAAACCTCTGGAGAGCGAAACGTTTGCCCACAATAAAATGTCGCAATTAGTAGCACTTGTGCCCTTTTACTTTACATATTGTCGGAAATTCTACCACGTTATTACAATAATGAACGGCCCTTCTCTCCAACACCCCAATTCATTAGACAGGGCCCAAATTTTCTCGAGACTCAAAGTCCAAACTCTATCCTATAGAGAGAAAGCAGTCAGTAGGGCATAACGTTGGGTTTGAAGACACCTGTGGACGGCAGCAGAATGTCCCCCTCACTCAAAAACAAAAAAAAATCATTAAAAAACATTTCACAAAGGTCAAAAAAAAAGACTAAGTACCCAATGGTCCCTTTAACACATCTAACCTAAATTAAACTCACGGGAAAGGAATCCGCCAGCTTGTTTTCCTTTGCCGGCAATTTGGACGAGTATTAACATGTAAGGTTGCAGCCGAGACTCATTTTATCTGACGTGTGTTTGTGGTTTTCATGGTGTTTGAGGTAAACCAAAGGATTTTGGGTCGCGTAGACTGTAACCGCTCGGGACGACTGCCCCACGTAGACCTTTAAATGGTCGAGTGCAATTATCAGAGCTAGGGCTTCTTTCTCAATGATGGCGTAAGCCCCTTTGGTGAGGTTGATACTTGGCAGAGAAGTAATCGACAGGCTGCAACCACTCTTCCCCAGATTTTTGTAGAAGTACTGCGTTACCCCGACTCACATGCATCAACCTGTAATACAAAAATTTTGAAAAATCGGAGACAGGAGATATGATGCGGTACAAATAGCTGTTAGCGTTTTAAATGCTGTGAACCTGGGGTTCATGAATGTTTTCTTTCTGACTAGTAAGTGAGGTTAAGGGGGCTACAACATCTGCCAAGTTCTACAAATCGTCTGTAAAAACACCATCCGGTAAAAAAACACGTAGGGATTTTCTATCATAAGGTACTGGTAATCTTAATGGCAAAAATTTTTTCTAACTTACGGCTACTTTACACATTACCGCTGCATGGGTCCCAAAAAAAGTAATAGTTAAATGGAAGCTCTTCTGAAAGACAGCTTTAAGTCGGGAGAAATGTTGGGTCTCAATCTCGGAAGGCTACTACATTTCGTTCCAAATAAGATGCCGTGGCCTTCAGGTCCTTTAATAGGCCTTTAACAGAAAGGCGAAGATTTCCCTTTGCTTTATCTCTCAAAGGTACCTATAGCAACGTTTAAGATGTCTAGTTTGATAAACAAAAGTAGCTTACCCATAGAGTCCATTACGTCATCCGAACTTGTAAGGGTAAGCACGGAATAGTGACCTTCATTCACCTTACGGTATCCTGTACACATTCGAAACACCATCAGACTTCTTAACAAGATACATGGTAATGCCCGGATGGATAACTCCCTCTCTAATCCGTGTTTTCGTCATCCAGAAATGCTACCTCCTGCTGAAGTACTCCTGTTTTCAGGATTAGCTCTTTAGTGGAGAGCTTAATAGGCTTAATGTACCAACACTACATCATCCACTCCATGTACATTTTTTCAGGAAGTCCGAAAATATGTTAGGGTAAATCCTGTAAGAGGTCTTTTAGTCTTACTATTTGAATTTTTAGAGCAGCCCCAACATTAGGAAGCTTAACTTGAATTTCTGGAAGGGTGCGCAAGGAATCAGTGTCGTCTACAAGGCAGAAAGATCATACTGGGAACTTTATGAGGGTTATTTTAATTTTGATTTATGTGGTAATTTTTACTTTTCGTGGTTTATCATGGGGAGCTACGCACATAATTTACATCATAGATTTTTACTCATATTTTGTATGGGGGGTCAACCATAAATCAGCTTTTAATTACAGGTGTGGGCTGGGTACAGGTCCTTGCACCACACCTTGTCTCCTGGATTCGAATCGTAATCGAATGAAGTGAAGAAGACGACGAGAGCTGTCGTGGATGGGAAGGAAGAAGGATAAGGAAGGATTGAAATAACTGGAAAAGGATGGGAAGGAGGAAGAGGAGGAATCAAGGACAAGTGGCCCTACCACTTTGGGACATGGGGTACCGAATTACTAGAGGCGTAGATGGAGAGGCTTGAATATGTCGTTAATTGCTCTCTCGGAGAGGATGGCGAAGGCAGCGGCAGGAGCGAGAGGTCCATAGGACAAGCAGGAGGAGTTTAGTTATTCTCTTGATCCGGTTGTCAATGCTTTGAATTTTGTTCTAGAGAGTTGTTGTCAAACATCTGGGAGAGCGGTAGAAGAGTTCGTGAGGTTTGGAGTTGTGGATATCTGGTTGACGGTAGGGGAATGACTTTTCGTTCGGTGGTGTACTTGCAGTGTTTGTCTAGGCGAGTCATTGGGCTGGTATTGTGTCTTGGTGAAAGAAAGCATGAGTCCTTTGTGTTTAACCCATAGTGTTCCCAGGAAATCGACGTGAGTGAGCCGAGAAGGCAGTGGTGGAGTTGAGGAAGTGGTGTTGATGGCGGAGGTAGGATGTTGAGCTGTGTTAAAGTTGAAATTGAGATTGTGTCATCTTCAGTAGACGAACCCATGGAAATAAAAAGGACCCCAATGGAAATAAGTCACTCGTCTGACTTTTTTTGGGTTTATCCTAGGTTCTCTACACATATGCTGCAGGTATGATAATTCTATGTACACAAATTTGTGTATACCTGAATTAAACTTAACTTACTTACTTACTTACGAAACATTAAGATGTTTCTGGTGCAAGCTTCTGAATTGGTTGGATTCAATGAGGTTGGTGGCGTGGAGGCGTCTCATTGGACGTTGTGGAGGACGTCACTAGTTGGTGGTGTTGATTGGAGCTTCTGCAGCAGAGGTGGTGATTTTAAGTCCCTTGGTGAATTGAGAATTTCTTCGGAAGGTGGAGATGCTGGAAATGTAAATGATAGCATGTTATTTAATGCAAATAACTCGTTGATGGTAGAGTTAAAGGATCCAAGTACAGCCATGTTCTGCATGTGAGCGTATAGTAGACAATAGTGGATCTTCGTTAGGTCACATGTTGGAGGAGTGATGGTGGTGGAGGCGGGCTGAGTAGATCCTTGAAGTAATTTAGTAGTGTCTGCTTGCAACTTTGCAACTGCGGCATACGTTGGTGTGTTGTTAGTAGTTTTTTTCTTGTTAGGTAAGACACATATGCAACAGTTAGGTATCTTTATTTCGAAACGTTTCGCCTACACAGTAGGCTTCTTCAGTCGAGTACAGAAAAGTTGATAGAAGCAGAAGATACTTGAAGACGATGTAATCAGTCCATCACCCTTAAAGTTTTGAGGTGGTCAGTCCCTCAGTCTGGAGAAGAGCATTGTTCCGTTGACTGAAACAATATGAATTGAAGTGACAGATGGAGCCTTCTATATAGTGCCAGGAGAGTCGAACGTAGGTTCTTTGGCGGGCAGGTTCCCATCTCAAACCCAGCCGTTTCTCACTAATAAGGTCGAAGTGTGATGGTCTGTTACCAAGATACCCTTGTGTTGGCAGTGTCTGACCAGAATGAACATTAAAATGGTTAAAATACCGACAATGTTAGTAAGACACATATGCAATCAGTTAGTATCTTTATTTCGAAACGTTTCGCCTACACACATAAGCATTCTTCAGTCGAGTACAGAAAAGTTGATAGAAGCAAGAAGATACTTGAAAGACGAATGTAATCAGTCCATCACCCTTAAAGTTTTTTGAGGTGGGTCAGTCCCTCAGTCTGGAGGAGAGCTTGTTCCGTTGACGAAACAATATGAAGTTGAAGTGACAGGATGGAGCCTTTTATATAGTGCCCAGGAGGAGACGTAGGTTGCTTTGGAGGGCAAGTCCCCTCAAACCCAGCCGTTTCTCACTAATAGAGGTCGAAGGTTGATGGTCCTGTACCAAGATACCCTTGTGTTGCAGTGTCTGACAGAATGAACATAAATTGGTATAAAATACCGACAATTGTAGGTAAGACACATATGCAAACAGTTTTAGTATCTTTATTTCGAAACGTTTCCCGCCTACACCTCCTGCACTATATAAGGCTCCATCCTGGTCACTTCCAACTACATTATTGTTTCAGTCAACGGAACAATTGCCTCTCCTCCAGACTGAGGGACTGAACCACCTCAAAACTTTAAGGTGAGGGAACTGATTACATCGTCTTCAAGTATCTTTTTCCTGCTTCTATCAAACTTTTCTGTACTCGACTGAAGAAGCCTACTGTGTAGCGAAACGTTTCGACATTAAAGATACCTAACTGTTGCTTATGTTCTTACCTAACAATCTGTCGGTATTTTATACCATTTTAATTGTTCATTCTGTCAGACACTGCAACACAAGGGTATCTTGGTATCCGACCATCAACTTCGACCTCTATTAGTTGAGACGGCTGTTTGAGAGGACCTGCCCTCCCAAAGCAACCTACGTCCTCACCTCCTGGCACTATATAAGGCTCCAACCTGTCACTTTCAACTTCATATTGGTTTCATCAACGGAACATGCTCTTCTCCAGACTGAGACTGACTCCTCAAACCTTTAAGGGTGAGGACTGATTAACATCGTCTTCAAGTATCTCTCTTCTAACAACTTTTCCTGTACTCGACTGAAGAAGCCTACTGTGTGAGGCGAAACGTTTTCGAATATAGATACCTAACAGTTGCATATGTGTCTTACCTAACAATCTGTCGGTATTTAATAACCATTTTAATGTTCAGGTTTTTTTTCTTTGCCTGTAAAAAAAAAAATAAAAAAAAACAATCTTGTGTTTTCTTCATAATATCCTTCTTGTAGGACATTTTGCTGCCAGTGTAAGGTGATCATTACTTTTGCAGTTTTAAACACGCTGTTGTGTGGGAAACCAGCGTGTTTAATAGAGTGCTATGCAAGGCGTCTTATCCCAACCATCCTTCCTGAGCACTGCGCAGATGACATCATACAGTGTGCCAGAAGATTACTCAAATGGACGTATCTGTTGAGTCCCTGCAGTTTCTCTCACTGCGAACACCAACATAGGAAGTGACTCATCCCAGTCTGATGAAATCTGTCAAGGCGCCTTGCACTGAGGATGAATAGACAGTGGATTAATTTTTAAATTAACCTAGCCTGGTTAAGCTTCCCTAAAAGTTATTTGGCTATAAAGTTAGTACCATGTTCTACCATAGACTTAGGAAATGCCAAAGTAAGATAATAATACTAGTTATGGCTTTAGAAATGACTTTTAGGATTATACTGCGCATTGTGACTGCTTCTGGATACCTATAACTTTGTCCGTGCTAATAAATAAGAACTGGTTTCTGACTGGATTTTGGTAATGATCCCTCACAATGAATGATTAGCTCGCAAACAGTTGTCCATCTGCAGGTCTGGGATTGAGTAGCGCAGGTTAAATGGGGCGTCCAGTTTATCTACTTGTTTGACATTCCCTACAAAAAGCGGAGTGCGATTCTCACATCATGCCTTATTTTCGGCTAATAATACTGTCAATATCTATAGAAGAGGTTTTGGTAATTCCTAAATGATCTCTTAAAAAGGAATGTGGGGTATGTTCTCAAAATTGTGAACCTAAATTTCTTAGGAAATTCAGTCTATATGATTTTAAGCTCACCCCTTCCTCTTACCAGTTTCTGTGCAGAGCATAAGGGGTTTGTGTTTTAATTTTATATTTGACTGGGTGATCTGAGTGGGATTTCACCCATGCTGCCCTGAAAAGTGAAGTTTACAAGGAAGGATCTCTTCGCTGTTCTTCTCGAAAGGACTTCCCTCGGCAGGAAACAGAGATATGCTAGCAATCCTGCCACCCTGGAGTAGGAAGAATTGGTTCAGGGACTTTCAACTAAATTTACGAGGCTCTGGCCATTTTTCTCGTTCGTAAAACAAATTGTCTAGCCCATGATCTGATTCGTCCAAGAATGGGTCACCATTCTCGACAAACATCCCTTCCGATTTTTGGCCAGAGTTATGGCCAACATCGGAGAAGAATTAGTCACTACAGGTTCTGGACATTTTTGTCGAATTAAGAAAGCTATTACCCAGCAATAACACATCATCTTTCAATAAGGGAATCCTTCAGAAACACTACAGTCAAATATCCTTATAATATTTACTCTGTACATGCATCTCCTGAAAAGGAATGCAAGAAAACATACAGCTCCTCCAAATGCTCTGAAGAGAACGGAGGATGCAGCGACGTCCTTTCAGAGAGGGGAGAGTAATCCCACACTATAAGGAGAACAATGAGCCCATTATCCTTGAAAGTTGGTTACTTCAATATTTTTTTTTCATTCTCTCGAGGAGATGTGGCAGGTAATGGTAGTATGGGGCCATAATCACGCTCTACTTCCTTTTGGTTCATCTCAAAAGGGAGGATGGTTGAATTTTCCTAGTGACTGGGTTTTTAATGGGAGTTTGAACTTGTCGTGGCCACTGTTTATGACAACTATAACAGATTATTTTCATACTTTAATTTGGCTACCTGTTAATTTTGTGCTGGCGCCTCTCGGGTACGGCTCGTTGCTCACCATGGATTTGATGTCGTCGCTCACCAATTGACCGCTAGTTTGATGTCGTTGCTCATCAGACACTTACTTGTTTGGCATCGTTGTTCACTTTCATCCTGCCACTTCTTCCCCCCCCCGCCCCCCCCCTCTAGTCAGAGTCGGTCCATAACGATTTCCTATTCCTTGCGCCAGGCTTTGTTGGAAGAAAGATAGCAGCTCGGACAAGGAGCAGTTAGCCTCAAAAGTGTCAGCCAGCCTGGCAGCCCTCAAAAACCAAATGGTCAACGAATGATATCAAGCGTCTAACTTCTGTCCACAAATTCCAGCAGGTTTTCCACAAAAGTAACTGCCTAAGCGAAGAAGTTAGAGCGACACCACTTGCCTGATACCACTTCGTAAAAGTTTTTGACTGCTCCTTACAAAGTCTAACAGGAGACGACCAGCTGATACTTTCACAATTTGAATTCCTTCCTGTACATGGGCGGCAATTCACTGATATGCCCCCAAGCAACCGTGTTTTAACAACCACGATAATCAGCAAATTCTTCATTATTTAAATATAAGGTGCGAACTCCTGTCCTTGAGGTACAACGCTGTGTGCACCATGCTGCCAGTGCTCCCCGCGCTACCCAATGTTCGTGCCTTACCATCTATCTGTTCTTTTAGAGATGCCTCGAACAGACATTTGAGGCTCAGACTCAACAAAGCTAACCCCAGGGAAGGTCCTTGATGTTGTGAGGGCTCTTGTCAGGAATTGGATTGTGCACCAGTTCCCCTGAATTAAACCTGAATACCTCCCACATCCCCCCACAGGCGCTGCATAATCCTACGGGTTTTAGCGCCCTCCTTTTAAAATAATAAGAAAAGCAACGTACTAACAATTGTTTTTGGCACTCTAAAGTAGTCCAATAGTTGTTCAATTGTCTCCTCTTCTTCTCTCTATCAAGCTCCTCTTTACCAAATGCTCGTTACCTCCTTTCTGTTTGTTTTTGAGAATGAGTTTAGTTAACTCAAGCGCCAACGAAGGTGACTCGTCAATGAGATAAACCCGGTGCACACCTGCTTCAACCAGACTGCTTGCTCTGATTCCCCCACATTACGAAGGAATCTAGCGGAGATCAGCGATTTAATAGTAAGTACATTGGTATATCTATGCCAATGGAACGAGCAATTTGCCAGTAACGATGTGAGAAGTTTGGGCAGATTTAGAAAGTATATCAGACACCAGCCGCCTCACCCATGTTGTAGGTGTAACCCAATATGAAAACCTATTTGTACTTCACGCATCAAGCACAAACTCATAGCAGGAAAAACATATAGCAAGACTTGACAGGCAGACAATGGCGATAGCGATGCAATCTGACCGATACCAAGACCAGTTCTAAGCTTCAGCTCCAGCTACTGACAAGCTCCATATTATGAGCACAAGGTAATGGATGGCCTGTGAGATCTGGTCGTAATGGGAACTGAGCAAACAAACTCAGCAGTAGACTGTAATGCATATGTTGCCTTCACCCACTATATACAGAATGTACAATGTACAATATTTACAGAAAATAGTAATAAGTTAACACAACACTGACAGATGGCAAAGCAAAGCCAGAATGTAAGTGCAATGTACTCAATAAGCAGGTAGGCAAGTCTGCATTGCTTACCGTGCAAGTGAACCACGTTGCTTCAGCTTTGGCGGCTGCCTTGTGATTGACAATGAACCAAGGTACTGATTTAAGGACGGTAACCATATCGATCGTAAACCTTAGCACCCAGTTCGCCGGTTGGGAGGCAGCCTATATGGGGGTGTGACATTTCGCCGAATAATTGTAACATGCTCTTTGCATGTCACACTGACCCTTCGACACTAGTCTCGTCAGCAAGTGTCTTGCCGGGGGGGGGCTGAACCTTCAACAATACACTCACAATAGTGGTCACCAGTAAAAAATTAAAACTACACTCATAATCCACATAACATTCAACACTACTTTCACTGTAGTATTTCCCATTAACCTTCAACATTAGTACTCTCACAGTAATATCTTACAGTAATATTCAACAATCCTAATCACAGAGGTGCTCTCTCACGATAACCTTCAACCCTGCTCACCAGAGGGGCATTTCTCACTATAACCTTCCAACACTACAGTTCAAGTAGTCTCTCTAGTAATCCAGAACGCTACAACTCCAGTAGTGTGTCTGATATTAACTTACAGCATAACTCACAGAAGTGTATGCTTCACAGTAGCCTTAAACACTACTCACAGTAACTTTCAACACTCACCATAGACTCGGCAACCCTCAAAAACTTCTCTCACAGTAGTGCCAAACAGTAACATTCGACTATTCCTGTCTCACAGTAACAGTCAACAATACTTTCATCACGATTAGCGTTCTCTTCTAGTAACAATTAAAAGTACTGTTTCTCACAGTAAACTTCAACCATGCACTCACAGTTGCGATTATCATTTAACCTTCGACAACACTACTCATATTAGTGGCGTCACAGTAACCTCACTATTTCTCACAGTAGTGTCTCGCAGTGACCTTCAACACTGCTCACATAGTGTCCTTTTACAGTAACCTCCAACACCACTAATCTCACAGTACTGTGTCTCATATAACCTTCAGCCAACGAAGTACTGAGAGTTGGAGTAATCAAAACTGCACTCACAGTAGTCCTCTCACAGTACCTTTAAATTACTCACTGTAGTGTGTCACAGTAACCTTCATCGGCAACACTGTCACAGCATGTCGCAGTAATCTTCAACAACATTACTCACAGTATGTTCACATGGAACCAACAATCTTATCTCACACCTAGTGGTTCACCAGTAACCTTCATACCAGCTATCTCTCACAGTAAACCAACAACGCTACACTCGCATTAAGTGTGTCTACAGTAGCCTTCAAAGCCACTAACTCTGACAGTAGTATCTCAAGCTACATCAACACTAACTCACAGTAATGTCACAGTTACTACTTCAACAGTACTCATGGTAGTGTCCTCTCAGTAACCCAACAACGCTACACTCAATAGTTGTCTAACAGCAAACTTTCATCTGGGAATTGCTGGTTGTACACTATGTCTCCACAGTGAGTATCTTCAAGTAAGATCTTAGTGTAGTTCTCAATGGAAAAGAGTGTCAGCAAGACATTCCTGCTGGGACAAGTGTTCACTAGCATTTGTACTTGGGCCACTGTTATGGAATGTCTACTTTAATACCTTCATCCTAATCCCAGAATTCCATGCATTTTACCGATGAATGCACTTTGACATTTACATATCCAAGAGCGGAATGCCAGTGCTGTAATAGCTACATGAATCACCAGCTAACAGCTAATCAGCTGGGGAAACCGAATGGCAGGGTCATATTGTGCTCCTATTAAAAAACCACATGATGATGTCTATAAACACCATGATGCTAATGCCGGAGCAGTAGTAGTTTAATGGAGTGTTTGGTTCTTGAGGACGAAGTTGATATCCATTTGGTGAATATGACTCCATACTGACCGTTGAAAGAACCACTTTGTGAAATCCTTGCAACAAAGCGGCAAGAAGCTTATAGCACTCGACGTATACGATCTGCTCGACAGATAGAGAGATTGCAAGATTCAGTACGAGGCACAAGTAAGCTCACCCTGAATAATGTTTCAACTTCTTGAAATACCTGCCCCTCATCTCATCTGTGATTTCTAGACAGAGTAGAGAACAGAGCAAGACGTTTCATTCTCCGCTGGACCAGCCTGGTAGATCTGTCCTTTTCAGCAGAGTCTTCAACACCGGAGGGATGAGGGCGGCCTTATTGTTTATGTTACAAGGCAAGCATTGTCAAAGTACCACACTTAGCTCCACTCTGAGGATAGTTGAGAACTGAACTTAACACAACAAACGGGCAGCAGTAACTTCACATTGACTGTCCCCTTCTTCCGACCATCGTACATCTGAGTCATATATTCCAGGGAAACTCGAGTCTGGAATCATGATGGTACTGCATAATGATATCATCGAAATTAAGTCAGTTGATCAAATGAAATTCCAGGCCCACAATGTTCCACTTCATCCTGTTTCCCTATTTGTAGTCTCGATAACAATAAAAAAGTTTCTAATAGCTGGTGTAGGTAACAGTTTCTATTCCTTATAAAAAGAGTTTAAAATCCTTAACCTGAACCGTGTACACAAAAACCTGTATAAAATAGAGAGAGAGATAGAGAGAGAGAGAGGAGAGAGAGAGAGAGAGAGAGAGAGAGAGAGAGAGAGAGAGAGAGAGAGAGACAAAAGGAGAGACAGACAGACAGACAGACAAACGACAGATAAACTACACAATTCTGGAAAGAAAAGGGAGAGAGTAATCAACTTATGCCTCAAGTAGGCCAGGAAGTAGAAAGAAAGAATGAGGGTAAAAGACCTGATGAATTTTAGGTAAGTGAGGAAAACTGAGAAAGGGCTAATGACAAACAGAGGTTAATTAAATAACCACAGAGAAAAGAAGACAGGAGGAGGGACATCAAACAGTTGAACATGATAAGTTTTAATGAAGCTGAGAGCGAAACTAACAAAAGCTATCTTTTTTGTGTGGAGGAAACATGTTAGGAATATATGTAAGGAAGAACAAGACAGAAGAATATTGTTTACAAACCCAGAAACAAGGAATCTAGAACAAGACCATAAAGGATATTGGTTTCAAGCCCAGAAACAAGGCATCTTCTAGAGCAAGACCATAAAGGCTATTGTTTACTAGCCCAAAACAAGGATCTAGAACAAGACCAATGAAGAATATTGTTTTACAAGCCCATGAAACAAGGAATCTAGAACAAGACCATGGAGAATATTGTTACAAGCCCTGAAACAATGAATCTAGAACAAGACCAAGAATAATATTGTTTACAAGCCCAGAAACAAGGAATCTAGAACAAGACCATGAAGAATATTTGTTTACAACCCAGAAACAAGGAATCAAGAACAAGACCATGTAGGATACTTGTTACAAGCCCAGAACAAGGAATCTAGAACATGACCATGGAGAGTACTGTTTACAAGCCCAGAAACAGCGAATCTAGAGATTAAAAGCAATCGAAGCAGAAGGAGCTCTGCAAATTCACACAATGTTATTAAGACAGAACAATTTAAAGTGAAGGCAGCAGAAGCAGAGAATGAAACAAGGGTCTGACTAAATTTTTGCATTGGGGGAAAATTCAACAGATGAAAAGAATTCAGATAATGACCCAACACCGCACACAATTCTTCTCAGTTTATCGTGAAGTAAAGAAGGAAAGCAGCTTAGAGAGCAAGCAAGAGACAAGAAAAAAAAAATCCAGAGTGTGATATTCAACTGTATATGGAATCCCCCACAAAATGTGAAAACACGAAAGACAGAGCATGAGAGAAAAAATCTGATATTATAGCTCTACAGAGGCGAATCTCTCCCAGGAAAAAAAAAAAAAAAAAAAAAAAAAATAATAACAAATGTGATAATTCCAGAAAGCCTACCAGTCAGTGGAGAAAAAGGAAAAACAAATGAGCCTCAGATGATGATCCTCTCATGGCCATCCAATAAGAGTTTACAAGAGCAACTGTACTTTCCAGTCCATTCAGTTTTCTTTATAATACAAGCACCTCAACAATTTTTGAGGATCTAAACAATTTTATTCAATTATTTTGATTTCTGGTTTGAGGGGGGGGGGGGGTTGTGTGTGGTTTGTTTTGTTGGAGGGCTTTTTGTAGTATGACATATCAGCTCTGACAGTAATAATGGAATATCAAAAAATTTAATAGAACTGATATAAAAATTTTAGTATCAGAAGCTATTGATCAAAGAGGTTAATTATATGTCTTGTTTTACAGAAATACATTTATTTATATTATTTTAGTAAAATTTAATTATAAATTATATAAATATAAATACTATTAATATATAAGTGTGTGAAAGCGGTCAGAGAGTTCCTTAGAATAGCGATATTAAAATAATATGCGAAAAATAATAATTCTTATACTTTAAATAATCATTGAAAATTTTTTTATAACATTAGTAACATAATGGCCTTATCCGTACAGTAATGAACCACAAGATTAATAATAATGCATAGTAATGACTACAAAAAACACAAAAATAATAACTATGGCTTGTAAGTCTGGCACATTATGTAAGGTGTAACACCAAAAGGAATGACAGCAGAGGCCAACAGTAACAGCTATGCTGCAAATATCCACGACGGAAGTTATCCGCCTTAAGCTATCAATATAAGCCCGTCTACTGTCATTTTGTTCTTGGGATCTGTGTGCAATATGGTTAGGTTAGGAAGGTTTCGTCATCTGACCGAGACTTCAGCTAGCTTACCATTCCACACTTAAAAAAAATATGATAATAATTGATAACCATAAGAATAATTGCGTGTGCTAAACGATCACCAAGTTACGAGATCTGAGAGAGGAGTGAGATTAGTGATATTCCAGAAATACAGTATCACCAGATGTGACGAAGTATGTCAGTTGCTTCTTCATGTGTTAAGAAAACCTCGTCTTATCAAGTTGTCAAGTATTATAAAACAACAAAGAGAAATCATCCACAAGTGCGGTCAACAGGCCACCAATGGCGTCCATAAAGAAGATGGCTCATAAAGAAGTGGCTTCATACAGAAGATGGCGTCATAAGAAGATGGCGTCATAAAGAAGATGGCGTCATAAAGAAGATGGCGTCATAAGAAGATGGCGGCAAAAGAAGATGGCGGCATAAAGAAGATGGCGTCCATAAGAAGATGGCGTCAAAAAGAAGATGCGGCATAAAGTAGATGGCGTCATAAAGAAGTATGGCGCATAAAGAAGATGGCGTCATAAAAAGATGGCTCCCAAAAAATGGCGGCATAAAGAAAATGCGTCATAAAGAAGATGGCGTCATAAACTTGTCTTCAATAATTTCTACTCCACTTTAAAAAATACTAAATGCCCAATTTTATTCTAATATCCTATTATTGTCCCAATTTTACTTTAAACTATATGATCAAACCTATTGTAAACTTCTTTTATTGACCATCTTTTATTCATACTTTTTTTTAACCTAGTATTTTCAACAACAACTTTTTATTTTATCCTGTCTACCATCTTACTAGCTATTATAACAAGTCATTGCCATTTTTATTTTATCATTTTTTTATTATTATTTTGCTACCTAATTTTGTCTGTATTTATCCTGTCAATTTAAATCTAATTATACTCTATTTCTTGTAAGACAACTTATATAAGACCTTAGTGAATTACAATTTGAGAGTCTTGTTCCTTTATTATATATAGATTTAATCACAGTTTTACTCTAGCTCATTCTAGCTCAATACATAGTCAATACCCGAAATTCACTATACTAGACCAAAGTGCAATTACTAGTGAGAGACGGTGCATATTTGTAATTTGTATTTTTATATTATTAGACTAAACCTAGTTGTACCATAGCTCTTCTAGCTCCAATACATAGTCAATACCAAATTCACTATACAAGACCATAGTGCAATTAACTAGTGAGAGACTGGTGCTATTTTTTAATTTGTATTTTTATATATTAGATTAAATTCTGTTTACCATAGGTCATTCCCCTCAAGACATAGTCAATACCAAATCACTAATATTAGACCATAGTGCAATTACTAGAAGAGAGACTAGATGCATTTTTAATTTGTACTTTTATTTTATAGATTAAACCTATTGTACTATGCTCACTCTAGCTCAAAGACATAGACGCCCACAAAAGTCATTATTAGACCTTAGTGCAATTACAAGTGAAGTCTTGTTTCTATTTTAATTTGTAATTTTTTATATACTAGTTTTATACCTAGTTTGTACTTTAGTTCATTCCAGCACAACACATAGACAACATCAACTTCATTATGTGTAGTAAGTGACTATACCTACATGACCAAAATACTCTAGCTATATACTTGTCCAAACTTCCTACCACTACAGATATCAGTAACTAGAACTCAACACACAACTCAGGATATAAATAACCATAATATTAAACCTAGAAGATGATTGATCACGTTGACCCTGATCTAAACCTCCATAATCTGACACCCAATCAAAACCTATTGGAAAGTAACTGCCTTTATTACACAGCATCACAAGCCACCACTATCCTAAACAATGCTAAAAGTCTATCAGTACTTAACTACAACATCAGGTCCTTAAGCAAACACTATGATGACCTCCTAGCACTCCTTGAAATCACTAAAGACACCCTTCTCCTGCATTATTCTTACTGAGACCTGGCTTAAGCAGGACACAATAGATATCTACCCTCTACCAGGATACACAGCAATTCACAACTGCAGAACCAAACCAAGTTGGGGTGGTATTGCAATCTATTACTCTAACCAATTATCTTGTCTTAGCACCACTTGCTTTAGTGATGAATATGAGGAATACATTTTTGCTAATTTACTGTAAAAAACCTTAAGACGCCTATAACAATCGGTGCCATTTACCGGATACCTCACACAAACATCCCAAATTTCAGTGAGAAATTAAAGTCACTAATAACAAACAGACAAATGAATAAGCACCACCTTCTCTTAGCTGGAGACTTCAACATCAACCTTGGCTTACTAGATGATCAGCCTGTAACTGATTTCATCAACATAATGAACAACACACTTCTCATACCAACAATAACTAAACCAACCAGGCTCACTGAGACAAGTGCAACCATAATAGACCACATATGGACCAATATACTAGCCCGCCTTAAATCAGGGATAATCACAGATAGCACTACAGACCACTACCCTACCTTCCTCCTGACAAACATTAGTAAACCACCACTTGAATACAACAAAGTCTCTTTAGACTCCATGACGAGGCCTCAGTAAGGAAGTTCACAGCTGACCTAGAGACTGTTTGATTGGCCTACAGAATTCTCCAAGGCCAATGGGAATTGATGACTGGACAGACATTTTTCTTAACAAATTACTTAGACTATACAACAAACATTGTCCTATAAAAACAAAACAGATCACAAACAAACGCTTGTTGCCCATGGCTAACCAGCACCATTCTGAAATCCATTGACAAGAAACACCAATATGAAAAGCAATATAGACAGGGCTTAATACACAAAGATATCTTAAACACTATTCATCAGCTCTCACCAAAGTAATAAAAAAAGCCAAACAACTAACTACTCCAGTAGATTCACAGACACTAGAGGAGATATAAAAAAGACCTGGAAAACACTCTCTCAGATTCTAGGGACCCACAAACTGAGAAAAACCAAGAATATTGTCCTAACTAAACTAATGAAACACCACTACATCCCACTGACACAGCTAACCAAGATAAACGACTTCTTCTCAACCATAGGATCTAATCTCGCCAGTAAAATCCCACATACCAATGCCCATGCCGGGGACTACCTAGATGGAATTTCCCTAATTCCTTCTATCTGCACCAACA